>OY755038.1:138208988-138808988 GCA_963576565.1 Aspidapion aeneum
ACATACAGACAGACATACAGACAGACATACAGACAGACATACAGACAGACATACAGACAGACATACAGACAGACATACAGACAGACATACAGACAGACATACAGACAGACATACAGACAGACATACAGACAGACATACAGACAGACATACAGACAGACATACAGACAGACATACAGACAGACATACAGATAGACATACAGACAGACATACAGACAGACATACAGACAGACATACAGACAGACATACAGACAGACATACAGACAGACATACAGACAGACATACAGACAGACATACAGACAGACATACAGACAGACATACAGACAGACAGACATACAGACAGACATACAGACAGACATACATACAGACAGACATACAGACAGACATACAGACAGACATACAGACAGACATACAGACAGACATACAGACAGACATACAGACAGACATACAGACAGACATACAGACAGACATACAGACAGACAAACAGACAGACATACAGACAGACATACAGACAGACATACAGACAGACATACAGACAGACATACAGACAGACATACAGACAGACATACAGACAGACATACAGACATACAGACAGACATAGAGACAGACATACAGACAGACATACAGACAGACATACAGACAGACATACAGACAGACAGACATACAGACAGACATACAGACAGACATACAGACAGACATACAGACAGACATACAGACAGACATACAGACAGACATACAGACAGACATACAGACAGACATACAGACAGACATACAGACAGACATACAGACAGACATACAGACAGACATACAGACAGACATACAGACAGACATACAGACAGACATACAGACAGACATACAGACAGACATACAGACAGACATACAGACAGACATACAGACAGACATACAGACAGACATACAGACAGACATACAGACAGACATACAGACAGACATACAGACAGACATACAGACAGACATACAGACAGACATACAGACAGACATACAGACAGACATACAGACAGACATACAGACAGACATACAGACAGACATACAGACAGACATACAGACAGACATACAGACAGACATACAGACAGACATACAGACAGACATACAGACAGACATACAGACAGACATACAGACAGACATACAGACAGACATACAGACAGACATACAGACAGACATACAGACAGACATACAGACAGACATACAGACAGACATACAGACAGACATACAGACAGACATACAGACAGACATACAGACAGACATACAGACAGACATACAGACAGACATACAGACAGACATACAGACAGACATACAGACAGACATACAGACAGACATACAGACAGACATACAGACATACAGACAGACATACAGACAGACATACAGACAGACATACAGACAGACATACAGACAGACATACAGACAGACATACAGACAGACATACAGACAGACATACAGACAGACATACAGACAGACATACAGACAGACATACAGACAGACATACAGACAGACATACAGACAGACATACAGACAGACAGACATACAGACAGACATACAGACAGACATACAGACAGACATACAGACATACAGACAGACATACAGACAGACATACAGACAGACATACAGACAGACATACAGACAGACATACAGACAGACATACAGACAGACATACAGACAGACATACAGACAGACATACAGACAGACATACAGACAGACATACAGACAGACATACAGACAGACATACAGACAGACATACAGACAGACATACAGACAGACATACAGACAGACATACAGACAGACATACAGACAGACATACAGACAGACATACAGACAGACATACAGACAGACATACAGACAGACATACAGACAGACATACAGACAGACATACAGACAGACATACAGACAGACATACAGACAGACATACAGACAGACATACAGACAGACATACAGACAGACATACAGACAGACATACAGACAGACATACAGACAGACATACAGACAGACATACAGACAGACATACAGACAGACATACAGACAGACATACAGACAGACATACAGACAGACATACAGACAGACATACAGACAGACATACAGACAGACATACAGACAGACATACAGACAGACATACAGACAGACATACAGACAGACATACATACAGACAGACATACAGACAGACATACAGACAGACATACAGACAGACATACAGACAGACATACAGACAGACATACAGACAGACATACAGACAGACATACAGACAGACATACATACAGACAGACATACAGACAGACATACAGACAGACATACAGACAGACATACAGACAGACATACAGACAGACATACAGACAGACATACAGACAGACATACAGACAGACATACAGACAGACATACAGACAGACATACAGACAGACATACAGACAGACATACAGACAGACATACAGACAGACATACAGACAGACATACAGACAGACATACAGACAGACATACAGACAGACATACAGACAGACATACAGACAGACATACAGACAGACATACAGACAGACATACAGACAGACATACAGACAGACATACAGACAGACATACAGACAGACATACAGACAGACATACAGACAGACATACAGACAGACATACAGACAGACATACAGACAGACATACAGACAGACATACAGACAGACATACAGACAGACATACAGACAGACATACAGACAGACATACAGACAGATAGACAGACAGACAGACATACAGACAGACATACAGACAGACATACAGACAGACAGACAGACAGACATACAGACAGACATACAGACAGACATACAGACAGACATACAGACAGACATACAGACAGACATACAGACAGACATACAGACAGACAGACAGACAGACAGACAGACAGACAGACAGACAGACAGACAGACAGACAGACAGACATACAGACAGACATACAGACAGACATACAGACAGACATACAGACAGACATACAGACAGACATACAGACAGACATACAGACAGACATACAGACAGACATACAGACAGACATACAGACAGACAGACATACAGACAGACATACAGACAGACAGACATACAGACAGACATACAGACAGACATACAGACAGACATACAGACAGACATACAGACAGACATACAGACAGACATACATACAGACAGACATACAGACAGACATACAGACAGACATACAGACAGACATACAGACAGACATACAGACAGACATACAGACAGACATACAGACAGACATACAGACAGACATACAGACAGACATACAGACAGACATACAGACAGACATACAGACAGACATACAGACAGACATACAGACAGACATACAGACAGACATACAGACAGACATACAGACAGACATACAGACAGACATACAGACAGACATACAGACAGACATACAGACAGACATACAGACAGACATACAGACAGACATACAGACAGACATACAGACAGACATACAGACAGACATACAGACAGACATACAGACAGACATACAGACAGACATACAGACAGACATACAGACAGACATACAGACAGACAAACAGACATACAGACAGACATACAGACAGACATACAGACAGACATACAGACAGACATACAGACAGACATACAGACAGACATACAGACAGACATACAGAAAGACATACAGACAGACATACATACAGACAGACAGACATACAGACAGACATACAGACAGACAGACAGACATACAGACAGACATACAGACAGACATACAGACAGACATACAGACAAGCATACAGACAGACAGACATACAGACAGACATACAGACAGACATAGAGACAGACATACAGACAGACATACAGACAGACATACAGACAGACATACAGACAGACATACAGACAGACATACAGACAGACATACAGACAGACATACAGACAGACATACAGACAGACATACAGACAGACATACAGACAGACATACAGACAGACATACAGACAGACATACAGACAGACATACAGACAGACAGACATACAGACAGACACACACACATACAGACAGACAGACATACAGACAGACATACAGACAGACATACAGACAGACATACAGACAGACATACAGACAGACATACAGACAGACATACAGACAGACATACAGACAGACATACAGACAGACATACAGACAGACATACAGACAGACATACAGACAGACATACAGACAGACATACAGACAGACATACAGACAGACATACAGACAGACATACAGACAGACATACAGACAGACATACAGACAGACATACAGACAGACATACAGACAGACATACAGACAGACATACAGACAGACATACAGACAGACATACAGACAGACATACAGACAGACATACAGACAGACATACAGACAGACATACAGACAGACATACAGACAGACATACAGACAGACATACAGACAGACATACAGACAGACATACAGACAGACATACAGACAGACATACAGACAGACATACAGACAGACATACAGACAGACATACAGACAGACATACAGACAGACATACAGACAGACATACAGACAGACATACAGACAGACATACAGACAGACATACAGACAGACATACAGACAGATATACAGACAGACATACAAACAGACAGACATACAGACAGACATACAGACAGACAGACATACAGACAGACATACAGACAGACATACAGACAGACATACAGACAGACATACAGACAGACATACAGACAGACATACAGACATACAGACAGACATACAGACAGACAGACAGACAGACATACAGACATACAGACAGACATACAGACAGACATACAGACAGACATACAGACAGACATACAGACAGACATACAGACAGACAGACAGACATACAGACAGACATACAGACAGACATACAGACAGACATACATACAGACAGACATACAGACAGACATACAGACAGACATACAGACAGACATACAGACAGACATACAGACAGACATACAGACAGACATACAGACAGACATACAGACAGACATACAGACAGACATACAGACAGACATACAGACAGACATACAGACAGACATACAGACAGACATACAGACAGACATACAGACAGACATACAGACAGACATACAGACAGACATACAGACAGACATACAGACAGACATACAGACAGACATACAGACAGACATACAGACATACAGACAGACATACAGACAGACATACAGACAGACAGACATACAGACAGACATACAGACAGACATACAGACAGACATACAGACAGACATACAGACAGACATACAGACAGACATACAGACAGACATACAGACAGACATACAGACAGACATACAGACAGACATACAGACAGACATACAGACAGACATACAGACAGACATACAGACAGACATACAGACAGACATACAGACAGACATACAGACAGACATACAGACAGACATACAGACAGACATACAGACAGACATACAGACAGACATACAGACAGACATACAGACAGACATACAGACAGACATACAGACAGACATACAGACAGACATACAGACAGACATACAGACAGACATACAGACAGACATACAGACAGACATACAGACAGACATACAGACAGACAGACAGACATACAGACAGACATACAGACAGACATACAGACAGACATACAGACAGACATACAGACAGACATACAGACAGACATACAGACAGACATACAGACATACAGACAGACATACAGACAGACATACAGACAGACATACAGACAGACATACAGACAGACATACAGACAGACATACAGACAGACATACAGACTGAAAAGTCCTTGTCCGCGGTACCAGTCACAGACCGGACTGTAAAAAATTCCAGATCTTTCTGACTCCTCTACTGGTTGAGACCTCCAAACTATCCTAAATCACCACCCTAAGGATAAGTTAATAACTTGAAGTAAAAGAACGTAATGAAACAAATTTGTCTTGACTTACCGGTTTTGGAGTGTACAAGGGTACGTAGATAATCCAAATTGTCTAAGTAATAGGCACAAACCCGGCTCGCGAGCCCGCATAAAATAGTAGGTATTTAACGTAAAAATTTGTGAATATGCACCGGCGAGAAAAGCGTATATCCTCCGTCGACATTTATAGCATACTGATTTGTCTTGGTTGACCCAAATCACGCTTCGATTCGTATCGCTGTTTTTTGCTCCTTTATAGGTAAAAAAGGAATGCTTCTACAGGATCGGTCAAAAAGGAAGTAATAACTAGGTATTCCGGGAATGGAATCAAGGGGTCAAGACAAATCGCGTAATTTTAGTATGTAAGTATTAATTAATGAAATAGGCACTAGCAGCAATACCTATTTTGTAAAGTATAATTTTTTTATATATCTTATAAACTAAAAACCCAAAAAACCCTATTTTGAGAATAATCTTAATTGTAAAATTCACAAATAGTACAACCCAGAAAAAATGGCAAAAGTAAGAACAAAAAATAAAAATAAATAATATTCTAAAATAATTAAAGAGAGTGAAAACGCTCCATTCCCACCCCTCTGAAAATGCCAGGGCATTTTATGTAATTAGCTCTCCATAGGGAGAGGGCACAACTTCACTAGTGGACGCTTCAATACACCTTTATTTGTATGAACTAAGGCTACTCGTGCAATACCATCCGCACCCTTAACAAGCTCCATAATTCGTCCTAAAACCCACTCAAGGGGAGGGGTGTTTTCATTTTTTATGAGAACCATGGTGCCTATTTGAGCTTGTAAGCCGTCAGGCATATTCCATTTGTGTCGTTGTGTTAATGTATGTAGATATTCGTCGCGATACCTACGCCAAAAATCATAGTGAAGTTTAGTAAGTAATTGCCACCTATTTAATCTATTTAATTTTATCTCGCCCAGATCCGGATCTGGTATGCAAGAAAGTGGCTCCAGGTTGAGGAAATGCCCTGGAGTTAACGCGGAGAGATCCTTAGCGTCCGTAGAAACTGGGCTCAATGGTCGGCTATTGAGAATGGCCTCAATTTGAACTAGCACTGTATAAAGTTCTTCGTATGTAAGAACTTGTTGCCCAATGACCCGAATTAAATGAGTTTTCATTGACTTTATGTTGCTCTCCCACAAACCGTCCATATGGCTGGCAGTCGGGGGGTTAAAATGCCACTGAATACCTTCTTGTTCCGCAACATAAGAGTATATCTCTTGTAAGAACTTAGCCGAGGCAACAAAGTTGCCACCATTATCTGAATAAACATGAAGGCACCTACTTCTGCGAGCGATAAACCTGCGAAAACCCGCCAAGAAAGCTTCGGACGTAAGGTCAGTAATTAATTCTAAGTGTGTGCACCGAGTAACACAACAGATAAATAGGGCTACGTAAGACTTTAACTGCTTACTATTACGTAATTTATTTGCACGTATCATTATTGGGCCAGCCATATCCACTCCAACATGTTTAAAAATGCCAAGCTGGGATATGCGAAAACTGGGTAGATTGCCCATATAGGGTTGAAAGGGTTGTGGATTGTTAACTTTCCAACAAATGTGGCAGTTTGAGATTACTTTTCTTATTAAATTTTTAGCCGATAAGACCCAATAATTTTGAACGAGTAAAAACTGCGTTGTCTGTACCCCTGTATGTAAGTATGTGACATGTATGTCTGTAATTAACAGTCTAGTAAATTCGGATTGGCTAGGCAAGAGGATTGGAAATTTTTGGTAATAACTTAGGGTAGTAGAATGAGTTAAGCGACCTCCCACGCGCAAGTAGCCCTTATCGTCTAAGAACGGACTTAGTTTTCGAAAGGGCTTTGGCAAAGGCAGATTATTTTCTAATAAAGAAATTTCCTTTTCAAAAAATATTTTTTGCGCGTGTTTGGCTAAAATTAATTCTGCATTTTTTAGCTCAAATAAAGTAAGATTTGAATACAGATAAACTGGTTGTTTTTGTAATTTAAAAATTAAATTTTGTTTATTTAAATCGTAAAACATAAGAAAAAATTCTCTTTATTTTTGAGAGAGTTGAATAGTTTTTATAAAAATGCTCGTAAAAGGATTTATCAATCGTAATTTTTAATGTGATTTTTCGTTCCTCTTCCAAGATTAAATTTTGAGTTAATTCTGTAATTTTTTGTTGTTGTAAAAAAGACCAAGTATTAGGATTTTGCATTAAAAATTCAGGACCTTCCCACCAGAGCGAAAAATTGGCCATTTCACTAGGAAAAAGGCCTCGGCTGCCACAATCTGCCGAATTTAAATGCGTCGGCACATAATGCCAGTGGTCCGGTGGCATCTTTTCATGGATATAGGCAACCCTGTTACTTACATAGGTTTTTAAAGAAAAACTGGGCTTTCTTATCCACGCTAAGGTCACACTGCTGTCCGAGAATGCAAAGATTCGGTCAAAAATAATTTTTTCTTTGTAGGTATGTAAGACAAAATCCATTAATTTGGCCAAAAGTACGGCACCTGATAGTTCCAGGCGGCAAATGCTTAATGTTTTTATGGGAGCTACTTTGCTTTTTGCAGTAATGAAGTAAATCTTTACAGAATTATTTTTGTATGTAATTCGTAAGTAACAAACGGCGCAATAGCCCTTTTCAGAACCATTACAAAATCCTATCAAATGACAGCTTGTCATATTACACAAATCAATGTGCCTCGAAATCGTGATATCTCGTAAAGTATTAAACTCATTTTTATACCTTTCCCATTTCGTAACTATTTCTGGGTCAGGTGTTTGAACCCACTGTAAGTTAGCCTTCAGCAGTATTGAATTAGTAATTTAGCAAAAAACGTAATTGGAGCTAAAAAACCAACGGGGTCAAACGTTCTTGCGAGGTTACTGAGTATAGACCTTTTGGTACAGGTCTGGTCAGTATAATTTAAAGAGTAGAAAAAATTATCTTTTTTTTGGGTGCCATTTAAGGCCTAGTATTTTTAAAGTAGTGTCGTTTTCGAAATCAAGCGAAAAATCTTTGAGCTGTAAGTGCTCTTCTGGCAAGTCAGAAAGTAATTGGAGGTCGTTTGCCGCCCATTTTCGTAACTCAAACCCGCCCCGGTGCATCAATTCGATGAGTTGATTTCGCATTAAAACGGCCTCTTCAAAAGTCTGAGCTCCAAAAAGACCATCATCTATATAAAAATCGTCTTTTATTATGGACGACGCAAGAGGTAAATTTGAATAGTCAGCCGCGAGTTGTAAAATCGTACGAATGGCTAGGTATGGGCTGCTAGCTACCCCAAACGTAAGGGTAAGTAGCTCATAATCCCGGACCGGTTCGGAGGGGTTAAAACGGTATAAAATTCGCTGATATTTTGTTTGTTCTGGGACGACAAAAACGTTTCGAAAACATTGCTTTATATCGCAGGTATAAGTGTATTTGTACAGACGAAATTTTAATAGTAGAGCGACTAAGTCGCTTTGCAATTTGGGGCCCGCGTACAGAGCCGAGTTTAAGGAAGGTTTGTCGCCGGGGGCGTGGCTAGACGCGTCGAAAATCACCCTTACAGGGGTAGTTACCGAGTCTTTCTTGGCCACCGCATGGTGCGCAATATAAAAATAATTATTAATTTTGGATGTAGAGGGTTGTATAACTGGGCGCATGTGCCCAAGTTCTAAATATTCTTTGAGAACATCAGAGTAGGTAGTATGTAAGTTTTTATCTTGCAAAAGTCTTTTCTCTAGGGAGAAAAATCTGCGCAGCGCAACATCGCGCGTATTTCCAAAATCAGGCGCCGCTATTTTAAACGGTAAAGTAACGATGTATTTTCCGGAGGGATGTCTAGTGGTTGTTTTTGAAAATAGATCTTCGCAGTATTCCTGGTCGGGCGTTTTCAAAATGACACTAGGTACTTCTTCTACTTGCCAGAATAATTTTAGTGTATTTTCTAGGCTCGAGTCATTAAGTGTAGTAAGAAAGGTATTTATTTGCCTGGGATTTGGTAATTTAATTTTTCCCATAATAACCCAACCAAAAGTGGTATTTAAACAAATTGGTTGGTCTGGCCCATTAGTAATTAAACCCTTTTGTAAAATCTGAGGGAAAAATCGACACCAAAAATAAAATCAATTTTACCCCCCTGCAGGCATTCTTTGTCGGCCATTTTTAAACCTTTTAGAAAAAAAAATTCTTCCAAAGAAAGGCAAGCGGGAGGCATACTATCACACACCTTTTCAATTATGATAAGCTCTAAGTTGTAGGCCTTGGAGCAATCTAAAGTATAAATTGTCGTATTTATACTCGATTTTGAGGAGGTGCACATACCATCTAGACCTTGTAGAGTAACTGAGGTTGCAAAACGCGGTAAATTAAGTAATTTTGCAAAGTTTTTGCTAACGAACGACGCCATTGATCCGGAATCTACAATCCCACGACCTTCTTGCCAGGACCCAAACTTGTCTTGTACCTTGACACGTATGGTTCCAAGCAAAACATCGTGGTCACTAAAAGAAAAATTTACATTTAAATGGCAATTTTCTGCCGTACTGTGGTTGGGCGCAGTCGCATTGGGCGTAAAGGGCACGGTATGATTATTGGGCGCAAAGGGCGCAGTAAAATTTGACGCAGAGGGCGCCATAGAATTGGAAGCAAGGGGAGCAGTAGTAGTGGACGCCAAGGGCGCATTAGTATTGGGCGCAAAGGGCGCATTTGTATTGGGCGCAAAGGGCGCATTAGTAGTGTGCGCAGAGGACGCATTAGTATAGGGCGCATTGAGCGCAAATGACGTAGAAGAGTTTTGTGCTATATTCTGTGTACTATTAGAAAAAATAGGTGTGCAAGCAATGCCAACGGATCGATTTTTCGAATTTTCTATATGTAATTGGGTATGGTGACCAAAAAGGCCGTATTTTAAACAACGTTTTTGTGATGTACACTGACCCACTAAATGAAAATTGGCCAGACAACTTAAGCACGCTTTGTGGCTTTTTATTATTTGAGTTCTTTCATAGGGCGTCTTTTCTAAGAACTTAGGACAACGGTATATCACGTGACGCTCGGAACAATAATAACAGACGTTAGACGAGCTTGTAGGTAAATTATTGCTATTTTTATTTAAATTATTATCGGTACGCTGAACAAAAAATGTCCGTTTTTGTTGGTTCGTATATTGCATATGAGAATTTGCGGAAGCCCTAGGAGGTCTTCTGGCAGAGTGCAGACTCTCAGCCTTCTTATCGCAAATTTTGGAACTTAAAGAAACGGTTTCTAAGGCCGTGCATTGTTTTATTATGAAGTTTTTAACCGAATTGTATGAGGGCATATCAGTAGACGCGTGCTGGTGTTCGAAAGCTTTGCGCGTATTGGGATCTAGGCGATCTAGCAACATATTAGTGGTAATAAATTCCCAACTTTTAACCTCATATTCCATCGTAATAAGAGCTTGCAAGTTTTCTTGGAAAGTGTCCATGAGCAGACGTAAATTTTGTACATTTTCCTCCGCCATTGGGGGAAAATTCTCTGGTTTTTTCCAATACGAAACAGCGCGTAATCTTTTATGATCGTACCTATCTAGGAGGGCCCGATAGGCAATCATATAATTGTCATTATGCAAGGGCAAATGAGAAACTAACGAGTAAGGAGTACCAGAGAGTACCGAAAGAAGAGTGGAAAACTTTTCGACGTTGCTCATCGATTTGTTTGAATGTATAAGGGCATTGTAAACCTCTATAAAAGTGGTAAATCTTTGATGATCCCCATTGAAGGTCATTAAGTCTAACCTAGGCTTATGGTGATGTTCATGGTCATGACAATGACCCATATGGGTTTCATTAAGAACGGTTTGGTTAGCAGGTGTGTTCTGCTCAGGTTCTTCTATCCAAGTATAGTAATATCTTCGATATCAATGAGCTGACCTTGAAAGCTAACAGCTATAGCACTTTGCCGAATTAACTCAGCCTTGTCGGAGGCAACAAGGGCGATTATAGCATTATGATGTGTATCAAAACTTTTACGTAATTTTGATAAGTTTCGGTAGGCGACTCGAAACCTATTTGTGTAGACAGGATCAGCTTTTGCCTTACTGGCAGCATCCGTGATCAATTTTAGCTGCTCAATAACCGATTGCCGTAAAGCCTCGGATTTCTCTTTCTTTTGCTCCGTATTAAGCGTAGGTGGCATGTTTATTAATTAAATTTGTAAATTTATAAAAACAGTAGAATTCTATTTTATGTAGGCAATGTAGGTATCGTAGGAATTTTTATAATAAAATAAATATATTTTAAATAAATTTGAAATATATAAATTAAAATAAGGATCGTAGCAACACAAAAAGACAAAAACTTATTGAGAATAAAGTTTTTGCTTTCTCGATATTTTAAAGGTCAAGTTTATCGCAAGTCGCAAGTAGGCGACACAAAAACTGTAAATTTTTACAAAGTATGGGGCCCGTATGGGTGTGATTTTTGAAAACAAGGGTTTTCCTAAATTAAGGGGTGCAATTTTAACGCAAGGGCTATTAAAACGTACACTAGTAAAGTTGAATTGGTATTGAATTGTATCGTAAATTGTAACGCTGCAGTGCCAATCAAAAAAAAACTTTTCCTGAGAGAAGATTTCCAGGAAAGCTTGGAAAACCAGGAACCAGAATGATCCGGTTCGAAGGACCATGAAAAGTCCTTGTCCGCGTTGATAATGGTACCAGTCACAGACCGGACTGTAAAAAATTCCAGATCTTTCTGACTCCTCTACTGGTTGAGACCTCCAAACTATCCTAAATCACCACCCTAAGGATAAGTTAATAACTTGAAGTAAAAGAACGTAATGAAACAAATTTGTCTTGACTTACCGGTTTTGGAGTGTACAAGGGTACGTAGATAATCCAAATTGTCTAAGTAATAGGCACAAACCCGGCTCGCGAGCCCGCATAAAATAGTAGGTATTTAACGTAAAAATTTGTGAATATGCACCGGCGAGAAAAGCGTATATCATCCGTCGACATTTATAGCATACTGATTTGTCTTGGTTGACCCAAATCACGCCTCGATTCGTATCGCTGTTTTTTGCTCCTTTATAGGTAAAAAAGGAATGCTTCTACAGGATCGGTCAAAAAGGAAGTAATAACTAGGTATTCCGGGAATGGAATCAAGGAGTCAAGACAAATCGCGTAATTTTAGTATGTAAGTATTAATTAATGAAATAGGCACTAGCAGCAATACCTATTTTGTAAAGTAAGCCGATGATTTGACAGGTATTGGTTTTTGACAGATTGATTTGTCGGGGTAATTGAAAATTGGAAAGACGCGGGAATTCAGAACGAAGTTTGTTCCAAGAGTCGATGATAGAAGAATCTGGTTCTTCGTCCCAGCCTATTTTCGATAACCACAACTGTTGCAAAATAAAGTTTGCTTGTAGCAACAAGGGACAAAGAAAACCTAAGAGATCGAAGATTGTTCCTATGATAGATAAAATAGAACGTTTGGTTGGGGGTTTGTCCTTCATTCGGCATTGATAAGAAAAAATGTCGTTTTTTGGATGCCATTGAAGTCCTAAAACTTTGATAAAGTGGGGTTCCTCCTTGTCAAAAGAGAGAGGCATTTGACGATCGGATTCTGGCAATGTTGCCAATAACTCAGGACAATTGCTTGCCCATTTTTTAAATTCAAATCCTCCCGACTTCAACAAATCATTGAGTTCCGTTTGAAGGGAAAGAGCTTCAGAAAGCGAAGGGCTACTTCCCAAGATATCGTCGATATAGATAATTGATTTTTCTTCCTTTGATAAGATTTGGTTTTTAGGCAAATGTTCGATTTCCCAAAACCTAGGGATAATGACCTCTAACGGAGGTGAATGACTCGTTAAAAAACAACTGGTTCGTTCCTTAAGACTACCTACTTCGTCCACTTTTCCCATGACGACCCAGCCAAAGATGGTTTCAAGGGCTGAAGGTTGCCCTATTTGTCCAAGAACCCTGCCCTCCTTGAATATCTGTGCGAATAGCTCGCAACCAATAACTAGGTCCACAGGTCTAGATTTGAAATAAGATGGGTCGGCAAGTTTAAGGTTTTCCAAGTGTTTCCACTGATTATCGTTCAAAGTGAATGTAGGCATATTGGAACATAATTGTGGAACGACAATTGCTTCGAAATTAAGTAAAGGAGTGACCTGTCCTTGTGGCTTAATGTGACATTGAACGAGCCCTTTGGAAGTAAGAGAAGACATTTGATTTAATCCGAATATTTCAGTGGTGTAACTTCGCCTAGGAAGATTAAGACGCTGGATACACTTTTCACTGATGAATCCTGTCTGTGATCCAGAATCAAGCAGTGCCCTTACAGGTTGAAAATTTCCGCAACCGTCCATAACATCTATTATGGCGGTGCATAAAAGAAAGGTACCTGAAGGTCCTGAGGTATTTAATGACACATGAAGATTATTGACAGGTGGTGTGTGAATGACAGGACTAGTATCTTGGCTTCCAGACTCTTGATTAGTTTCTTAGATATGAGTTAAAGTGTGGTGCCTTTTACTATTGCAAGTCCTGCATGAATATTTAGATTTGCACGTATCTACCCCATGCGAGGGATGAAAACACGCTAGACATAATTTTTTCTGCTTGGCGAAAGATAGGCGATCGATAGGTGAGAGGTCAAGAAATGTTTGACATTTCGAAAGCACGTGACCTTGATTACACCGGAAACATTTTATTCCCGTACTTGAATTAGTTGAGGTGCCAGCCAGTCCTATAAAAGGCGAATTGGATGATTTATAGGTAGGCTTTTGCCCAAACTGATTTTGCATAGAATTTGAATTTTGATAGGTAGGCTTTTGCCCAAACTGATTTTGCATAGAATTTAATTTTTGATAGGTAGGGTTTTGGGTGCTGTTGATTGAGGAAGTGATTCCAAAACTTTACATCTTTTTTCTAGAAATTGAAAAAGTGACTGAAAAGTGGGAATTTCGGTATTAGTAGTGGCGATTTCGAAATTTGAACGCGTCGAAATATCCAATTTTTCTAACAAAATGAAAAAAATAAAGTCCCAACTGTCAACGTCAATGCTAACTGATTTTAAAATTTCTAGGGATTCTGAAAAGGTGTCAATTAAATTACGCAATTCTTTAGCTGACTCGTTTTTTAATGTGGAGTTCATAATTGTGCTTAAAGCTTCATTTGCGAGGTCTCGCTTGTTTTGATATCTATTGACTAATTTGTCGTAAGCAATTTTATAATTTTGATCAGATAAGCTAATCCCTGATATCAATTTTAAGGGCTCATCCTCGGGATATGAAATGTTCGGTCTATGTATGGAGGGTGTCTCGACGTCCTTGTTATAAAAATTCCAACCGTGGAAATGGATCCGACAACACCTCAGTCTGCGTTTTACGTATTTTCTATCCCCTTGGTCGGTGCTGCCCCCTATAACCGCGGGTTTTTCCTCCAGTGTTGCAAACCGCATTTAGTGATTTTTTGATGAGAGCGTTTTTTTATAAATAGGTTTGCATCCTTATTTGAATTTAACCGGGAAGATTAGGTTGGTACTGTCCCCACCACATTTACGAAGCGGTTTCCTGCGGCTTCATTTTTTTGTGTTCTCGACGGAGTGCCTTGTCTCTTTTCAAAAGAATTGGCGGTGGGTCGACAACAGTTTCTGGGATCGCCATTGTTTTTGGTTCTTGGCACTGCAGGGATTGCAGGAGATACCCCAGAAACTGTAGAAGTGAGTCCGTCGTGAGGCGTATCTCGTAGACGGCTCATATTCTCTGCATAGAGGGATTTAAGGCGGCCTACGCCGTTTCTACGGAAAGAGCAGTGGTAAGTTCGATTTTATTTTTTTTTTCATTTTTTTGATTATTTGAGGACTCTTCAAGATAATATTTGCCTCCCAGATTGTAATTATTTTTCGTGTGAAACGTACTTTTCGACAAGAGACATGGGGAATTTTTGGAGTTTTTTTTATTTTTTTTTAAAACCACGTTTTGGATAGAACTATATATTGTTTTTCTCCTTTGTCTACAGCCCTGTCCATTCCATCGACAGCTGTGCTGGACGCTGGTGTGAAGCCGGGTGTAGCCTTGTAACCCTGGGAAAGGTACGTTAGGATTATTTTAGTTCATCTGTTTAAATCTACTTTATTTTATTGAGTCGACATGGGGTTCTTGATTTAAATTACTCGGTGTAGGGGAACTTCGTGCAAAATAGACGAATTCCAGGAAACTGAAACATTTCATTTTCCACAGGGTTTTACGCTCGGGGCAAGGAACCAACAACATTTTGACCACCATGTGCTGCCCTCGCGTGATGTGCTAAGCGGGCATTAGGGGAGGCGCGGGCAAACCAAGAGCAGCAGTAGCAGTGAGGAATGTCAGAGTACACCACTTCCAGGTTTACAAAATAAAACACACATAAAATAATCAAGGACCAAGGTAGGAGCAAGCTTCAGATATAATCTTTCACATAAATCTTCAATATAATTTAGACATAATCTTTTCATATAAATTTTTAATATAATTTAGACGTAATCTTTTCATATATAATTTTTCACAGTATAATTTCAACATTGCTTGGAAACGCAAGGTAACGGTATGACGTCATAACCACAATTTTGCGGCGTATTTACTAAATTGACTTGTCTTCCTTCATTTCATTTATTTAAGACAATTTCTCCTGTGAAATTTGGAGTGCCTTGCTATTTTGGCCCTAACTTATTTGGTATTTTTCTCAGATCTAATTATACAAGATGAACTAAATCTTTGTGTTATTTGTACAACCCAATGAACCAACTTTGCAGTGACAAAAGAGAGATGAGGTTATATTTTTTAGCGGTTTCCTTACATTGTTTTACCTCATGGGGTAGATCTCGGACTGGGTTGCTGTCTGTCTCATTCTACCTAACGTAGAATGATGACAGCAGATATTTGGTCCAGATCTCCCCTATGACGGAATAATTTTGGAAGTATATATGTTTTATTTTAACAATCATTCATATAATTGAGTCCTACGCTACTGACTCAAAGGTAGGTACACTGTGACCTGCTGGATATGTGCATCTACCTATAAAGTACTTTCTATTTGTGTCATTTTGATTCATTTAAAAGTCTTTTAGAATTTTATCTGTTTATTAGTCAATTTTTTTTTTGGTTATTCTTAATTACATAAATACTCTGGAAGCCTCGGAAGTAAGTAGAGTTTCATTGTTTGGCTACAACGTTTGAATTGACCTGTATTTCATTTAAGATCTTCTTTGTAAAACATTGGTATTTAACACTGTGGCGCACTTAAAATTTTCTTATTTCTGAACCCCCCCTTCTCCACTGTATAAAAGTTACCGGGCATATCAATGTTTTACCTAGCTGAAAAATACAGTTCTGCTTCCAGATATTTGTTTAATTATTCAGTGGTTTTTGTGGTGTCACAAGTTGGCAAATTGTTATTATTCTAATTACAGTGTCACAAAATGGCAGCAACGTCTTTAAGCTGCCACAAATGTCATCCAACGCATTTTAATAGGCCACAGATATAGTGCAGCACTTTGTGCATAGACACATAATAGTGTACATAGACTAATAGGATTACTCTAGGATTATTCTACATAGATCCAGGTACGTCTTATTAACATTTATAATTGTTACGATAAGCGGGCACGTAACAACTGGCGACGAGGATATTTAAAAATATTATTCAAGAATAATATAAAAGTCTCCAAAGTGCCGTATAATTGCCTAAAAATACCTACATGCCACAGAGATAAGGCTAGTCATTTTTTGCTTTGCGATATTTTCAAGTTCAGCACAGTAAACAAAAAACTACAAAAGATTTTTATTTCAATAAATTGAAATAAAAGGAAAATGGGTTCAGGCTTTTGTCTACTGATGCAAAAAACAGTCGAGTTTGACCCTAGTGTCATAGATTTTGACTTGTATAAATTAAAATTCGAGAATTTTTTAACCCTCAATCACATAAAAGATGAGACTTTAAAAAGGGCTTTGCTCATTGACTCACTCACTCAAAGATCTCTACAAGCCTTAATTGCCGCGTCCAAACCCAAATCGGTAGATAGCTATGATTATAAAACACTCATGACAAAGCTAGAAACGAATTATGCTAAAGTTACATTTAAGTCTACAGAGCAATACAGATTTTTTACTACAAAACAGCAAAAGGGAGAATCGATTCAAGATTATGCAAATAAATGGAGGAGTCTTACCTCAAACTGCCAATTTCCTAATTCATTTTTAGATGACGCTTTAAATACTGCTTTTACGATGGGAATTTTTGATAATAATATAAGAAAAAATTTGTTACAAAAAGATCTCAGAAAATTTGACCAAACTATTGAGGATGCAAAAACGCTAGCAGGTCTCTACAATTCAGGACCAGTACCAAGCAATGAAAACACTGTAAAAGTTCTACAAAAAATAATTATACAAAAACAAGCTACAATCAAGACAGGCAGAAAAGTGAAATAACGCCATGTCACAGCTGCGGGGGATTTCACCCTAGAGAGGGGTGCAAGTTCAGAAATGCAACTTGTTTAAAATGTTCTAGGGTTGGTCACATAGCCAAGGTTTGTGGTACCAATAGATCTAGCTTCTCGAGAGAGAGCAGAGCTAGAAGCAAATCGCCTCGTAGGTACGGAAATCATGTAAATTCTACAGAAAAAAGTCATAAAAATAACTACGATGTATTCACAGTAAATCAAATGTCATTGTGCAACAAAAAATTTATGATTCCAGTTGAGGTAGAGGGCGAAATCATACAGATGGAACTAGATACTGGAAGCTGTGCTACAATAGTTAATAAAAATACTTATATTCAACTCGGGAGTCCACAAATTAATAAACCTTCTACTACTTTAGCTAGTTATTCGGGCCATACAATAGAGCTTTTTGGAGAGAGCTTTGAAAACGTTAAATTTAGATAAATTTAGTGGGAATAAGGACACTGTTGTTCTGGTAAATATACGTTTTAATCCATCGGTAACGTTTCGACAATGGTTTTCGTCTTCATCAGACCTTCAGACTAGATCGTACATTGGAACAACAAAAAACAAGAATTCAAGCACATCAGGAAAACAAACGGCACAAAATTAAAAACGAAACCCGACATTAATCTGGTATTATTTATAAATTATCAATTATTTATTATTAATTATTTATAAATAATTACCAGATTAATGTCGGGTTTCGTTTTTAATTTTGTGCCGTTTGTTTTCCTGATGTGTTTGAATTCTTGTTTTTTGTTGTTCCAATTATTTATAAATAATTACCAGATTAATGTCGGGTTTCGTTTTTAATTTTGTGTCGTTTGTTTTCCTGATGTGCTTGAATTCTTGTTTTTTGTTGTTCCAATGTACGATCTAGTCTGAAGGTCTGATGAAGACGAAAACCATTGTCGAAACGTTACCGATGGATTAAAACGTATATTTACCAGAACAACAGTGTCCTTATTCCCACTAAATTTACCTATAGTTGCATTGCAAGGACGTGATAAGTTTACCAAATGTTAAATTTAGAAATAAAGAGGAAAATTTAAAACTATATTGTGTTGGTGCAAGCAAGAAATTTCCTAATTTTCATTTTCTTTTCCTTTTCTGCGCGTTTAAAATAGTTTAAATTTTCGCGCTCTAAAATATGCATATGGGGTTTCACGGCACCGGACACGTGAAAGACAAGCAGCGCCGCGATGAGTGCGCAAAGAACCACCGTCACAACAAGACACTAGCAAAATCACGTTCCCGAAAAAAGTGAATTTGAGGTGAAAAAACTGGACGTTTAAACGTCGACTGGAGCTGCAAGAGAGTCCGAGGTAGGTGCCTTTTCATATAAAATTCCATATGTATCGTAACTTTCCATTTTCAATCGTCAATACCGACAATTATTTTTAAATGTGCTTGTGAAGCCATTACCGGCGACCTATCGAAGGAAATTCCGTTATTTTTCAGCCCTTGCACGCACATTTAATGGCCCTTCGACCCAAATTATTAGTGTTCCAAACTACCTAGACTCCTGTGGTTCAGCAATTTCCTACAAAAATTCCAAATTTCTATTTTCTATTTCAAATTTCAAAATTTATTTCAATTTCAATTCGAAACAGACCATATTGTTTGACCACCCGTTGGTGATATGTTCCTTCAAAGTTGATCGAAGTGTTTATTACCGTTCAAAAATAGCTATAGCCAATGCACATATTTCGTATAGTTTACTAGTTCATCAAAGAAAGTTGATCGCTTTGTTCATTACATTTTCAGTAAAAGTGGCGTCAATACGCCGAAACTGAAAATTTAAGGCGGTTCTTCCATCTAAATTCCTTTAATTGTCGATTGTACAGGTGTCGCGTTAACGCGCAGGTGCAAGTGTCGCCGTCACCAAGGTCTCACGTTGCGCGCGTTGTTTCTTGAAATACCGAGGTTTCTTAAAAACTTTCAGACGGGACCGCTAGTCGTATGCACAGAGTGTGCGACTTGGAATCGAAAGGTGCGGGGTTCAATCCTTGGTGAGACATAAAAGTTTTTTTTAAAGGATATGTTCAAATAATAACATACAGACAAACTTACAAACATTTCCTTTCAAATTTTTCTAAAAAAGTTAATAAAATTAAAATAATAAAATTGTTTAATTTTTGCTAAAATTCGGGTTATATTTAAGCATTTTTTTGGGTAATTTTAAAACCAAATTAACTTTCAAAAATAAAAATGTCTACGCAAAAACAGAAAAAACTTTGCGACAAAAGGCTTTTGAGCTTCAACCAAATGGCGGAAGCTCACGAGGTAGCTTTGAAAGCGAACTCGGATACAGCGTTTCACTTTTTGTTTAAATCTAGATATGAAGACGTCGAAGAATGTCATGCTCAATTCTATAATTTTCATAACCAAATTATTGGCTCTCTCGAAGAGTTTAAACTTTCATTTGACGAGCAGGATAAAACTAGAAAAGACTTTGACAACCTTTATTATGAATGTAAGGGTATTTACTACGACCTTTTTAGGGCCAACCCTGTCAATTACGTAGGCAACCCTAGCCAACAAAATATTGTTCAGAGGTCAAATACAAGATCATTTCCACAACCACGGTTGCCAATTTTCAATGGTAATTATAAAGACTGGCAACACTGGTTTGACTTATTTAAAGTCATGGTACATCAAAATTCTGATTTAAGTGATATAGAGAAATTTCAACAATTGCGGAGTTCTGTTCTGAATGAAGCCCTTTCTCTAGTAAAAACCATTCCCCTCGCAGATAGCAATTATCACATTGCGTATGAAACCTTAGTAAAGAGGTATCAAAATAAACGAATTATTGCTACTACCGCTTTGAATGCTATTAACTTTCTTTCAACTAAATCCAGTTCTGGGAAAGAATTACGTTCCATGTTGGATACATTTTCTGAGAATCTAGCCATCTTAAATGAGCTTGGTTTTCCTACAAAAGAATGGGACTTTCTTACTTTTAACATGATGCTCTCAAAACTTGAAGTCAAGATGAGGACTGATTTCGAACTTTACTATAGTAGAGAGAAAAACAATTCAGAAATTCCGTCCTACACTGATCTTTACACGTTTATAGAAAATCATTGCGTTGCGCTCGAATCTGTAGTGCAAATGCCCAGTTTTAGTAGGCAAAATCAAACCCCTAGACAACCTCAAACTACGCGTAATTCTCAACAGAACAGTTTTGAGAGAAACAGTTATAATAATTTTAATTCACCTTCTGCTTTCAATACAACTATTTCAAATCAAAGTTCAAATTCAAGAAATCAACAAAATACTTTACAAAATAGCAATCAACGCAGCAACCCTCAAATACAAAATAATCAGAACAGAACTTTTAATCCAAAAATAAAATGCTACCTATGTTCTTCGAATCACGCATTATCGAAATGTATCGAATTTCAAAACAAAAGTCCACAGGAAAGGATGGGTTATGTTCGGCAGGTGAATCTATGTCAAAATTGCTTACATTTTGCTCACCAGACCGTGAATTGCCCCTCTTCCTACAACTGCTTTACGTGTGGAGCTAGGCACCACAGTCTTCTTCACGTTCCACAACCAGTAGCGCCCTCTGTGAGTGTTGATTCTTATCCTCCAGAGAACGTTAATATTCCACTTTCCAATTCCAATAGCACCCCTATGTCAGGAAGCCATTCCACAAACTGTCATGCGACAATGATTTCCAAAAATTCCACTTTTCTACTTTCTACCGTCGTAGCTGACATGTTAGACTCAAGGGGACATTACCAACCAGTTCGTATCTTACTCGATTCTGCCTCAGAGGCAAACTTTATTTCAGAAAAATGTCTAAATCGTTTAGGTCTTTCGAAAAGCTTCTTTTCTACTTCTATTCAAGGCTTAAATCAAATGACATCTTCCAATACCAAAGGTAAGACGAAATGTCTTATCAAACCTCAAGGTCAAGCGGGACCTACCTTTGATTTTGAGGCTTTAGTACTTCCAAAACTTTGTACAGAGATTCCTTCTTGCGCTGTCGACTCGAGCAAGTGGAATCACATTCGCAATATCAAACTTTCTGATCAAAACTTCCATATACCAAGTTCCATTGATGTCCTAGTAGGTTGTGAACTTTTTCCGCATCTCTTACAAGAGGGAGTTATCCACGGAGAGCGTGGACAACCTAGTGCTTTTAATAGCATCTTTGGCTATGTGCTGATTGGTAAAGTTGAAACTTCAAAGCAACAAAATCCACAATCACTCATAAGCTGTTACACTTCCATCGAACCATCTCTGGATATCTGCCTAGAGCGCTTCTGGGAGATAGAGCAGGTTCCACATAAGGTTCATCACAGTCCTGAGGATATTATGTGCGAAAAATTATTTTCACAATCAGTTTCACGCAACGAATCAGGTAGATTCGTCGTTCCATTACCTTTCATAAACTTAGAACCCCAGTTGGGTGACACCTATCCAATCGCTTTAAAACGTTTCAAGCTTCAGGAAGCTAGACTTCTCAAAGACTCAGCTAATTATCAAGCTTACAAAGATTTTATGCAAGATTATTTAGACACTGGTCACATGATACCTATTCCTACGCCTATATCTAAAGATGTCTTGGATAATTCCTACTTTATCCCTCATCACAGTGTCTGGAACACTGGGAAGATAAGAGTGGTCTTTGATGGGTCTCAACGTAGTCCCAGAGGTGTCTCACTCAACGAGACGTTGTGCGCAGGTCCTAAACTGCAAAATGATGTCCGTGAAATTCTACTTAATTTTCGAATTCATGCTGTAGCCTTTGTTACTGACATAGTAAAAATGTTCCGACAGATTTTAATTATTCCTGAGCACACGCGTTATCAAAATATTCTATGGAGATTTTCTGAGGATGATCCTGTCCAAACCTACTCCTTAAGAACAGTTGTTTATGGACTTAAGTCATCACCTTACTTAGCTATTCGTACTATACAAGAACTAGCTAAACTTGAGTCTGAAAGGTATCCTAATGCTTCCAAGGTGCTTCTTAAAGACATTTACGTCGACGACGTGCTCACTGGGCAGGATTCTGTGGCCTCTGCCAAAGAACTTCAGTCGGAGTTAATCTCCCTGTTGCGCCTAGGAGGGTTTGAACTTAAAAAATGGGCGAGCAACAGTCCGGAACTTCTCTCCTCATTCTCAGAATCAGAAACACAAATGTCCATTCGTTTCGACAAATCCGAACCTAATTTTGTAAAAATATTAGGTCTCCAATGGAATCCTATCTCAGATTCGTTTACCTACTTGGTCGTACCAGAAGATAAACCATGCACCAAGCGAGGTATCTTATCTCGAATCATGAAAATTTTTGATCCCTTAGGTTTCTGTTCTCCCGTTTCTTTACTTGCTAAGCATCTCATGCAAGATCTGTGGAAGGAGAAGCTGGACTGGGATTCTCAGCCTCCTCCGCATATCGTAAATGTTTGGAATCAATTTCGAACCGAACTTCCAAATCTTTCAAATATTCATTTACCTAGACGCCTTTCCATTGATCAACCACGTAGCATTGAACTTCACGGCTTTTCAGACGCCTCTATGATAGGTTACGCGGCTACGGTCTATTTCAGAATGGAGTCAGTATCCGGAGAAATCCATACCTTTCTTGTAATGGCCAAATCTAAGGTCGCACCAGTGAAAACAGTCAGTCTTCCGCGACTGGAGCTTCTTGGTGCCACTTTACTTTGCGACCTAATTTCCTTTATTCGAAACACTTATTCAGATATTCTTAACTTCAACCAAATCTGTGCATGGTGTGATTCCCAAGTGGTTCTATGCTGGTTGGCGGCTTCACCTCACAGGTTTAAAACGTTTGTGGCAAACCGTATCTGTCACATTCAAGAAACCATTTCTCCTACGGCCTGGAAATATATTCCATCAGCGCTAAATCCAGCCGACTGTGCTTCGCGCGGTCTTATACCTAATCAACTTGTCAAACATGACTTGTATTGGGAAGGTCCTTGTTTTCTTAGGCTACCAAAAGAGAGCTGGCCTGATGATTTTCGCTGTCCAGACCCTCCGGAAAACGAGGTTATTCTGGAAGAACGAAAATCAGTATTTCAAACATGCACAGTTGAACCACACATGCTTGATACTTTTCTTTCTCGTTACTCTTCCCTAGAGAAAATTCAACGCATAATTTCCTATATTTTTCGCCTTACCGAAAAGAAATCTAAATATCCTAACGAAAATATTACCGAAGTAGAACTTCAACATTCTCTTATTGTTCTCGTTCGGCATGTTCAACGTTCCATCTTTGCTGATCTCATTTCACGTTTGAATGACGCAAAGCTACTTCCTAAACAATTTCGTAAACTTTCACTTTTTCTAGATACACAAGGCTGCTTAAGAGTGGGGGGTCGATTACCACATTCTTCCGAACTCTCTTATTCAGCAAAACATCCTTTACTTTTACCACGTTCTCACCGTCTTACTCAACTTGTCATTGAGTACACTCACAAAAGGTACTGTCATCCCGGTCAAAAAACGTTGCATTACCTCTTGAGACAACAATTTTGGATCCTTTCCCCTCGCTATGCAATCGAGAGTATAACTTCTCATTGCATTTTATGCTATCGATTAAATCCTAAACCTTCCGTACAAATCATGGGCAACTTGCCTGCTCAACGCATCTCTCAAGTAAAGGCATTTTCACATGTTGCCATAGATTATTGTGGTCCCTTTCCAATTACAATGGGAAAGTACCGAGGTGCAAAGGTATCCAAAGGTTATATTCTTGTCTTAGTCTGCTCCGCAACAAAGGCAGTTCACCTAGAACTTATATATATTTATCGGTTTCACAACGTTCTACGTCTTCCGATACCCAATCTCCACTCGTTTCTGTTTGCCCATAATTCATCATCTAGGCCTCTTATTCTTATTTCACTGTCTATTCCTTCTCTCCAGCTTCTCCTTGGCCGTCCTCGTTTTCTTCGGCCAGTTGGTTTCCATTGTAGTATTTGTTTAGGTAGTCTTTCATCATTCATTCTTTGTACATGTCCGTACCACACCAGTTGTTTTGTTCTTATATCATCCACTAAAGTACGTTCACCCACTGTCATAATTTCTCTTATTCTTTGATTTGTAACTCTTTCTCTTTTTGATTTCCCTGCTGCTCTTCTCCAATAGTCCATCTCCGTAGCGGAAAGCATTTTTTCTGTTCTATCCTTGATTGGCCATACTTCTGAGCCGTATGTAATAATACTTTTTATAATGGTGTTATATATAAGCTTTTTGTTATGTTTTGATATACTTTGGTCCCAAATTATTCCATTTAATAAAGTTATTGCTTTTCTTCCTTGTACGTTTCGATCTTTTATAGCTTTGTCTAGTGTTCCGTCAGCTGTAATTTTTAGACCTAAGTATTTATACTCATCACAGGAGTGAATTCGCTGCCCGGTATTTAAGATTAGATCTTGTTTCATTCCACCGATACACATATACTCTGTCTTATTGAGATTAACCTCTAGTCCCCACTTATTGTACTCTTCTATTAGTTTTCGTGTCATATATTCGAGGTCGTCATAATCCTGAGTCACTACTATCTGATCATCGGCGAAACATAAAGTATACAAGGTGGTTTCGTCCAACGGAATTCCCATGTTTTGGCATTTTCTCTTCCATACTTTAAGGACTTGTTCCAAGTATATCTTGAAGAGCGTAGGCGAGATACAGCAACCTTGTTTAAGACCTTTATTTACTTGAAAGCCTTTGGTTAGTTTTGCTTTTATTTTAACTTTTGCCTTACTATTGCGGTATAACTCTTGGATGGCCTTAATTAGTTGTACGCTTATGTTTGTGTTTTCCAACGCTTTCCAAAGCAGATTTAGTGGTATACTATCATATGCCTTCTGCAGATCCACGTAAAGCAGATGCAGCTCTTGACCGTATGCCATTTTCTTTTCAATAACTTGGGTTATACAAAAGAGGTGATCTGAAGTCGATCTACCCGCCCTGAAACCAGCTTGTTCTTCTGCCTCCATGTCTTTATATTCGCTCTCTACTTTATTTCTTATTATTTTACCGTATAATCTGCTTAGCGTACTAGTCACAGATATACCTCTATAATTGTCACATATATCTTTCCTTCCTTTTTTGTGTATTGTGGATATATATGACGTTTTCCACTCAGTTGGTTCATTCCGTAATCTCCAAAACAGTTCTTCAGTGCCATATTTAATAAGTTCGGCTGGGATATTTCCGGGTCCGGCAGATTTACCGCTTTTTAAGGTTGTGCACACGTTTTTGACCTCAGAGATTGTGAGGGGTACTGGAGATCCCATCGTTCTAATTATATTGTCTCTTGCGTCTTCCTTGAATTCTGCTCTATCTTCAGTTAAAAGTTTTTTAAAATGCTCATCCCATTCTTTGTCTGGTATTGGTGAAATGATATCTCTGCATGTTTCTTTTTTAATCGATCTTATAGTTTTCCAGCTTTCGGTACTTCTCCTACCTCCTAAGTAAGAATCTATTTTCTGGCACTTTTGCGTCCACGAATGATTTTTCTTATCACTGATCATTCTTCTCACCTTTGATTGCGCGATTTTGTATTCTTGTCTGCTTCTATCTGTCTTTTGGGATAAGTAGGTGTGATATAATTTCCTTTTTTCCTCTATTTCTCTCTCAATCTCAGCATCCCACCAGTATGGTTTTCTTCTTTTAGAAGTTTCTTCCACTAATCCTAGTGCTTCTTTTGCAGCTTGGTGGATGCTTAATGTAATACATTCGTATTCCTCATCTGGGGTTTCACCTGAACTTGTATTAAGTTTTTCGTTCAGTCTCTTTTTGTATAAGTTTTTTACGCTGTCATGTTCTAGGCTTAGTAGATTATATTTACAGTGATCAATTTCTTCAATCACTGTATCATCAAGATGTTGTTGATGCAGGCTTCGGCCTTGATAAGGAAAGAGAATTTTGGACTCCAGAAAATAGTGATCACTTCCGCATGTTGATCCACGCTTTGTTCTGACATCATGAATTTTTAGTTTTGTCTTTTGTTTAGTGATAAGATAATCAATGACGGATTTCAGGTTTTGTGAGGGTTTGGTCCAGGTATATTTGTGTATTTCCTTATGTTGAAAAAAACCGTTTTGGATTTTTAGGTCTAATTGCTCACATACTGTAATTAGCCGGTTTCCATTGTCATTAACAAGATTTTCTCCATATTGGCCAACTGTTACTGCTGATATTTCATTGTGTATTTCTTCAAAAAAATTGTCTTTCACGGCTACATTTGCATCGTCGTTATACGCATAGATTCCAAAAATCGTAAGTCTCATTCCTTTTATTGTTATATTCATTTTAATTAGCCTTTCATTGACTGCTTCCCAGTTGGTGATAAATTTTCTAAATCTTTTGTTGACCAAAATAGATACTCCTTGTTGGGCATGTTTTTCTTTTGCCACTCCGCTATAGAAATGGTCATATTGTCCTAGGTTTTCAGATCCTTTTCCTTTCTTTTTCGTTTCTGTTAGTACAGCAAGGTCTACCTTCATTCTGCTGCACTCATGTACTATTTCATTCATTTTTCGATTCATTCCTTGTACGTTCCATGTACCAAAAATCATATTCCTGTTTCTTTGCTTGGTTCGTCTTAGGTTTTTCATTTCTTTCCGAGGCGTTTGATTGGGTTTTTTAACAGTGTACGTTTTTTCCGGGTATCAGAGAGTTAGTCTGATGCCCCAACCCCCAACCTGGAGGACCAGGTGATTTTTGATCGAGGTTTTCTTCCCCTAGCCTTTGACGATTCCAACGCCGGTACTACAAGGCAGTAGTCTTTTATACTATCCCTAAAAGAAAGGGTTGCCACCTACGCTATGATCACCGTACCGAGGTCCATTCTCTCCGCCTTTCATATCGATGTGGTCTTCTCCCGTAACCCTGGGAAAGGGACCCTATACAGGTGCTAACTCTCCGGGTCGAAGAGTACCTGGAATCTACGGAGGGCAGGGGTCGATTCATTTCCCCTGATAGACATCTGACGAGGTCTACCCGTACCCACTCACCTAGAACTTACCTCCGATATTTCCACCCCTACCTTTCTTGCGGCTTTTAAGAGATTTGTGGCAAGAAGAGGAAGAATCTCTGACATTTACTCAGATTGTGGTAGCGCGTTCTTGGGAGCTGATCGTTTACTCAAACAGTACTCCCAGGAAGCATGTCACAGTCTAAAAATTACCTGGCATTTTTCAAGTCCTGGTAGTCCGCACCTAAACGGACTAGCCGAGGCAGGAGTTAAATCCACCAAGGCAAATTTGAAACGTGTAATAGGTGAGCAACGGTTAACCTATGAAGAGTTTTTTACTTTTTTGTGTCAGGTCGAATCCATACTAAACAGCCGGCCTCTGTATGCCCAAAGTATGGATCCGAATGACTTTTTTCCACTGACCCCTGGTCATTTTCTTACCCTGGAACCGTTGAATTCCGTACCAGAGCCCGATTTTTCTGATTCCAAGTTGAACACCCTGTCCCGCTGGCAGCTGGTGCAAAGGCTCCAGTCCGATTTTTGGAAACGCTGGAACTTGGAGTACCTAAACACCTTGCAACAGCGTTCTAAATGGACAGAGGCTTCTAACAATATTAAACTAAATACTTTAGTCGTGGTAAAGAATGAACAAAAACCGCCATTGCAATGGGCTGTTGGGCGAATTGTCGACGTACACCCTGGCTCAGACGGTCATATTCGTGTTGTGACCGTTAAAACAGCTACAGGAACATATCGTCGACCAGTAGTGAAACTATGTCCTTTGCCTATGCCCGACGCATAAGGCAAAATTTTCTTTTCTTTCTTAATTTTTTCTAAGTATTTTTTCTTTTCTTTTAATTTTAATTTACATGCATTATCTAATGCATATTTGGGTTAATGTTAAATTGTATCGTTTAATTGCTAATAGGCGAATATTATTTTTTTTTTCCTTTCCTTTTCTCAACTAAGTAAAAACACACGTGTTTTGGCGGCCGGAAAATGTTGGTGCAAGCAAGAAATTTCCTAATTTTCATTTTCTTTTCCTTTTCTGCGCGTTTAAAATAGTTTAAATTTTCGCGCTCTAAAATATGCATATGGGGTTTCACGGCACCGGACACGTGGAAGACAAGCAGCGCCGCGATGAGTGCGCAAAGAACCACCGTCACAACAAGACACTAGCAAAATCACGTTCCCGAAAAAAGTGAATTTGAGGTGAAAAAACTGGACGTTTAAACGTCGACTGGAGCTGCAAGAGAGTCCGAGGTAGGTGCCTTTTCATATAAAATTCCATATGTATCGTAACTTTCCATTTTCAATCGTCAATACCGACAATTATTTTTAAATGTGCTTGTGAAGCCATTACCGGCGACCTATCGAAGGAAATTCCGTTATTTTTCAGCCCTTGCACGCACATATTGTGCTGAAGGTAGCACCAATAATTTATTGGGCAGAGACTGGATAGACCAGCTAGATTTAACCTCGTTAAGTTTAAAAGATATTTGCACTTCCTCAGTGTTGTCAGTATGCATGAAAAATAAAAAAGTTAGTTTTTCAAAAGAAATTGATTATTTTAAAGAAACTCCTACAAATTTAAACCAGCTACTAGATAAATACAATGATATTTTCAAGGACGAATTAGGACATTGCACAAAAATAAAAGCTCATTTATATTTAAAACCAGAAGCACAACCAATTTTCCATAGGGCTAGACCCATTCCTTTTGCGGTTCAGGATTCAGTAGAAGCCGAATTAAATAGGTTAGTCGACGGATGCGTACTGGAACCTATTGACTACTCGGAGTGGGCAGCACCAATAGTGGTGGTAAGAAAACCAAATAATAAAATTCGTATTTGCGGAGATTTTTCTACAGGATTAAATAATTCAATAAATATTCAAAAATATCCCCTACCTACTGCAGAAATGATTTTTTCTTCACTACAAGGAGGACAGTATTTTACAGTCATCGATTTTTCAGACGCATATTTTTAAATAAAGCTGGATGAAGACAGCAAAAATTTTTAGTTATAAATACTCATAAGGGGTTATTTAGATATAATCGCCTAGGATTTGGAGTCGCTTCAGCTGCTGCTATTTACCAAAAAGTAATGGACCAAATGTTATCAGGATTAAAGGGCGTGGCTTCATATCTGGATGATATTATTGTGACAGGAACATGTCAATCGACACATTCAAAGAGTCAACAATCATGCCAAGCTTGCCAATCTGCTCATTTACGTAATCTTCAAGCTGTTTTTGAAAGGATTAAATCTTATAATTTTAGAATAAAATTATCTAAATCCGCATTTTTGCAAAATTCCGTAGATTTTTTAGGTTTTGTTATAGACAAAAATGGAATCCATTAATCGAAAGAAAAAACTAGAGCGATTTTGGAAATGTCTAGACCAACAGATCTTAAAAGTCTACAATCCTACTTAGGTATGGTAAATTACTATTCCAAATTTACACCTTACTTAGCAGATATTTGCAATCCTTTAAATAGACTACGTAAAAAAGACGTTTCATTTGAATGGTCACGTGACTGCGAGGCAGCATTTCAGCGGATACAGCAAGAATTAAGTTCTACGAATTATTTGGTGCATTTCGACCCTTCATTAGAGATTGTTTTGGCTGCAGATGCAAGTAGTGTAGGCATTGGTTGCGTAATTTCACATAGATACCTGGACGGTAGTGAAAGACCTATTGCGTACGCTTCAAAATCGTTAACTTCTGCAGAAACGAAGTTCAGCCAGATCAAGAGAGAGGGTTTAGCACTAGTTTTTGCCGTGCGTAAATTCCATAAATTTTTATGGGGCAGAAAATTCAAATTATTAACAGATCATAAGCCATTAGTTACATTATTTAATAATTGCACAGGAATACCTACTACTACAGCAAATAGAATTCAGAGATGGGCAATATTTTTAATGGGCTACAATTTCGATATAGAATATATCTCTACACACAAATTTGGTCAAGCCGATGGTTTATCTAGACTACCAGCAGGTCCATATCCACAATTTGATGAAAATGACTATGGAATGAACTTAGTTGTATCACAGATACAAGAAGAAATTGAAAATCAAGTACCAGTTAGATCGGAAGAAATTGCTGATGCTACAAGAAAAGATCCAATACTTAAAAAAGTAAAAGAAGCAATTCTAACCGGTTCGCCTTCATATTTACAAGATAATTCATTGGAGCCTTACTTTAGAAAACGCAATGAATTGACAGTTTCCTTCGATTGCATTTTGTGGGGTATAAGAACTGTTGTACCACCAAAATATACTACAATATCTACATGCTACACACCAAGGTATAGTCAGAATGAAATCTGAAGCTAGAAGATACGTTTGGTGGCCATCATTGGCTGAAGATTTAGAAAATATAGCTAAAAAATGCGATGCTTGTTTAGCACATTCCAAAAATCCTTCAAAAGTTCAAATTTCTCCATGGAAACCGGCTGATTTTCCATATAAAAGACTACATATTGATTTTGCAGGACCATTCTACGACAAAATGTTCTTAGTTGTCATCGACGCACACTCAAAATGGCCTGAAGTCATTGAAATGCGTGATATCACTACGGAAACTACAATAAAAGTTTTAAAAACATTATTTGTGCGCTATGGACTTTGCGAGGAACTGGTATCAGATAATGGTAGAACCTTCATTTCTCAAGAATTTCAAGATTTTTGCAGTAATTTTGGCATAAAACATATAAAAATACCTGCATACCATGCGTCTAAAGATGCCATGAAAAAAGCAATTTTTCAAAATTCACATGCAAAAATGCATGACTGCATGCAAAATTTCTTATTTCGGTATAGAGCAACTCCACATTCCACTACTAACGAAACTCCAAGCGAAAGGTTTTTAAAAAGACAACTTCGCACTCCGTTAGATTTGGTAAGACCAACGAACATAAAAAATGACCAGAAATGGTTTAAAAAAGAAAAGAATACAAGAAAGTATGAAAAAGCTTTCGAGATAGGGGAAGAAGTTGGTGTCAAAGATTTTAGAAACAGAAATAAACCGATTTGGGTGAGAGGAAGGATAATAAAGAGAGAAGGAAATAGAGTATGGACAGTACAAGTAGATAATTTGCAATGGCGTAGGCATACAGATCAGATAAGAAAATTTAATAGAAGAGGCACGGAGAACGAATTCATACCATGGAACCCAGAATCAAAAGAAACTGACATAATAGTCATAGAAGATAACAATGATGAATTTTCTAGTGCAGAAGATGATGTAGACATAGAGAATAACTCTTCAGTAAGACGTAGCTTACCATTAGCTGTAAGGAGACCTAGAAGAGAAATTCGCGCTCCGGATAGGCTTCAAGTTCAAGCTACAAGAGCTTACTAAGTAAAGGGGAGTTGTTATGTTTTGTAAATAGTGAAACTTTAAAGTAGTAAAAAGTTGTGAGTTGTGCGCAATGATACGCTACTGTCTACTTAGTAAAGGTCGCGCTAAAACGTACGTGATCGATAAGTCAGTATTAACTCAACCTTCGTGTCATATCGCGAGCGTGTACTCATTGCTACTTCGGCATATACTTCATTATACTTCGAACTACTTCAATTTCAATAACTTCTTACTTCATAAAACCAGTGATTAAGTGACTTCTATAAACTATAGTGTTAGTGACTAGTGCAGCACTTTGTGCATAGACACATAATAGTGTACATAGACTAATAGGATTACTCTAGGATTATTCTACATAGATCCAGGTACGTCTTATTAACATTTATAATTGTTACGATAAGCGGGCACGTAACAGATGAAAATTGTTTTAAATATCGAAATGATATGGAACACACCTAATCATAAAACTCGTGCTTGTTTGTTTTGATTGCTTCTCGATTTGTTTACTGAATGACCACGCGGTAGACCCTACGTTACCATAGCAGCGGACCGAAAACAGGTGAATTTCCGGACAACCGAAGGTCGAGCGACACTCTCTCTCGGTTCAATACGATTGGCAAAATTCAAGGCCGTATGATCTCGGCGTGAAAACGGCCGACTTATTAATACCGTCGTATGGAGTAAATTTTAAATAATCCGGCTCGAAGGACCACTTATGTTTGCCCGCAGTTAGAAAAACGATAACTGCAATGGACTGTATATATTTTAATTAATGAAAGCGCGAACAAACATAAATATATTGATATGAAATCACGAAATAATTAAGGTCCATAGGTTAATTGTTAGTACCACACAACGGAAATCAGAAACAAAGCACTCACCAGTTTGCAGCCAATTTCTCCACGTTCCAAGGGGCCCCTGTCTTGATCTAATGATAGCACCACATAGCTGAAGGGCTGAAGTTTCTAGTTCTATGCTTCAGTACACCAAAATCGAGCACTTTTAAGTGTAGAAATTTGAAATAGTTGGAGAAAGAAATTAACACGCCATTTTCTCGAGGCGGTCGAAAAAAGATCTCGTTGATTCTTGGTGCGCATGTCGAAAAATGTACTCTGTCCGTCATCCAATTGTGTGGTTTTAAAATTTACAAACAACCGCGAAATTTAGCGGGAGCTAACACACCATCCTACAGAACTCTTAAATAAACTCTTGGTAGTGTAGCGTCCTGTATAGTGTCCAGTGGAGTCCTGTATCATCAAAGATTATTTTTCTTTAATAAATATTTATTTTACAGACCTCAAACAGTTTAGAAATAAACTGGGGAATTTGAGAATCTCCCTAACTCAAACCTCATTTTATCTTAAACTATTTTGGTGCAAATTTTCATTTATTTCCATGCTTTTTGACACCTGAAACTTGTACACCGTAAAATTTGTATAGCATCTGACTGGACCTACTATGAGATCTGTTGTGAAATTTTTACGGTACTGTTCTGAGCTTATTACCAAAAAAAAATTTTTATGGCATCAAAAAATAGATGGGAAAAAAAGTCATCTTTGTTGACTTTGATTACCACAAGAAAAACAAATAAGTTCTCTCAGATTTTTTTTTCAATTTCTCTCAAAAAAACTTGGGTCCTAATGGGTCATATGCTGTTACGCCCAATTGTAGAGTAGAGTATATATTTATTTGCATAAACTTTTAAAAACATAATTGAGCAAATATTGTGAGCCTTGAAGTGAGCTCTTTGAATAGAACTACTTATCCACTTCCCCCTACCTTGGGCTGATAGTTCATTGATTCATTGGTCAAAAAAATTCAAATTCAATGAAAACTAACATTATCATTACTTCCTCCGCTGCCACAATTCACAACAGCAAAAAAACTTGACATAATAATCAGTGGTGCACCCAGAAATATGTTTTGGGGGACCCGAAACGTTTGGGGGCCCGATATCTTTGGGGGCCCCCCAGAGGTCCCATGATGTTGTACTTTATGCTATTTTTTCTGTTTATTCATGAAATATATAGAAAATATCTAAAAAAATATGTGGTTTGGGGGGTCCGGGCCCCTAGCCCCCCGCCCCCTTGTAAATAAGTAAAAAAACTAGAAAAAATGTTTAAAAAAAACAAAATAAACAAAAACATAACCTACTTTTTTGAAGAAAACATGGTCCTTTTTATTTCAGATTTTCTCGCTTTAGTTTAATATTTTTAAGAAAAACGCATTTTTCCCACATGCACAAAGGATTCGTTCTTAAAACTGATTAATTTTTGAGACTAAAGCTCTTGTCGTTTTTGTGAAATTTACGTTTTTGTTAACATTACGGCTTATGGGATATCGGTTTGTTTGTCCTATGGAAGACATCTTGGATTTGATCATATGTTTTGTTAGACAGCCCTATAAATTATGTTTGATCCGGTTAGGTTAGGCTAGGTTTCATTACAATAAATTATGTTTGATCCGGTTAGGTTAGGTTAGGTTTCATTACAATAAATTATGTTTGATCCCGTTAGGTTAGGTTAGGTTTCATTACAATAAATTATGTTTGATTAGGTTAGGTTAAGTTTGAGTTAGGTTAGGTTTGATTTATTCAAGTTCTAGTTCAAATATGCTTTTTTGCTTAGGTTAGGTTTAGTTAAAAAGTGTTTAAGTTTTTATGCAGTTTTGATGTTTGAATAATGTTTCTAAAGTAGGCTTTTTAAATAAATCTTATGCACACAGTAAAAGTCTATTTTTTCCCTAATTTTGACGACTTTTGTGGCGATCTGGCAACAGTGCCTTTTTGAAACATATTTCGAGTGCATTTTGGTGGGCAGCCATGCTTGAGGTTAAACAGCTCATTTTATAGGACTTTTTTCCATTTTTTTCCAAAAATACCGCATAATCCGCAAAAATTTTTTTTGTAAATGTTCTTAAAAAGGCCCTTTTTAAGCCTAAAAAATTTTTTTTCACAAAATTCGTGTGTCCGCTAAGTCGACAGGCCCCAAAACTGTTTTTAAGGCTGATATATTATCGTGGCTGCACTTGAAGTGTGCTAATAGGCTAGCTAGGAAGGGATCAGGTCCGGCATGGAGTCATTTATTGTCCACTGATTGTCTTCAGCAGTACTTAATTAAGATGAAAACAATATTTGAATCTATTATAACAAAAAAGATCAGTCCTTTATTATCAAGTACAATAATCAATCAACAACATGGCTTTAATAGTGGGAGATCAACAGTTACAAACCTTACAATTTTCACAAACTTTGTGTTGGAAGCCTTTGAGAGGAAATGTCAGGTAGATGTAAGCTACACTGACTTCTCCAAAGCTTTTAACAAAGTCAATATTAATATTCTGATACAAAAACTTTCAGGTCTAGGTATCCATGGAACACTACTCTCTTGGTTAAAAAGCTTTTTGACTAATCGAAAGCAAAATTGTAAAGGTTCATAACAATCTTTCTGACATAATAAATGTCACATCAGGTGTACCACACTTTAAATGCTTTTTAAATGATACTCTACAATGTTTTAAAAATTGTGAAGTGATTTTTTACTGTGATGACCTAAAAGTTTTTAAAATAGTAAATAATATAAATGACTGTATTTTAATACAGCAAGATTTAGATTTTATTGTTATGTTACCCAGAATTGTTTAGACTTAAAGATTGACAAATGTAAAGTATTGAGATTTTATAGGATTTTAAAACCCACTGATTTTAACTAGAGGCCCTCGATACATTTGACAATTGTTTTACACCAGAGGTGGGCAACTCTCTTTGACAGTTATTAGGAAATTTTGTTTTAGATAAAAAATAATTAGTATCTGCAGGTTGGCATTATACATCAATATATTATTGTCAAATTTTAAATTTGTCACTTCCGCATCAATGTCAGTTGGAATTCACAACTTTTTCGTAATTTTTTTTTTTAAATAATTTCAAGTTGCGAAAATGGCATGTGTAGTGAACAACTGCAGAAGAAAAAAAGAAAGCGGCTTTTGTTTATTCCCGTTTCCTAAAGAAAAAGATAAATTAGATATATGGAAGAGAAACCTGCAATATCCAAACATGAGAGTTTCAGAAAATTCCTTAATTTGTGAGGTAAGTTTATGCAAAATAAAAGACAAGAGAGTACATTAGGATAAAATATCAGTCGGAACAAGATACTTATAATATCTAAAATAGATAACTGTTATTTATAATTATACGTAAAGCTAGCTCTTCAACTATAAACAAATTTTAACTTCCTTAGGTACTTTTGAGGCTATCAACAGTAAATTTTGTAAAGTATTAGAGTAATCGCTATAAGACATTTTCCTTTTTTGTAGTGGGGATAAAAAACGACAGGGGCGGAGATTTTTCCGCTTCAAAAAAATGACTTGCGACTTGCTTTATGAGCTAAACAGGGTATTTCAAAATTCAATAACATAATTTTAGTATTACATTCCTTAAGTGATTTCAAGACAAAAAGGTTATATAAACATAGTCCGCGAACCCTTTGTTTTGGAGATACAGGGTGTTAAAGTTTAATTTTTTTTTAGTTTTTTGTTTATAGCTCGTGCATTTTTTTGAGATATTTAGCTCACATTAGGCAAGTATATTTAGCTAAAGGCACTACACTATTACACTATTAGACCTGCCAAAAAATAGTAAAAATCTACAGAGTGATACTTTTTGAGGGGTTCATTCCCTTTCATCAACTTTTTTGTCGTGGGCTACTGGTAAATCTCGGAAATTCAAAATAAATTCTACATTTTGTCTGAAAACCTTTTGATTTCCTGTAGCTTTTTCGTACCTGCTACCGTGACTGAGCAAAAAATAAAAAAACAGTTTTTATATTTTTTCTCCAGGCATCAGATAAAAAAAAACAGGAATCAAAAAGTTTCATAACCAAACAAAAACGTTTTTATTTTAGGCGCATCAAAAAAAATTCAGGGTCAGGGAACATTTAAATGCTCTGTAGATTCGTGACTAAGCGTTTGTGGACCTATGTTATGGTGTATGAACTTTTTGTCTTGAAATTTAACATTAAAATTATGTTATTAAATTTTGAAACACCCTGCACGTAACTAACTTTTTTATTTATGGAGTCATTGATAGTTTTCCGTCCGTAATGTTTTGTAGTAGGTCTGGCAATCGATATAAATTAATAAAAGGAAGACAGTAATTTTTTTACCTATTATTGGAGGTATTTTCACAAAACTTACACAATCCTTTTTTTTTTCCCTTTCATGACATTGAAGTTTTGTTTCTGATTTTTTATAGTCACAAAAACCGTAATGCACTTGAAAAGCTCATTTCTGAAAATTTCATGTTGCGGAATACATCATTTTCTACAAAGTGTTCCTTATAAAAGTAAAATATAGTATTTTTTGACATTTTAATCTAACAAATTAAAGATAATATTATTCAAAATATTACCTATACATGGTGACGACTTTAAATGGAATACTGCCCCTAGCGGTTTAATGTTAGGTTTTTTAGAAAAAAAAACACGTCAACTGAGTTTTTTACGGGCTTTGTTCCTGACGCAACAAATTTTTGTTTTCAGATGAAAAAACTCCACCTGTGGTACCTTGTTCGAAAGTTTATAAAAAATTAAAAACAACAGAATAATTTTTTTTGACATACATCTACTAAAATGTTTAAAAGAAAAATTTCATTTTTACTTGTAGTACCTTATTTGAAAGCTTATAAAAGGAGAAAAACAACGAAATTGTCAAAAATTGACTGAAAAACATGTTTTTGTTTTTTTCAAAAAATTCAATACCAAAAAATTAAAAAATATATTTTTTGAAATTTTAGTTGACATATGTCAAAAGAATATATGCTATTGTTTTTATCTTTTTATAAGCTTTCGAATGAATCATGGGAAAAATTTTAAAATAATTTTTTGACATTTTAATTGACGTATATTAAAAAAATTATTCCGTTGTTTTTAATTTTTATAAGCTTTCGGTTTCGGTAGGTACCACAGGTGGAGTTATTTCATCTGAAAAAAAAAATTGGATGTGGGTAGACCGCTTTCCGGGCCAAAAATTGTTTGCATCATTAACAAAGCCTAAAAAAACTCAGTTAACGTGTTATTTGTTTTTTTTCAAAATTCTGACATTAAGCCGCTAGAGGCAGTATTCCATTTAAAGTCGCCATTCTGTATGTAAAGAAATTATGCAAATGACAAATTTTTTTTTGTTCAAACGGATAATAAAATAAAAACTATAATTAACTGTTAAACCAGATTTTTTTAAATTATTTTTAGGTTTTGAGACTTTACACAAAGTTGGTATTTTTCTCACGAAATAACTTATTTGAGTTATGTAATTCTTAGGAAACTTTTTTGCAAATATATGTATCATCTTAATATGTTATATTTTTATTTTGTTTTTTTTTTTCGTCTGTCATGTTTTTAAAATATTTTTTGATAAACAGATATTAAAAATTTAATAAGAAAATAGTTATCAAAACAAATAAAAATACTCTGCCAATATATGGGCCCCTAAGCTCACACTAGGTACTATAGTTATAGTGTACGTGTGAGCTAATATAACTAAAAACTGAAATATATTTTATTCAACTCCAGACTAAATTACCTTTCGTTTGATACCACACAAGCCATGTTTTGACTTAAACTCAAATTTTTTTAATCTACCCCCACCCTTAAAAAAAACAAAAATTAAAATGTATTTTGTTTAACTCCGAACTCAATTACCTTTCGTTTGATATCACACACGCCATATTTTTACGTAAACTCTAATTTTTTTAATCTACCCCCACCCTTTTTTTTGACAAAAATCTATTTTGTTTAACTCCAGACTCAATTACCTTTCGTTTGATATCACACACGCCATATTTTCACATAAACTCTAATTTTTTAAGTCTACCCCCACCCTTGTATTTGGCTTGTGTTCGGTGGATTTTGTTCATTTTTAAATGGGACCATCTCGACCCAAGACCCAGCCTAGGTACCAAATTTCATTGAAATCGGGCAAGCGGTTTTTGAGTTATGCGCGTTGGTCGTTACAGACAGACAGACGGCGCGCCAAAAAAGTTTCAAAATCGGAGCAACTTTTTTTTTCTCGAAAAAATTAGGATCACTATAGCTCACACTACTATAGTATAGTACTATATATGTGTGAGCTAATATATAAAAAACCAATTAAAAACTTATCTGTATGACGGAAGAAATCTGGCTTGACAGTAGAATTTTGTTTAATAAAAACTTAAAAAAAATATTTAAAAATAAAGAAGTTTTAAACCCCCTCTCAAATGGGAAACGTTTAAAAAAGCCTATGTAGTTCGAAAACAACAAGATGTAGTTTTAACTAGAGGCCCTCGATACATTTGACACTTACTTGTTTTACACCAGAGGTCGGCAACTCATATTGCCCTCTCTTTCTGGCAAAATCCAGTTTTACATGTAAAACCGATTTTGTAAAATAGCTAGCTATACCTATCTTTGTCTGTGCTATTTCCCTGGATTTTTTTTGACGTTTTTAATATTTTAGGTTAGAGAAGACTTCAAATTTTCATAACAAAAACAAAACACTCAAAACCCACTATACCGGGGGTAAAGGTGTACTTGTGTAAAACAAATACCGGGGATAAAGGTGTACTGAGAGAAACCAAATACAGGGGGCTGTTTTTTTTTCAATAAAATTGTGCTAGTTTTGGATGCTGCTACGCATAAAGTATTTAATTTTTTAACTGCTTATACATATACTTAACATTTTTAAAACAGGATATCATTTTGGCTCTCTTTTTTTGTATATTTGATTAAATTAAATGTTGTGAGTCCTGTTTCCACGTTACTTCGGCAAAAATGTAGTAAAATAAATAGAAACAATATCATACAATATTAGCGCCGCAACCGGTCATAAAATCATAAGAATTCATAAAAATTTGTCTTTGGGGAAGTAAGTATTGTGTAAAAACGTATTTTTTTTATTTCCATTTCGAGGGTCAGACGTACCATGAGGCAAACATAATATTATATGGTAGTTGTTTAAAGAAAATATTTTAAAAAATTTTCGTGTCCAATTGTGTAAAGAAATGTTGGGTTTCACTTGTATTTTTCGCTCCGAAAATTTTTTGATTTTTAATTCAGGAAAACCAAAAACTCTTTTATTTATTTTTTATTAAAATATTTTTTAAGCTAAATGTATTTAAGACAAAATGATCAGGCACACCTTAAATGGGATTTTAAAAAATCCATGAATTTCATGAAATTTTGGTCTGTTATAGTTGTTTCTTAAATACTCCTAAGTAGTACGAATAAATTGATTTGTTTGTAAAACCTAAACATTAATACCAAAAATTGATAAAAATGATTGAATTCTATCTTTGATGGCCATACTTTTGATCAGGATATCGAGATCCACAACATATCAAAATCTCAAATTTATGGATTTTTTTAAAATCTCATTTAAGGTGTGCCTGATTCTTTACTTACATAAATATAAAAAATTATACTAACAAGGTACCTTCATAATTAAAGTAGACTCTCGATTATGCGAGCTAACGTGGGCTATAATATCTATAATAATCCGTATTTTTCTATTTTGTTTTCTATATACTTATATTAGCCATCCATACCGTAGGTTGGTATGGAAGCTATTGGGATCGGGATTGGGATCGCCAAAACAAACTTTTTCTTTCATTCAAATGGTTCAAAAAAGCCCCATCTACCAAGTTTTGTGATGGTGTCTGTCTGTCTATCTGTCTGGGACACGATAACTCAAAAACCAATAAACTGATTTTAACCAAACTTGGTACAAAAATGTCTCGTTAACCATGGATAAGGCCATTAAATTCGTGAACCGCAGCCCCCTAGCAAAACAAGGTTTTCAAGGTAAGAGTCAAAATTTTTGAGATATAAAAAAAAATTATAAAAATTTTGAGCCACAGTAGCTAGTGAAACGCGTTTTTTAGATTTAGATTGAAAGAAAGAAAATTGCATTTTTTTATATAATAAAGCTACTCAACCCCCGGAACGACTAGCTATTATTGATGGTTGTGCGTGCTTGCTGGTGCCGTTTTTTTTGTAATACATACTTTTTAATAATAAATGCCAATATCTATGTTAAAATATAAAGTGATACTTTTAATCCCGAGGCGGAAAGTTTCTAGCCCAACTAAGGCATTTTAGTCACAAGGTTCATATACTATTTTATGGATTTTAGCATAGAAAAAATAAACACTCCGTACTAATTTCATTCAACGATATTCCATAGATGTAAAATATTATAAAATGTCAGCCTACAAAAATTACTTTGTTTTAAATTCTTAGGGATTAAAAGTAATTAAATTAGGGACTAAAAGTGGGTTATTACTTCTTAGAGTGTGGCCTTAAAAAAAGTTAAAAAATAATTTGGGCGCCAATTTGTGGCCTATTTAAAATTTTAAAATGCATTGTGTGACATTTGTGGCAGCTTAAAGACGTTGCCGCCATTTTGTGACATTGTAATTAGAACAAACACAATTTGCCAATCTGTGACACAAAAACCCACTGAATAATTAAACAAATATCTGGAAGCAGAACTGTATTTTCCAGCTAGGTAAAACATTGATATGCCCGGTAACTTTTATACAGTGGAGAAGGGGGGGGGGGTTAGAAATAAGAAAATTTTAAGTGCGCCACATTATTTAATACCAATGTTTTACAAAGAAGATCTTAAATAAAATACAGTTCAACCCAAACGTTGCAGCCAAACAATGAAATTCTACTTACTTCCGAGGCTTCCAGAGTATTTGTGTAATTAAAAACCCAAAAAAATTGACTAATAGACAGAATAAAATTCTAAAAGATTGAATTATGATGACAAAACAGAAATACCTTACAGGTAGATGGACTCCTTTAACAGGTCATAGTGTACCTACATCTGAGTCAGCAGCGTAGGACTCAATTATATGAATGATTGTTAAAAAAATATATATATACTTCCAAAATCGTTCCATCATAGGGGAGATCTAGACCAAATATCTGCTGTCATCATTCTACATTGGGTAGAATGAGACAGACAGCAACCCAGTCCGAGATCCACCCCATGAGGTAAAAATGCTAAAACCGCTAGAAACAAAATATAATCTCATCTCTCTTTTGTCTCCGCAAAGTTGGCTCACTGGATTGTACAAATAACAAAGAAATTTAGTTCATCTTGTATATTTTGATTGTAAAACTTGAGAAAAATACCAAACAAGTCAGGGCCAAAATAGCAAGGCACTTTAAATAGGGCCAAAATAGCAAGGCACTTTAAATTTGACAGTAAAATTATCTTAAATAAATGAAATGAAGGAAAACAAGTCGATGTAGTAAATATGCCGCAAAACCAGGGTTATGACGTCATACCTTATCTTGCGTTTACAAGAAATGTTGAAATTATACTGTGAAAACTTATATATGAAAAGATTACATCTAAATTATATTAAAAAATTTATATATGAGGAAAAAAATTATAGTTAAGGCTTGCTCCTACCTTGGTCCTTGATTATTTTGTGTATAAATGTGTTTTATTTTGTAAACCTGGATGTGTTGTACCAGACATCTTCTGCTACTCCACCGGTCCCAGTTCTGCCGCGCCTTCCCTGCTGACTAACTAGCACATGGTACTAGTGCAGCACATCGTGGACAAAATGTTGTTGGTTTCTTGCCCGAGCATAAAAAGGTTGTGGGATTCTTGTCCGAGCGTAGAAAGGTTGTGGGATGCTTGCCCGAGCGTAGAACCCTGTGGAAAATGAAATGTTTCAGTTTCCTGGAATTCGTCAATTTTGCACGAAGTTCCCCTACACAGTAACTTAAATCGAGGACCCCATGTCGACTCAATAAAACAAAGTAGATTTAAACAGATGAACTAAAATAATCCTAACGTACCTTTCCCAGGGTTATAACTGGCCCGTCCGGCTTCCCACCAGCGTCCAGCACCGCTGCCGATGGAATGGACAGGGCTGTAGACAAAGGAGAAAAACAATATATAGTTTTTATCCAACACGTGGTTAAAAGAAAAAATGTAAAAACGCCAAAAATTCCCCACGTCTTTTGTCAAAAAAAAAATACATTTCACACGAAAAACAATTACAATTTGGGAGGCAATTATTATCTTTAAGAGTCCTCAAATAATAAAAAAAAATGAAAAAATAAAATCGAACTTACCAATGCTCTTTCCGTGCAAAATGGCGTAGGCCGACTTAAATCCCTCTATGTAGAGGATATGAGCCGTCCACGAGATACGCCTCACGACGGACTCACTCTTTACAGTCTCTGGGACAGAACCTGCAGTTTTTGCAGTGCCACTACACAAAAACAATGGCGATCCCAGAAACTGTTGTCGACCCAGCCAAAATTTGTTAGCAAAGAGACCAGGCAGAACACAAAAACCGAGGTGGCCGGAAACCGTTTTGTAAATTTGGTGGGGAGTGGGGACAGTAAAACGCAATACCAACCAACCAGAAAAACCCGCGATTTTCAAACTAACCAATGAGGTACAGCAATAGTTCTATACAGGTCTATAGGGGGCAGCACCGACCAAGGGGATAGGAAGTACGTAAAACAAACCTTGAGGTGCTGTCGGATCTATTTCCACGGTTGAAATTTTTATAACAAGGACGTCGAGACACCCTCCATACATTTGACCGAACATTTGCCTACCGGACCCCCACCAACATATCAAGTAGAAGAAGAATAACCTGACGGACTAGAAGAAGCTCAGCATTGAAACCATCAACTGTAAAATCAATTACTGGAGATCAGGGCATGCAGCAAACCCAGGAATATTCGAACACTCAACCAATTCCCATATGAGTAAAGCTATACTAAGTGTAGAATTTAGTTGTATTTTAGCTACAGTTTCAGTCACAAGTTTCCTTTGCTCTTTATATATGTTTTCTCTAAGATTCATATGGTTTGACGCCATTCTTGTAAAACATTTCTACTGTAATAAAGTTGTTTCTGAACCTGAACCCAAAAATACACACTGAACTACTGCTAAGAAGCTCGGCACAAGAGTGTTCAGATGTTAACTCACACCATTTCGTTTATTCTTTTAGTCTTGGTTTTTATCCCTCGTTTATCTCCCATTTACAAAAGTGCACGACTCGTATTTATTCCATCCTCTCCCTATCAAATTAATAAAGATATCAAAGTGGTCGGAGCCTCGGTTGTTACTGGTCAAACCGTGGACCTAAATATGTTTTCGTGCTGTCACAACTAGCTATGAGGTTCGGATTGTCCCAATATCCTCGAAAATAAACGTAAGGGAATGAAATGTTCATCCAAATGTTTCCTTCCTGTTACTAAAACCATTTGTGATGCGGCAACGCCGCCATTCCCCAGCATAACAGCTGTTTAACTTTATGTACGTCAAGTAAACGACGAAACTGCAGAAATAAACAAAACAACCAAAAGTTTTATGTGATTTTCCCGAAACCTGTGATCCTAAATTCCAATTACGATGTCCAGATAACGCGATGTGCGTAGTGTCCACAGTAATTCGATGGAATTCCTCCTTTTAAGGTAACTTCCTAGACACTATATAACCTCCAAACCTATCTCTATAAAATACCCTTACTTTGTGTACAGAAAGACGAATCAAAGAGCCTTGATTATTTACCTAAATAAACAAATATGTAACGTTGTCTTAAACGTAAAAATGACACGTTACAAGAGATTAAAAGTAAGTTTTTGCTCCCTAGAGATTAAAAGGGTCACTTTATTCCCTAAAACAAGGGATTTAAGTGACCACTTTAGTCCTAAACGTATATAAAATACAAAATTAAATAAGTTCAGTCAGTTTCTGTTGCTTTGGCAATTCTATGATTCTCCATAAACTTACCCGAACAATACGACGGCGTCGCTCGGTTAATAGGGTTCAACCGATGTATTACGCAACTCGGATAATCCAGCGATCGGATTATCGAGAGTCGGATAATCGAGAGTCTACTGTACATATGATTTAACTATTAAGTTAATTGTTTAAATAAATGCAGCTTTGGTACATACTAGCATTTTCCTTATAGCTTATGATACTAAAATTATTATAAATGGTGAATATAACAATTATTTAGCTTAGGTAGTTTTCCAGTTGAACATTTTTAAATGAAGTGGATATTTCATTTTTAATCGGATAACGGTCAAAATAAAATAATAAAACTAGATATATTTACTTATTCACATAGCTTTAGTACTAAAAACTACCTACAATTAAGAAAAATAAATTATTAAGTTCTCAAACATTTTTGAAAGCAGGCAACAGAAACATGTTCGTTTAGTGTAGTGGACACGTATCTTTGGTTTATAAATGATTCTACAAAAAGGATGCTATATAGCGAATTGTTTTGAGAAAGTTAGTGCGTCACTCGTGGTCCACTGACACTGTTTGGGTGCTGTCAAAAAATTGCCCCAGTTCAGTTTCAAAAGAATATGAAAGTGCGCTAGTGCAACACGAGCCGGATAGCCCGTGGCGAAAAATGTGCACTAAGTGCAACACTGGGCTTGTCCAGTTGCTCAAAAGAATACAAAATATTGCACTAGTTTTCTCAAAAGAATACGAATGCCTATTTTTCCCAAAAGAATTTGCTATTAGAACTTTTTAGTCAATAAGAGCACCACACTGCTACTTAACTAGTTACCTAGATAAATTTTAGAATTTTTATAATGTTATTTTAAAAAGCCACCCAAAAAATGATATTAAACGGTCCACTTTTCGTAGAATCATCGTTATAAAAAATGCTTATACTATATATACATACATTAATTTATTGCATTTTCCTTAAGCTAAATCGTAAACTGCATCTATAGTCTATGCCTTTTTGGGGGAAAGCTAGTTATAAAATTCTGGAGAATTTTTAAGTAGAGGTCAGTAAGGAATATGCAGGTGAGAGACCAAATTTTAAACATAACTTATCTATAACTGTAACATTAAAACTTTTTATCTAGATGGTCCCTTATAATAGATCTAGCGTGCATATTCCAGTTCCTTGAAGAAAGGTTATTACCTTCAAAATTACCAAAGCAAAATACAAAGCAAAAATGGAAAGTGTCGAGATGGATGCAATAAGAAGATCAATGAGAATATCTAGAACAGATCATATAAGAAATGAGATCATAAAAGAAAGAATGGGAATCGAGGGAAGCATAACGGATGACATCACTAAAAGGCAACTGATATGGTACGGCCATGTACAACGGATGAGCGACGAAAGATTACCAAAGCAGGTCCTAGAATGGCAACCAATAGGGCGCAGAAAAAGAGGGCGTCCTAAACTGGAATGGCAACAGTCAATCCAAAAATCAATGAGTCAAAAAAACCTGACGGAAGATGACTGTCAGGATCGAAGGAGGTGGAGAATAGGCGTCGGACAACGTAGGAAAACGTTCTAAACCGACATAGTAGTAAATTACCAAACCAATTTTCGTCATACGTTAGGCTTTAATACACATACATACATACCCATATTTATACGATTCTAAGGTTAAAAACTAGATCCTAAAAACAAACACACATACATACACATAATCATACGATCCTAGAGTTAAAAACTAGATCCTAAAAACAAACACACACACACACATACATCCACATAATCATATGATTCTAGGGTTAAAAACTAGATCCTAAAAACAAAACAAATTAAAGTAGTTTCCAAAAGCTACACTTATTTTTGCGCTTTTGCTGCTATTTACAAACTCATTTTGAAGTGCTGTGTCCCTCCTAATCATTTTTTAGCTTTAGCTAAATAAATCCTGATTCTGTATCTACAAAATAAGTTAACAATTTTTGTTTTAATATCATTGCAATGAGGAAAGCGAATCTCTTTAACTTCGTGATCTTTAAAAACTAAAAATTTAAGTAAACCCAAAAAGTTAAAATTTTTTGAAGGAATGTGTTTTGAAATATTTAAAAATATTTGTTCGATTCTGACAAAAAGTTTAAATATCAAAGGTCAAGGAAAATTCAGAGAATATGTTTTATAAAGGGTTTCTGAATATTATTGCTCAAAATAAAGTCATGACAACCTTTACATTTATTGCTTTTTTTAATATGTTTTAAAATGTAACCCGCTGAATTGTATATTAAATTTTGATGAATATTGTTCAATCAGGGAACATTCTTATTCCAATGTTGAGGTAAGGCCGCCAAAAGAGGTTCGATTTCTACTCCTTTTTTCGGCAAAACTGTATTTGTCATAACTGAATCTAAACTTAAAAATTTGGATCGTTTTGATCGTCATAGCTTCCGTTGGCGGGAACCACGTCCAAGTATTAAAAAATGCTTAAATTTTTTAAGATTTGCCGGCACTGTTCTGCACATTTGCCCAAAAACATTCTCCAACACATCCTGCATAAATGGCGATATTTTGAGGTAGGTATGTATATTTGTTTAACAGATTTTCTTGAAGGTATAAAATTGTTTGTGTTGATAGAATTACTCCAGTTTGCACTGGTTTCCAAATACCCTTTTCCCCAATTTTCATAGTTTTACAAAGTAGTATTATTTCCCTTAAAAAATCAATAGTTTGGTTATAATTTATCATATTTAGTTTACTTAGTGCCAAAGACTCGTCCCTTGAACTTAAAATTGTAAACCATTTTGAAACCGTTTCCACAAACCAAGCAGTTGTTTTCAAATTTTTATCAATTATTTTACACTCACCTAAAAAACCATGGGCGGAGCTATTATGATTTAAAATATAGAATGCTCTTGATACTTTCATTTTATTAAACTGAGTTAAATTTGAAAAGTATGTGTCAAGCTTTGGTAAATTATATTATTTGACAAAATAATATAAAATACAGTTTTATTATTCACTTAATAGTCCCAATGTTTTTTAAAAGGTGAGAAATATCTGCAGTAAAAAATACTTGTTTTTTCTGAGTTATCGGGATCGGTTATAAAATTTTGAAAAACTGTCTTTTTTGCCTTTATTCCTGAAAGTTTCCATACCGCAACGTTATCGGGCCCCATGTCTGACGTGATACTTAAGGGTTTAGACCGATTTGGTTTGATTTATTAAGAATATCCAAAATAATTTTGGCCACAGATGGTCTTTTACAAGGGTTACCAATAAAATGGCAAGCGACAATTTGTTTCCAATAAGTTTTAACACTCCGAAGCAAAAAAACTAACACATGGTTTGCCAAGACCGCTTGTTCAAACAGAGAATCATAGCCCAAAATTTTTGAAGATCCTTGACATAAATCCTTGCTTGGGGTATTGGCACAGGCATCAAATTGCAAAGAACAATCTCTCTCAATTTCACATAGACTTTGAATTTTGATTTGAGGAAAATTAAAAATTTCATCTAAAATGCCAGGTTGAAAAGGCAAATGCTCAATTTTGTATGAAACAGAAGATTTAGCTTAAGGAGATATCTGTAACCAGCGGTGCCACAACCTGAATCCCTTTATTTTTTTTCGAACCAATTATTACTTCGATCTGATCTTTATTAAATATACCCGTCACCTTCTTAAGCACAGAATGTTCCTTCTTTAGCTGATGTTTTAATTCTTTAATTTGCAAAATTTGTTTTTCAATTTGGTGACTCTGGTCTGGACCATTTTTTTCTTTGCAGCAACCAAATTTTCTTCTAATACTTGTACAGAGCAGATTACTGGGTTTTCACGGTAATGTGCCAAATTGCAAAGGGTTGGAGCAGCCATTTGCTTTAGAGTAAGTGAAGCTTCAAAAGAGAATTCTTCAAAATGAACCTAAAAAAGTTCCACTGTATAAAAATAAAGACACGAAAAAACTGACCACCTTTGCAAGGCTAGAATTTTAAGACAAGGTAAAAATAGTTAAAACTACATCTTGCCGTTTTCAAACTACATAGGCCTTTTCAAACGTTTGCCATTTGAGAGGGGGTTTAAATCTTCTTTATTTTTGAATATTTTATTTTGGCGTAAGTTTTTTTAAACAAAACTCTACTCTCAAGCCAGATTTCTTCCGCCATACAGATAGAACCCAAGTTTTTAAGTGGTTTAAAATCTTCTATTAAACCTAATATTTTATTTTTTTTTTGTTATTTGTTTTGATAACTATTTTCTTATTAAATTTTTAATATCTGTTTTTTAAAAAATATTTTAAAAACATGACAAACGAAAAATAATAAAACAAAACAAAATAAAAATATAACATATTAAGATGATACACATATTTGAAAAAGTTTCAAACCTCAAATAAAAACTTTGTTATTTCGTAAGAACAACTTTGTGTAAGGTCTTAAAAACTAAAAATTATAAAAAATAAATGGATCCATGACGGATACTGATACTTTCCTAGCTAGCCTATTAGCACTATTGATTATATCAACCTTGTAACTATCTCAGAAACTAAAGCTCTTACGAAGTTATTGAGCAAAATGTAGTCTACTATATTCGGAAAACAGCATATTGATACAATACTACGTTACAAAGTTAGCCATTTAAAAAATTTTTAATTGTAAAAAAACTGTAATTAGCATTAATGGAATCTAACCAGCTTGTTAGAGTGTCAAACACTATATTACCTGAAAATTTTATGAAAATCGGTTTAGCGGTTTAGGAGCTATCGTGTTACACATACAGACAGACATCACGACAATATTGCGAACATAGGTCAAAATACACCCAAATAACACATTTCGGCGTTATCTAATACCTTCTCTAGCCATTGCTAGGCGGGCTAGGAAGGTAAAAATCTGGTTTGAGAGTTAAATATAGTTTTATTTATTGGAAAAAAAATTCCGTTTAAATAAAAATAAAAAATTGGAGATTGTCTAGTGGCTTAATGTTGGAATTTTGGAAAAAAACAAATAACACGTCAACTGAGTTTTTTTGGGCTTTGTTAAAGGTAAAAACAATCTTTGGTCTGACCTCCGGAAAGGGGTCTCCTCACATCCAACTTTATTTTTTTCAGATAGAAAGACCCCACCCTGTGGTACCTTGTTCGAAGCTTCTAAAAAAAAAAAACAACGGAATAATTTTTTTTTAACATACGTCAACAAAATGTAAAAAAAATGTTTGTTATAATTTTTTGACTTTTTAGTTTTTGAAAAAAACAACATATTTTTCAGTCAATTTTTTACAACTTTTTTATTGATGTATATTACAAAAAAAATACTGTGCCAATTTATGGGCACCTAAGCTCAGACTAGGTACTAATAGTGTAGCTGTAAGCTAATATACCTTGAATGTAAAATATGTTTTATTCAACTCCAGACTCAATTACCTTTTGTTTGATACCACACAAGCCATGTTTTGACTTAAACTCTAATTTTTAAAATCTACCTCCACCCTTTTTTTAAAAACTAAAATGTATTTTGTTTAACTCTAGACTTATTTACCTTTCGTTTGATATCACACACGCCATATTTTTACTTAAACTCTAATTTTTGAAATCTACCCCTCCTTTCTTTTAAATCACCTAAAATGTATCTTGTTTAACTCCAGAGTCAATTACCTTCCATTTGATATCAGACACGCCATATTTTCACATAAACTCTAATTTTTAAAATCTACCCCCACCCTTTTATTTGGTTTGTGTTCGGTGGATTTTGTTCATTTTTAAATGGGACGATCTCGACCCAAGACCCAGCCTAGGCACCAAATTTCATTAAAATCGGGCAAGCAGTTTTTGAGTTATGCGCGTTGGTCGTTACAGACAGACAGACAGACAGACAGACAGACAGACAGACAGACAGACAGACAGGCAGACAGACAGACAGACAGACAGACAGACAGACAGACAGACAGACAGACAGACAGACAGACAGACAGACAGACAGACAGACAGACAGACATACAAACAGACAGACAGACAGACAGACAGACATACAAAAAATTTGAAATCGGAGCAACTTTTTTTTTATCGAAAAAATTAGGATCACCATAGCTCACACTACTATAGTATAGTATATGTGTGAGCTAATATTTCGTTGTCTTTCTCGTTTCATAAGCTTTCAAATAACGTATTACAAGTAAAAATTACATTTTTCTTTTAAACATTTTAGTAGATGTAAATCAAAAAATATTATTATTCCGTTATCCATTTTTCATAAGCTTTAGAACTAGGTACCACAGACAGGGTTATTTCATCTGAAAAAAAAAGTTGGATGTGAGTAGACCCCTTTCTTCCGGGGGTCCAACCAAAAATTTGTTGCGTCAGGAACAAACCCCGTAAAAAAACTCAGTTGACGTGTTTTTTTTTTCTAAAAATCCTAACATTAAACCGCTAGAGGCAGTATTCCATATTTAAAGTCGCCACCCTGTATAGGTAATAATTTAAATATTGTTATTTTTAGTTTGTTTAGTTAAAATATCAAAAAAATACTTTATTTTAATTTAAACATGAAATTTTCAGAAATGAGCTTTTCAACTGCATTACCTTTTTTTTTACTATAAAAAATCGTAAAAAAACCCAATGAAAGGAAAAAAAAAGATTATGAAAGATTTGTAAAAATACATCCAATAAATAGGTAAAAAATTATTGTCTTCCTTTAATTAATTTATTCGAAAAAAAACATATTTTAGTCTATATCGATTGCCAGCCCCACTACAAAACATTACGGACGTAAAACTTTTAATGACTCCATAAATAAAAAAGTGCAGGGTGTTTCAAAATTTATTAACATAATTTTAATGTTAAATTTCAAGACAAAAGTTCATATAACATAACATAGGTAGACAAACGCTTAGTCACGGAGCTACAGGGCATTTAAATTTTCCCTGCCCCTGAATATTTTTGATGCGCCTCTGGTGGGTTCTATAATACAAAAAACATTATAATTGTTATGAAACTTTTTATTCCTGGTATTAGCTCACACATATACTATACTATAGTAGTGTGAGCTATGGTGATCCTAATTTTTTCCAGGAAAAAAAAGTTGCTCCGATTTCAAAAAATTTTATATATCTTTGCGTTTCAGATGATTTTGAAACTTTTTTGTTGCGCCGTCTGTCTGTCTGTCTGTAACGACCAACGCGCATAACTCAAAAACCGCTTGGCCGATTTTAATGAAATTTGGTACTTAGGCTGGGTCTTGGGTCGAGATGGTCCCATTTAAAAATGAACAAAATCCACCAAACACAAACCAAATAAAAGGGTGGGGGTAGATTTCAAAAATTAGAGTTTATGTGAAAATATGGCGTGTGTGATATCAAACGAAAGGTAATTGAGTCTGGAATTAAACAAAATACATTTTAATTTATTTAAAAAAAAGGGTGGGGGTATATTTCAAAAATTAGAGTTTAAGTGAAAATATGGCCTGTGTGATATCAAACGAAAGGTAATTGAGTCCGGAGTTTAACAAAATACATTTTAGTTTTTGTTTTTTTTAAGGGTGGGGGTAGATTTCAAAAATTTGAGATTAAGGCAAAACATGGCTTGTGGTATCAAACAAAAGGTAATTTAGTCTGGAGTTGAATAAAATATATTTCAGTTTTTAGTTATATTAGCTCACACGTACACTATAACTATAGTAGCTAGTGTGAGCTTAGGGGCCCATATATTGGCAGAGTATTTTTTTATCTGATACCTTTATGGAGAAAAAATATAAAAACAGTTTTTTGTGATTTGTAAAATTTTTTATAACAGTCGTTTAGCAAACTGTGATTTATTTTTTTGCTCAGTATCGTTAGCAGGTACGAAGAAACTGCAGGAAACCAAAAAGTTTTCAGACAGAACAGAACGGAGTACTTATTTTGAATATTAGAATTTACCAGTAGCGCATGACAAAAAAGGTAGGGGGATGAAAAAGTACCACTCTTTGATTTTTACTATTATTTGGCAAGTCTAATAGTGTAAATAGTATAGTGCCTATAGCTAAATATACATGCCTAATGTGAGCTAACTATCTCAAAAAATGCATAAGCTATATACAAAAAACAAAAAATAAATAAACTTTAACACCCTATATCTCTAAAACTAAGGGTTCGCGGAGCTATGTTTATATAACCTTTTTGTCTTGCAATCACTTAAGGAATTGAACACTAAAATTATGTTATTGAAATTTGAAATACCCTGTATAGCTCATAAAGCAAGTCGCAAGTCATTTTTTGAAGAGAAACAATCTCCGCCCCTGTCGTCTTTAATCCCCACTACAAAAAAGGAAAATGTCTTATGGTATTTACTCCAATACTTTACAAAATTTACTGTTGATAGCCTCAAAAGTACGTAAGGAAGTAAAAATTTGTTTATAGTTGAAGAGCTAGCTTTACGCATAATTATACATAAGTTATCCATTTTAGGTATTATAAGTATCTTGTTCCTGCTGATATTTTATCCTAATCTTCTCCCTTCTCTTCTATTTTGCATAAACTTACCTCACAAACTAAGGAATTTTCCGAAACCGTCATGTTTGGATATTCCAGTTTCTCTTCCATATATCCAGCTTATCTTTTTCTTTAGGAAATGGGAATAAGCAAAAGCCGTTTTCTTTTTTCTTCTGCAGTTATTGATTACACATACCATTTTCGCGATTTTAAATTATTATTATTTTTTTTTTTAAGAAAAAGTTGCAAATTTCAACTGACATTGATGATGAAGTGACAACTTTAAAATTTGACAATAACCTATTGATGTATAATGCCAACCTGCAGATACCAATTATTTTTTATCTAAATCAAAATTTCCTAATAACTGTCAACGAGAGTTGCCCACCTCTGGTGTAAAACAAGTGTCAAATGTATCGAGGGCCTCTAGTTTTAACTAGTTTTAACTATGCAATATCCAAACATGAGAGTTTCAGAAAATTAATTTGTGAGGTAAGTTTATGCAAAATAAAAGGCAAGAGAGTACATTAGGATAAAATATCAGTCGGAACAAGATACTTATAATATCTAAAATAGATAACTGTTATTTATAATTATACGTAAAGCTAGCTCTTCAACTATAAACAAATTTTAACTTCCTTAGGTACTTTTGAGGCTATCAACACTAAATTTTGTAAAGTATTAGAGTAATCGCTATAAGACATTTTCCTTTTTTCTAGTGGAGATAAAAAACGACAGGGGCGGAGATTTTTCCGCTTCAAAAAAATGACTTGCGACTTGCTTTATGAGCTAAACAGGGTATTTCAAAATTCAATAACATAATTTTAGTATTACATTCCTTAAGTGATTTCAAGACAAAAAGGTTATATAAACATAGTCCGCGAACCGGAGATACAGGGTGTTAAAGTTTAAATTTTTTTTAGTTTTTTGTTTATAGCTCGTGCATTTTTTTGAGATATTTAGCTCACATTAGGCAAGTATATTTAGCTAAAGGCACTACACTATTACACTATTAGACCTGCCAAAAAATAGTAAAAATCTACAGAGTGATACTTTTTGAGGGGTTCATTCCCTTTCATCAACTTTTTTGTCGTGGGCTACTGGTAAATCTCGGAAATTCAAAATAAATTCTACATTTTGTCTGAAAACCTTTTAACTAGTTTTAACTAGTTTTAACTAGAGGCCCTCGATACATTTGACACTTGTTTTACACCAGAGGTGGGCAACTCTCGTTGACAGTTATTAGGAAATTTTGTTTTAGATAAAAATAATTGGTATCTGCAGGTTGGCATTATACATCAATAAATTATTGTCAAATTTTAAAGTTGTCACTTCCGCATTAATGTCAGTTGGAATTCGCAACTTTTTCGTAAATTTTTTTTTTAAATAATTTAAAGTCGCGAATATGGCATGTGTAGTGAACAACTGCAAAAGAAAAGAAGAAAGCGGCTTTTGTTTATTCCCGTTCCCTAAAGAAAAAGATAAATTAGATATATGGAAGAGAAACCTGCAATATCCAAACATGAGAGTTTCAGAAAATTCCTTAATTTGTGAGGTAAGTTTATGCAAAATAAAAGACAAGAGAGTACATTAGGATAAAATATCAGTCGGAACAAGATACTTATAATATCTAAAATAGATAACTGTTATTTATAATTATACGTAAAGCTAGCTCTTCAACTATAAACAAATTTTAACTTCCTTAGGTACTTTTGAGGCTATCAACAGTAAATTTTGTAAAGTATTAGAGTAATCGCTATAAGACATTTTCCTTTTTTGTAGTGGGGATAAAAAACGACAGGGGCGTAGATTTTTCCGCTTCAAAAAAATGACTTGCGACTTGCTTTATGAGCTAAACAGGGTATTTCAAAATTCAATAACATAATTTTAGTATTACATTCCTTAAGTGATTTCAAGACAAAAAGGTTATATAAACATAGTCCGCGAACCCTTTGTTTTGGAGATACAGGGTGTTAAAGTTTAATTTTTTTTTAGTTTTTTGTTTATAGCTCGTGCATTTTTTTGAGATATTTAGCTCACATTAGGCAAGTATATTTAGCTAAAGGCACTACACTATTACACTATTAGACCTGCCAAAAAATAGTAAAAATCTACAGAGTGATACTTTTTGAGGGGTTCATTCCCTTTCATCAACTTTTTTGTCGTGGGCTACTGGTAAATCTCGGAAATTCAAAATAAATTCTACATTTTGTCTGAAAACCTTTTGATTTCCTGTAGCTTTTTCGTACCTGCTACCGTGACTGAGCAAAAAATAAAAAAACAGTTTTTATATTTTTTCTCCAGGCATCAGATAAAAAAAAACAGGAATCAAAAAGTTTCATAACCAAACAAAAACGTTTTTATTTTAGGCGCATCAAAAAAAATTCAGGGTCAGGGAACATTTAAATGCTCTGTAGATTCGTGACTAAGCGTTTGTGGACCTATGTTATGGTGTATGAACTTTTTGTCTTGAAATTTAACATTAAAATTATGTTATTAAATTTTGAAACACCCTGCACGTAACTAACTTTTTTATTTGTGGAGTCATTGATAGTTTTCCGTCCGTAATGTTTTGTAGTGGGTCTGGCAATCGATATAGACTAAAATATGTTTTTTTTTCGAATAAATTAATAAAAGGAAGACAGTAATTTTTTTACCTATTATTGGAGGTATTTTCACAAAACTTACACAATCCTTTTTTTTCCTTTCTTTGACTAAGTTTTGTTTCTGATTTTTTATAGTCACAAAAACCGTAATGCACTTGAAAAGCTCAAATTTCATGTTGCGGAATACATCACTTTCTATAAAGTGTTCCTTATAAAAGTAAAATATAGTATTTTTTGACATTTTAATCTAACAAATTAAAGATAATAGTATTCAAAATATTACCTATACATGGTGGCGACTTTAAATGGTATACTGCCTCTAGCGGTTTAAAGTTAGGTTTTTTAGAAAAAAAAAACACGTCAACTGAGTTTTTTTACGGGCTTTGTTCCTGACGCAACAAATTTTTGTTTTCAGATGAAATAACTCCACCTGTGGTACCTTGTTCGAAAGTTTATAAAAAATGAAAAACAACGGAAGAATTTTTTTTGACATACATCTACAAAAAAAATTCATTTTTACTTGTATACCTTATTTGAAAGCTTATAAAGGGAGAAAAACAACGAAATTGTCAAAAATTGACTGAAAAACATGTTTTTGTTTTTTTCAAAAAATTCAATAAAAATATTAGGTTTAATAGAAGATTTTAAACCAATTAAAAACTTCTGTTCTTCTGGATTGACAGTAGAATTTTGTTTAATAAAAACTTACGCCAAAAAAAAATTTAAAAATAAAGAAGCTTTAAACCCCCTCTCAAATGGGAAACGTTTAAAAAAGCCTATGTAGTTCGAAAACAACAAGATGTAATTTTAACTATATTTACCTTGTCTTAAAATTCCAGCCTTGCAAAGCTGGTCAGTTTTTTCGTATCTTTATTTTTTCTAATACAGTGGAACTTTTTTAGGTTCATTTTGAAGAATCCTCTTTTGAAGCTTTACTTACTTTAAAACAAATGGCTGCTCCAACACTTTACAATTTGGCACATTACCGTGAAAACCCAGTAATCTGCTCTGTACATGTATTAGAAGATGTAGTTGCTGCAAAGAAAAAAATGGAAGACCAGAGTCAACAAATAATTGGTTCTAAAAAAATAAAGGGATTCAGGTGGTCTAACAAAACATTTGAAGATGCCGTTAAACTCAAATTTGTTTGTGGCACCGCTGGGTATAGATATCTCCTTAAGCTAAATCTTCCGTTGCCAAAAATCCGCACCCTTTCATACAAAATTGAGCATTTGCCTTTTCAACCTGGTATTTTAGACGAAATTTTTTATTTTCTTAAAATCAAAATTCAAAGTCTATGTGAAATTGAAAGAGATTGTTCTTTGCAATTTGATGCGTGTGCCATTACCCCCAGCAAGGATTTATGTCAAGGATCTTCAAAAATTTTGGGCTCTGTCTGAACAAGCGGTCTTGGCAAACCATGTGTTAGTTTTTTGCTTCGGGGTGTTAATACTTCTTGGAAACAAATTGTCGCTTACCATTTTATTGGAAACTCTTGTGAAGGACCATCTGTGGCCAAAATTATTTTGGAAATTCTTAATAAATCAAACCAAATTGGTCTTAATGTTTTAGGTATCACGTCAGACATGGGGCCCGATAACGTTGCGGTATGGAAACATTTCGGAATAAAGGCAAAAAAAACAGTTTTTCAAAATTTTATAACCGATCCCGAAAAAAAAAAGTATTTTTTATAGCGGATATTTCTCACCTTTTAAAAAATATTAGGACTATGATAGTGAATAATAAAACTATCTGTATTTCAGATTATTTTGTCAAAAAATATAATTTACCGAGCGATATTATTGATGTTAAGCACATTACCTCCTTGGCGGAATTTCAGAAAAATATGGACCTAAAATTTTGCCCAAAGCTTGACACGGATTTTTCAAATTTAACTCAGTTTAATAAAATGAAAGTATCAAGAGCATTCTATATTTTGAATCATAATGTAAGCTCTGCCCTTAGTTTTTTAGGTGAGTGTAACATAATTGATGAAAATTCGAAAACAACTGCTTGGTTTGTGGAAACGGTGTCAAAATGGTTCACAATAATGAGTTCAAGGGACGAGAATTTGGCCCTAAGTAAACTAACTATGATAAATTATAACCAAACTATTGATTTTTTAAGGGAAATAATACTACTTTTTAAAACTCTGAAAATTGGGGAAAAGGGTATTTGGAAACCAGTGCAAACTGGAGTAATTCTTTCCACACAAACAATTTTAGACCTTCAAGAATATCTGTTAAATGAAAAAGGATATACCTACCTTAAAACATCGCCGTTTATGCAGGATGTGTTGGAGAATGTTTTTGGGCAAATGAGATTAAGACAAAGAATGCCCACAGCAGAACAGTGTCGGCAAATCTTAAAAAATTTATGCATTTTTCAGTACTTGGACGTGGTTCCCGCCAACGGAAGCTATGCCAATCAAAACAATCTAAATTTTTTAAGTTTAGATTCTGTTATGACAAAGAAATTTTTGCCGAGAAAAGGAGTAGTAATCAAACGTCTTTTGGCGGCCTTACCGCAAAATTGGAATAAGAATGACCCTTCATTAGACAATATTCATCAAAATTTACTGTACAATTCAGCGGGTTATATTTTAAAACATATTAAAAAAAGCAATAAATGTAGAGGATGCCATGACTTTATTTTGAGCAATAATGTTCTGAAACCCTTTTCAAAACTAGTTACATTAAAACAATATAAAACAAATTCTCTGAATTTTCCTTCACCTTTGGTATTTAAACTTTTTGTCAGAATCGAACAAATATTTTTAAATATTTCAAAACACATTCCTTCAAAAAATTTTAACTTTTTGGGCTTACTTAAATTTTTAGTTTTTAAAGATCACGAAGTTAAAGAAATTCGCTTTCCTCATTGCCACGATCTTAAAACGAAAATTGTTAACTCATTTTGTAGATATAGAATCAGGATTTATTTAGCGAAAGCTAAGAAAATGATTAGGAGGGATACAGCACTTCAAAGTGAGTTTGCAAATAGCAGCAAAAGCGCAAAAATAAGTGTAGCTTTTGGAAACTAATTTAATTTGTTTTGTTTTTAGGATCTAGTTTTTAACCCTAGAATCGTATGATTATGTGTATATATATGGGTGTGTTTGTTTTTAAGATCTAGTTTTTAACCCTAGAATCGTATAAATATGTGTGTGTATTAAAGCCTAACGTATGACAAAAATCGGTTTAGTAATTTTGAAGGTAATAAGCTTTCTTCAAGGAACTCTGGAATTGTTATGGGGTATTTCTTTATCTAATCTAGATAAAAAAGTTTGATGTTTTTTTTATTAATGTACAGTTATAGATAAGTTACGTTTAACATTTGGTCTCCACTCCTGCATATTTTTTACTGACCTCTGCTTAAAAATTCTCCAGAATTTTATGACATGCTTTCCCCCAGAAAGGTATAGACTATAGACGCAGTTTACGATTTAGCTTAAGGAGAATACAATAAATTATATATATATATTTATCGGTTTCACAACGTTCTACGTCTTCCGATACCCAATCTCCACTCGTTTCTGTTTGCCCATAATTCATCATCTAGGCCTCTTATTCTTATTTCACTGTCTATTCCTTCTCTCCAGCTTCTCCTTGGCCGTCCTCGTTTTCTTCGGCCAGTTGGTTTCCATTGTAGTATTTGTTTAGGTAGTCTTTCATCATTCATTCTTTGTACATGTCCGTACCACACCAGTTGTTTTGTTCTTATATCATCCACTAAAGTACGTTCACCCACTGTCATAATTTCTCTTATTCTTTGATTTGTAACTCTTTCTCTTTTTGATTTCCCTGCTGCTCTTCTCCAATAGTCCATCTCCGTAGCGGAAAGCATTTTTTCTGTTCTATCCTTGATTGGCCATACTTCTGAGCCGTATGTAATAATACTTTTTATAATGGTGTTATATATAAGCTTTTTGTTATGTTTTGATATACTTTGGTCCCAAATTATTCCATTTAATAAAGTTATTGCTTTTCTTCCTTGTACGTTTCGATCTTATATAGCTTTGTCTAGTGTTCCGTCAGCTGTAATTTTTAGACCTAAGTATTTATACTCATCACAGGAGTGAATTCGCTGCCCGGTATTTAAGATTAGATCCTGTTTCATTCCACCGATACACATATACTCTGTCTTATTGAGATTAACCTCTAGTCCCCACTTATTGTACTCTTCTATTAGTTTTCGTGTCATATATTCGAGGTCGTCATAATCCTGAGCCACTACTATCTGATCATCGGCGAAACATAAAGTATACAAGGTGGTTTCGTCCAACGGAATTCCCATGTTTTGGCATTTTCTCTTCCATACTTTAAGGACTTGTTCCAAGTATATCTTGAAGAGCGTAGGCGAGATACAGCAACCTTGTTTAAGACCTTTATTTACTTGAAAGCCTTTGGTTAGTTTTGCTTTTATTTTAACTTTTGCCTTACTATTGCGGTATAACTCTTGGATGGCCTTAATTAGTTGTACGCTTATGTTTGTGTTTTCCAACGCTTTCCAAAGCAGATTTAGTGGTATACTATCATATGCCTTCTGCAGATCCACGTAAAGCAGATGCAGCTCTTGACCGTATGCCATTTTCTTTTCAATAACTTGGGTTATACAAAAGAGGTGATCTGAAGTCGATCTACCCGCCCTGAAACCAGCTTGTTCTTCTGCCTCCATGTCTTTATATTCGCTCTCTACTTTATTTCTTATTATTTTACCGTATATTCTGCTTAGCGTACTAGTCACAGATATACCTCTATAATTGTCACATATATCTTTCCTTCCTTTTTTGTGTATTGTGGATATATATGACGTTTTCCACTCAGTTGGGACTACAGTTCCATTTAAATATTTTTGGAAAAGATTCCGTAATCTCCAAAACAGTTCTTCAGTGCCATATTTAATAAGTTCGGCTGGGATATTTCCGGGTCCGGCAGATTTACCGCTTTTTAAGGTTGTGCACACGTTTTTGACCTCAGGGATTGTGAGGGGTACTGGAGATCCCATCGTTCTAATTATATTGTCTCTTGCGTCTTCCTTGAATTCTGCTCTATCTTCAGTTAAAAGTTTTTTAAAATGCTCATCCCATTCTTTGTTTGGTATTGGTGAAATGATATCTCTGCATGTTTCTCTTTTAATCGATCTTATAGTTTTCCAGCTTTCGGTACTTCTCCTACCTTCTAAGTAAGAATCTATTTTCTGGCACTTTTGCGTCCACGAATGATTTTTCTTATCACTGATCATTCTTCTCACCTTTGATTGCGCGATTTTGTATTCTTGTCTGCTTCTATCTGTCTTTTGGGATAAGTAGGTGTGATATAATTTCCTTTTTTCCTCTATTTCTCTCTCAATCTCAGCATCCCACCAGTATGGTTTTCTTCTTTTAGAAGTTTCTTCCACTAATCCTAGTGCTTCTTTTGCAGCTTGGTGGATGCTTAATGTAATACATTCGTATTCCTCATCTGGGGTTTCACCTGAACTTGTATTAAGTTTTTCGTTCAGTCTCTTTTTGTATAAGTTTTTTACGCTGTCATGTTCTAGGCTTAGCAGATTATATTTACAGTGATCAATTTCTTCAATCACTGTATCATCAAGATGTTGTTGATGCAGGCTTCGGCCTTGATAAGGAAAGAGAATTTTGGACTCCAGAAAATAGTGATCACTTCCGCATGTTGATCCACGCTTTGTTCTGACATCTTGAATTTTTAGTTTTGTCTTTTGTTTAGTGATAAGATAATCAATGACGGATTTTAGGTTTTGTGAGGGTTTGGTCCAGGTATATTTGTGTATTTCCTTATGTTGAAAAAAACCGTTTTGGATTTTTAGGTCTAATTGCTCACATACTGTAATTAGCCGGTTTCCATTGTCATTAACAAGATTTTCTCCATATTGGCCAACTGTCAGATCATTAACTCTGTTACCGGTTCTACTATTTAAATCTCCCAATATGACAATTTCTCTAGATGCACTTACTGCTGATATTTCATTGTGTATTTCTTCAAAAAAATTGTCTTTCACGGCTACATTTGCATCGTCGTTATACGCAGAATACAATAAATTAATGTATGTATATATAGTATAAGTATTTTTTATAACGATGATTCTACCAAAAGTAGACTGTTAAATATCATTTTTTGGGTGGGTTTTTAAAATAACATCTCAGCTTAGCCAGTAATTTTATTTTCTGAAAAATTTTTAGGTAACTAGTTAAGTCGTAGTGTATCTCTTATTGACTAAAAAGTTCTAACAGCAAATTATTTTGGGAAAAGGAGGCAGCACTGGTGCACCACTAGTGCAGTTTTCGTAGTCTTTTGATAAAACTAGTGCAATATTTTGTATTCCTTTGAGCAACTGGACAAGCCCAGTGTTACACTAGCGCACTTTCATATTCTTTTGAAACTGAACTGGGGATATTTGTTGACAGCACCCAAACAGTGTCAGTGAACCACGAGTGACGCACTAACTTTTTTCAAAATTCCCTATATATGTAAATAATTCTCCATAAAGATATCATCTGAAAAGTACCTAAATAAATAATTGGTTAGTTTGCAGTTTATGTTAGTGGAATATGCATTTTTACCCCATAGCACCCTTTTTGTAGAATCATTTATAAACCAAAGCTACTTGTCCACTGCACTAAAGGAACATGTTTCTGTTGCCTGCTTCCAAAAATGTTTGAGAACTTAATAATGTATTTTTATTAATTGTAGGTAGTTTTTAGTACTAGAGCTATGTGAATGTAAATATATCTAGTTTTATATTATTTTACTTTGACCGTTATCCGATTAAAAACGAAATATCTACTTCATCTAAAAATGTTTAACTGGAAAACTACCTAAGCTAAATAATTGTTATATTCGCCATTTATAATAATAATATTAGTATCATAAGTTATAAGGAAAATGCCAGTATGTACCAAAGCTGCATTTATTTAAACAATTAAATTTAAATAAATCATATGTACAGTAGACTCTCGATTATCCGACTCTCGATAATCCGATCGCTGGATTATCCGAGTTGCGTAATACATCGGTTGAAACCATATTAACCGAGCGACGGCATATTGTTCGGGTAATTTTATGGAGAATGATAAAATTGCCAAAGCAACAGAAACTGACTGAACTTATTTAATTTTGTATTTTCGACACTTTTAGGACTAAAGTGGTCACTTAAGTCCCTTGTTTTAGGGATTAAAGTGATCCTCTTAATCTCTGGAGCTGGAGCACAAACTTACTTTTAATCCCTAAGAAGTAAAAATCCACTGTTAGTCGCTAATTCAATTAAATTTATTCCCTAGGGATTTAAAACAAAGTAATTTTTGTAGGTTAACACTTTATAATTTATTTATTTATACATCTATAGAATATCGTTGAATGCAATTAGTACAAAGTGTTTCAAAATATCGTTTTATTATATCCCTTTTTGTTTATTTTTTCTATGCTAAAATCCATAAAATAGTATATGAACCTTGTGACTAAAATGCCTCAGTCGGGCTACAACCTTTCCTTTAGTCCCTAAGCTTATAATGTACTATTATTTTTAGACGTTCTTTTTTGTTTGTAAAATAAATCAAATATTGGTATTTATTATTAAAAAGTATTTAAAAAAATGGCACCAGCAAGCACGCACAGCCATCAATAATAGCTAGTCGTTCCGGGGGTTGAGAAGCTTTATTATATAAAAAAATGCAATTTTCTTTCTAAATCAAAAAACGCGTTTCACTAGCCACGGCTCATAATTTTTATCAATTTTTTTAATCTCTCAAAAATATCGACTCATACTTTGAAAACCTTGTTTTGCTAGGTGCTGCGGTTCACGAATTTAATGGCCTTATCCATAGTTAACGAGATATTTTTCTACCAAGTTTGGTTAAAATCGGTTTATTGGTTTTTGAGTTATCGTGGCCCAGACAGATGGACAGACAGACACCATCACAAAATTTGGTAGATGGGACTTTTTTGAACCATTTGAATGAAAGAAAAAGTTTCTTGTGGCGATCCCAATCCCGATCCCTATAGCTTCCATATCGACCTAAGGTATGGATGGCTAATATAAGTATATAGAAAACAAAATAGATAAATACGGATTGTTTATTATATATATTATAGCCCACATTAGCTCGCATAATCGAGAGTCTACTTTAATTATGAAGGTACCTTGTTGGTATGATTTTTTATATTTATGTAAGTAAATCAGGCACACCTTAAATGGGTTTTTAAAAAATCCACAAATTTGATATTTTGGTATGTTATAGATCTCGATATCCTGATCAAAAGTATGGCCATCAAAGATATAATTCAATTATTTTTATCAATTTTTGGTATTCATGTTTAAATTTTACAAAAAAATCAATTTATTCGTACTACTTAGGAGGCCCATACCCGCCAGTGTATTTAGGAAACAACTATAACAGACCAAAATTTCATGAAATTCATGGGTTTTTTAAAATTTCATTTAAGGTATGCCTGATCCTTTCCTACTTAAATACATTTAGCTTAAAAAGTATTTCAATAAAAAATAAATAAAAGAGTTTTTTGTTTTTCTGAAATAAAAATCAAAAAATTTTCGGAGCCAAAAATACAAGTAAAACCAAACATTTCTTTACACAATTGGACACGAAAATTTTTAAAATATTTTCTTTAAACAACTACCATATAATGTTTACCTCATGGTACATCTGACCCTCGGAACGGAAATTAAAAAAATATGTTTTTACACAATATGTACTTACTTCCCCAAAGACAAATTTTTATGAATTCTTATGATTTTATGACCGGTGGCCGCGCTAATATCGTGATATAGTTTCTATTTATTTTACTGCATTTTTGTAAAAACATCTGTTTTATGTCCGTTTCGAAGGTTAGATACCATAAGCCTGCCTCCCTTTGTTTAAAACGATCAGCGATTGGGGAGGTTAAGCTTCCGACAGACCTCAACATTTCGACAAAAAACAAACACATCAACGAGCCGAACGGACTAGTTTGGCCGGGACAAACGCGTTTGCAAACCATTCGGCGAACGGTTCGTGGAATTGACTCCGTCCAAACTGGCGTTTGGTTTGCCGTTCGGCTCGTTGCTCTGTTCGTTAAAATAATAAAATTATAATAAAACCAAAACTGAATTTACCTAAACCTAACTCGGCAATCCCTCCATTGGTGTTTTAAACCAATGGAGTAAGACTTTTTTTAATAGTAGGTTTCTCTATTTATTCGTCACTTTTTGGTGGCTCCGATAAACTATGCAAACATTATTCTTTTACACTTTTGTGTGAGCCGAAAATAACGTGGAAACAGGGCTCACAACATTTAATTTAATCAAATATACAAAAAAAAGAGAGCCAAAATGATATCCTGGGGGTCGATTTTGACCACAACTTGTTAAATCTCTCATTCGAGATTTAACACGGGTACAATCTCTAGTACAATCTCTAGAGTCAACTTGGCTATGGAAATTTTAAAACTACCATTGTGTGTAGAATACAGACTTTTATGTAATATTTTTTATGTTTTTACATACCTTTATGGAATATTCTTTATAATTTGGCCCCACATGTTTGCTTTTATCACTATTTTGCGAGTTTTATGAGATTGTCGGAGATTGTATTACATTGTTTTTACTTTTAAACTGTCACTTTTCTGATTTAACAAACACAGGGCAGGATTTATTATTTTTTAATTAAAACTTCACCTATGCATAATTAATAGCAATTTCACGCACTTTTTTTCTAATTTTTTTTATTATTTACATTTTTACAGGTTAACTTTTTAATTCCCAACGTTCTCAATCCTGGAACGTGAAGTTAAGCAACAAAGATGTGTGTGTTGTTCCGCGATAAATATTTGTTGTGCGATATGAAGGCCCACGCAATAATGGGAACGTACCGGTTTTACTACACTATTGAAACATTACCTGAGAAAAGAATACACAATTTAAGCAAAAGACAGTTCGGTTTGGTTCGGTTCCTTTTGTCATAATAGGATAGGATCATGCTAATTATTAAAACGTTTTTTGTTATTTGTTAAAATCTTTAATATATTTGTTATTAACTTTATATTAATTCTTTCAAAGTAAAACTTTAAAGATCACTCGTACCTATGTTGAATATATTTTGTTTATTTATATTAAAACACCAAAAGGAAAAACACATTCTACATTTAAGTACGTCTTAAGTCCTACTAAAACTATCTTTAGTTTTATTAAACTACCAAACATTTTTTACAAAGCCTAGGACGATGACGAAACCTATTTTAGTCGTTTATTAGATTTTTTTTACCTTCCCGTTTTTAATAAAGTCTGTTCTGAATTTTAGCACCACATGTAAATAAAATAAGCTGTAGGTGAAATATTTTTAAAAATACAATTTTCTAAAAAATTACGCTTTATGCATTTCAAATATTATACTTACATAGGAATGTTTTTCCTCGGTTTTGCGAATTGTCTTTGAAAAAGTCTATTTTCGGTGTTAGAATATGGTAATTTTAAAAGTGGACACACCTTTTTTACAAATTTAAAGATCACAGATGTTTTAAACGTTTGTATTAAGTTTTCAATTTTTTTTTATTTACGGGTACTAAAATTTATTGTAAAATACAAACGATAGTTATTAAAGTTATAAAGTCAACCAGTTATTACGTATTTACCATACACACCAACTTCAAAAAAACACACTAAAGTGCTACTTTAATAAGTATCACATTGGACTGTGCTAAACAACTAAAATAACATTTTACCCTCAACACTTGGTGCAACTGGCCATAAATCTGGGGGAACGGCTCCGCCAAGTTCGCGTAAACTGCTGTACCATCTTGTCTTAAAACATTTCAGCCCATATTTTACCTATCTAAAACTCTACTTCGGAATGAGCTACGAAACTCAGACTTTGCACAGTTATAGCTCTTCATAGAGTTAACAACCCCGCCAAGTTTCATGGACTTCCATGAAGTTTTAAAGTAGTTGCGTTTTAAAAAACGTAGAAAATTGCCACTCACTAACTCATGTATAGATCATCAAAATTCTACTGTACTTCAAGACATGCTACAAAGCTGAAATTTGGCAGACTGATTATGATAGAAATTATGACCAAACCCTTAAAAAAAACTATCTTGACTAGATAGTTACTGTGTGACAGTGCTGACAGAGCGGTAAGCGGGGAGTATTAGGTAATTGGGGACTTATTGCAATAAAGCCAGACAATAATAGTGCCGGGCACTATTCTGACAGTTTTCCATTGAAAGGTGACAGTTGATTTTTCAAAATTGACATACCAAAGTCAAATTTATCAATCTAATCGTTTATTTCCATTAATTGTGGCGGTATTATTATTGCCGGCTCATATAATACACAAAGCCCTAATTTTGAAAGAAGACAGCTGTTCCTATAATGCGAAACTGTCAAAATAGTGGCCGGCACAATTATTGCCTGGCTTTATTGCAATAAATCCACATTATTAGAATAAAGTCAGGCTATAATAGTGCTAGGCAGTATTCTGACAGTTTCTTATTAAAAACTGACATTTTATCATTCAAAATTGACATGCCACAGTCGAATTTAAAACTAAGGCGTTTATTTTCCATTAGTAAAGGAAGTCAGTATTTATTCTGTTTCATATAGTAAACAAAAGCCGTTTATTGAAATATCACAGTACAATGTAAAGTTGTCATTCCATATTCCAATAATTCTCTATTTTCTGGTATGATGTGGTATGCTACATCTCACTTATATAACATTCAGAAAAAGAGAATACTATTAACCACGATTGGGTTTAAAATTTTCGCAAAAAAAGGCAAGTAAAGTAAATCACGCGCTTCTGGCCTGCATATCGGTATACAATATTTTTACAACACGCACCCCTTTACTGACCTACTATATCTGATGTCGATCTTCGTTTAAATTTTAAATTTCCCGCATTTTTTTACCGCGTAGTTAGCGTTGAAAAAATAACGCTCTTTCAATTTTTCAATTGTTTTTTATTGGAACGATAAAAAAATTTCGTTTTTATAATCGTGGTTTTTAATTATGAACAAAAAAAGAGAATATCCTAGCAAGCAACAAGTAAATTTGCTATGTGCTTTGGTAGACAAAGATTTATTGTTAAGCGCAAACCCGCATTTTAATTCTACTGTAAGTGCTGAAGTGGTTGCTGCAAAGTGGACAGAGGTCGCAGAAAAATTAATCAATCAATGGAAGAGAGTAAGTTTTTATTTTTTGTATGCTCTTTTGGGTAAAACTACGTACCTTTTGTTTAAACCCTAATTTTAGGGATTTCTACAGTAGTATCTATTTATACTTAATTGGTATAATTGGCAGCCCAATAAACATTTTTTTTCGGGTCGACGCGATTTTTTTGTTAAAATAAAAACTTATCTTTGTCGCATAAAAACTTTGATTTTTTTACAAAGAATAGCGATTTTTTATGTTCTTAAACACTTAACACTTTAAAGTGTCTTTGCCGCCCTGAAATTGCCCTCTCATGCGAAAAAGTATTACTTTCCACACTTGTTACGTGCAACATTTTGGTTATGTACGTAAATTCTTTAAAGTTTTTTTAATTTGAAATATTTTGAACCAAAAATCAATCTATAAATTATCTTTGATTTTTTAAATAGATACCTTTAGAATAGTTTGAACTTAAAGAACGATTTTTTGTCAACCCGCGTGCCTTATTGAATAAAATGCGTAATACAAAGTTTATAGAAAACCTCAAGGCAAAATCTTGATTTTTAAAGCTTTTAAGTTATTTATTTAATTTATTACCTTTAATTATTTTCACCAAATATCCTTCTTAAAAAATGTTTTAAAATGCTGGGTCGTTATTGTATTGGGCTGGGTTTTTTATAAACTAATAAGTTGTAGGCAACATTGGGTTTTTCGTTTTGGAAATGTTTAAGGAAGTAAAAAACTTTTTGATGAAAAATATAATACATAATAAAAAAAAGGGCAAAAATATGTAGGAAATTTTATTTGCTTAAATATGTTAATTACTAGAGCCTCCGCTTTAGGTGCGCCCAATTTTTTATCAGTTTTATATTTTTTAGACTTGGAGGTTGTTCAGATCCCGAACAAAAAAGAAAATTGGCAATAGAACTCTAACTCCGGCAGAGGAAATAGCCAAACTATAAAATTTCTAAAAGTTCTTGGTGAGTTCTTCTGCAAAACCACCAGACCCTCGACTATGTATATGGGTTATTGATGCATGATTTAGTTCAAAATATATATTTATAAATGTTTTTAACTTTAACAAAAATACCAAAAATATCCGAAAAAACAACTTTGAAAATTAATGTTTTGTTTAATTTCACTCGTCATTTATTTTTCACTTTTGTTGATGGTGGCCAACTGGCCTCCCTGTGATTTAATGCGTAGTATACATACTGGTTCGTTGAAAATAAATTCGCGCGGAAAGATACGCTCCATGGACGTGGACAGCGGTTTTTCCGCGCTTTAAAAAAAAATCCGCGCGGAAAATACCCTTTATGGAGGGGTACCTTTACGGTTATTGCGTGGGCCTTTTTTATATCTGACAACAAATATCTTTACACGTCAACTTCACCTTGTACTAAAAGGTTTTGAAAGGAAATCTAACAGGGACCCAATTCTTGAATCATCTAATTTTTTGTCGTATACGAGTAAAATTCGAATGGCGGTTTCGAGTACTCGGAAAAATGGCTATTCTTGAATGCCACTTGAACGCCATTTCCGTGTATGACTTTTTTTTCGACTACACTACTTCGCAACACTGTTTTCGTATAATTTTGGTCAACCTACCGTCGGTATGTCCACCTAAACTTGCCGCGATGAAGTAAGGGACTGTCCTTAAATTAGGTAACGCTCTAGGTGGGGGAGGGGGTTCGCTTTACGTTACACTCAATGTTTTTTTAATGTGTTTTTTCTTGAAAATGCGTTACGAGGGCAGGAGGGGGGGTCAAAAATCCTGAATTTTTGCGTCACCTAATTTAAGGACGTTCTCTAAGGTTGACAGTAGATTGACATATTACCGCCTTTGTTTTTGTATTTTTTTTTTAAGTGATTTATTTTCTCGATATGTGTTTTTTTTTTGGTAACGGCAATGATTGCGTAATCCTTGGTAACGGTAAGTACCAAATTATAGTAATGAAAATTGGGGGCCTAGGGGCATCTAACCTCTTTGAAGTGCGGAAATTTGGGGGTGAAATTCGCAGTTGTTTAAACAAATAAACTTCATAAGTATTCTGAAGGGGTCTTGAACTTAATGATGAGTGCCTTTGATGAACTTTCATACATCCTTGCTTTGACAAATATTGTACAGGCATTAAGTAACATAGGGGTTTTTACTGAAATATTTGGAGTGTGCATTTTTTCTGTAGCATAGAAACAATTTAATATTTTGCTTCCAGTGTTTTTTCTCTGTTTATTTTTGAGTAGATGTGTTTTGCCTTTTAGTCCGATAAGCATAAAAAACATTTCAAGTAAAAATTGACAAATTTAATAAACTTTGTTCAAAAAACTGTTTTTTCGTTTAAATTTGAATAATGTTTTTGTTTTATGTCTTTACCTGTCAATTAACTCCAAGAAATTAAAAACTGTTGAAGCCTAAAGCGGCCCTTACATGATCAGTATGTACATTATTTTTTGTAGATGTCTGTTCTTCAAAAGTTGTAAACAAAAATATATATAAAAATCTCTACGGATCCGGTGAGATCTGCTGTGCTCCACTCGTTAAAAAAACTGTTTTGTTACAGGTTTCTCAGAGATGTCATGAAGATTATTTCTGAAGTGTAAGGCAGTTTTTGCCTAGTAGTCCTGTTGCAACGATGATCCTACTAAAAATACTGAGATGCAAATGGTGATCTATTAACTTTTACAGAACTTTGTTAAATAAATTATAAATAAAATAAAAATAAGTTTATGGTAGTTTTTATTGTAAAAAAGAGTATACAATTTTATACATAAAAGTTTATACAGTGAGAACCAGCTGGAATAATATGCTGGCGGGTTAAATTAAAATTTTTTGGAATGATCCAAAAACATGCTTACTGAGATTTTTAATGAGCAATATTTTTAATGAATTTCTTTTTAGACAGACCCTCAGAAAGGGGTCCAACAACATACAACTAGTGACACCTTGTTGGAAAGCCTATCAAAAAAGAAAAATTATGGTTCACTTTTTTTTGGACATCGGCCAAATATTAAAAAAAATCATTTATAATTAGTTTTTAAACATAGTGCCAAGTGTAGTCTACCAGTTGAAAAAAAAAGTTGGTATTACTGCACCTCTTGTCAGAGGTCCACCACCTATTTTTTTCATGAAATTATATGGTTTACTTAAAATGACCATTTCCAAAAATGGCAAAAACATGGAAGTTATTTTTTTTTATATTTTTAAAAATATTTGATAACTTTCTAACAAGATACCTTAAGGGGGGTCATTCCATCTTCAAAAAAGTTGTATGGTAGTAAACCCCTTTCTAGGGGGGGCTGTCAAAAAAAAAATTCTGTTAAATTATTGCCGGTTAAAAAATTCAGTTGACATGTGTAATTTTTTCCAAAAACTTAAATTTAACTGACTAGCGAGTTTATTCCAACTGGCTTGTTCACACACTGTGTAGTCATATTGCATGACGTTTTTAATGCCCTTGACAGTACTTATTATGTACTTTGAAATATAAATAAAAAAAATCATGTTTTCATATATTATATTTATTTTTGGTTGGTTAAATGGTTGATAAACTGTGTTAATACAGAGACAAACAAGACAAAAAAATTGCACAATACTCAAATTTTTATTGAAACTTTTTAATCCTCTCTTCCCGAACAGGCTCATGGAGGGAGCAGTGGATTACCCTTGCGTGAAAATGTTGAAAATGTTAAGTTGTAACTTTTTAAAACTATTTTTCTTTTTTAGATAGGTATAAGGAGCTATTAAAAAAACAGTAAAATCATTAAAAATTTCATAAATTAACGCAAACATTCAGGATTTTTCACTCCCCCCCCCCCCCAATCGGAAGGCATTTCCAAGAAAAAACAAATTAAAAAAACCTTGAGTGTCACAAAAGGCTAAATCCCCCTTCCACCTTTTTACATCCTTTGCCAAATCGCGTCTTGTTTGAGAAGGCCTCCCAATTTTTTTTAAAATAAAGCATAATTAAGCACACACTAAAAAATATATTAAAGTAAAAAAAAATGTTAGGTTAGATTACTTAGATTTGTAATTCCGAACGAAAAACTCGTATTCGTTTCGCCGAATCCGTTTATGGATTTATTTTAAGAATTGGGTCCCAAAGAGTTCCGTTTGGTCCGCGTAAACGGTCAATATGTTAAGCTAACCTGTATAATGTAAATTTTAGATTCGTAATTTTAGTGTTTTCCAATAAATTGTAAAAAGAAATTGAAAAAAATTGTAATGTTCGAAAAAGTGCGAAAGGTGCCATTGTAATAAACAAAGCATAGGTGAAGTTTTAATTAAAAAATAATAAATCCTGCCCTGTGTTTGTTAAATCAGAAAAGTGACAGTTTAAAAGTAAAAACAATGTAATACAATCTCCGACAATCTCAAAAAACTCGCAAAATAGTGATAAAAGCAAATGTGGGGCCAAATTATAAAGAATATTCCATAAAGGTATGTAAAAACATAAAAAATATTACATAAAAGTCTGTATTCTACACACCATGGTAGTTTTAACCAAGTTGACTCTAGAGATTGTACTAGAGATTGTACCCGTGTTAAATCTCGAATGAGAGATTTAACAAGTTGTGGTCAAAATCGACCCCCTGTTTTAAAATTGTTAGGTATGTATATGTATAGTAGCTAAAAAATTCAATACTTTATGCGTAGCAGCATCCCAAAAACTAGCACTATTTAATTGAAAAAAAAACAGTCCCCTGTATTTGGTTTCTCTAAGTACACCTTTACCCCCGGTATTTGTTTTAGACAAGAACACCTTTACCCCCGGTATAGTGGGTTTTGATTGTTTTGTTTTTGTTATTGGAATTTGAAGTCTCGTCTAACCTAAAATATTAAAACCGTCGAAAAAAATCCAGGGAAATAACACAGACAAAGATAGGTATAGCTAGCTATTTCACAAAATCGGTTTTACATGTAAAACTGGATTTTGCAAGAAAGAGAGGGCAATATGAGTTGCCGACCTCTGGTGTAAAACAATTGTCAAATATATCGAGGGCCTCTAGTTTTAACTATATTTACTTTGTCTTAAAATTCTAGCCTTGCAAAGCTGGTCAGTTTTTTCGTATTTTTATTTTTTCTTTTTTAGGTTCATTTTGAAGAATTCTCTTTTGAAGCTTCACTTACTTTAAAAGAAATGGCTGCTCCAACACTTTACAATTTGGCACATTACCGTGAAAACCCAGTAATCTGTTCTGTACAAGTATTAGAAGATTTAGTTGCTGCAAAGAAAAAAATGGAAGACCAGAGTCAACAAATTGAAAAACAAATTTTGCAAATTAAAGAATTAAGACATCAGCTGAAGAAGGAACAGTCTGTGCTTAAGAAGGTGACGGGCATATTTAATAAAGATCAGATCGAAGTAATAATTGGTTCTAAAAAAATAAAGGGATTCTTCAGGTGGTCTAACAAAACATTTGAAGATGTTAAACTCAAATTTGTTTGTGGCACCGCTGGGTATAGATATCTCCTTAAGCTAAATCTTCCGTTTCCAAAAATCCGCACCCTTTCATACAAAATTGAGCATTTGCCTTTTCAACCTGGCATTACCTCCTTGGCGAAATTTCAGGAAAATATGGACCTAAAATTTTGCCCAAAGCTTGACACAGATTTTTCAAATTTAACTCAGTTTAATAAAATGAAAGTATCAAGAGCATTCTATATTTTAAATCATAATGTAAGCTCTGCCCTTAGTTTTTTAGGTGAGTGTAACATAATTAATGAAAATTCGTAAACAAATGCTTGGTTTGTGGAAACGGTGTCAAAATGGTTCACAATAATGAGTTCAAGGGACGAGAATTTGGCCCTAAGTAAACTAAATATGATAAATTATAACCAAACTATTGATTTTTTAAGGGAAATAATACTACTTTTTAAAACTATGAAAATTGGGGAAAAGGGTATTTGGAAACCAGTGCAAACTGGAGTAATTCTTTCCACACAAACAATTTTAGACCTTCAAGAATATCTGTTAAATGAAAAAGGATATTACCTTAAAACATCGCCGTTTATGCAAGATGTGTTAGAGAATGTTTTTGGGCAAATGAGATTAAGACAAAGAATGCCCACAGCAGAACAGTGACGGCAAATCTTTAAAAATTTATGCATTTTTCAATACTTGGACGTGGTTCCCGCCAACGGAAGCTATGACAATCAAAACGATCCAAATTTTTTAAGTTTAGATTCTGTTATGACAAAAAAAATTTTGCCGAAAAAAGGAGTAGAAATCGAACCTCTTTTGGCGGCCTTACCTCAAAATTGGAATAAGAATGATCCTTTATTGGACAATATTCATCAAAATTTACTGTACAATTCAGCTGGTTATATTTTAAAACATTAAAAAAAGCAATAAATGTAAAGGATGCCATGACTTTATTTTGAGCAATAATGTTCTGAAACCCTTTTCAAAACTAGTTACATTAAAACAATATAAAACAAATTCTCTGAATTTTCCTTTACCTTTGGTATTTAAACTTTTTGTCAGAATCGAACAAATATTTTTAAATATTTCAAAACACATTCTTTCAAAAAATTTTAACTTTTTGGGTTTACTTAAATTTTTAGTTTTTAAAGATCACGAAGTTAAAGAAATTCGCTTTCCTTTATTTTATTCCCGATTTATTTAGCGAAAGCTAAAAAAATGATTAGGAGGGATACATCACTTCAAAATGAGTTTGCAAATAGCAGCAAAACCGAAAAAATAATTGTAGCTTTTGGAAACTAATTTAATTTGTTTTATTTTTAAGATCTAGTTTTTAACTCTAGAATCGTATGATTATGTGTATATATGGGTGTGTTTGTTTTTAAGATCTAGTTTTTAACCCTAGAATCATATAAATATGTGCAAGTATGTGTGTGTATTAAAGCCTAACGTATGACAAAAATCGGTTTAGTAATTTTGAAGGTAATTAGCTTTCTTCAAGGAACTATGGAATTGTTATGGGGTATTTCTTTATCTAATCTAGATGAAAAAGTTTTGATGTTTTTTTTTATTAATGTACAGTTATAGATAAGTTATGATTAACATTTGATCTCCACTCCTGCATATTTTTTACTGACCTCTACTTAAAAATTCTCCAGAATTTTATGACAAGCTTTCCCCCAGACAGGCATAGACTATAGACGCAGTTTACGATTTAGCTTAAGGAGAATACAATAAATTAATGTATGTATATATAGTATAAGTATTTTTTATAACGATGATTCTACCAAAAGTAGACCGGTAAATATCATTTTTTGGGTGGGTTTTTAAAATAACATCTCAGCTTAGCCAGTAATTTTATTTTCTTAAAATTTATGCAGGTAACTAGTTAAGTCGTACTGTATCTCTTATTGACTAAAAAGTTCTAACAGCAAATTATTTTGGGAAAAGGAGGCAGCACTGGTGCACCACTAGTGCAGTTTTCGTATTCTTTTGAGAAAACTAGTGCAATATTTTGTATTCCTTTGAGCAACTGGACAAGCCCAGTGTTACACTTAGTGCATATTTTTCGCCACGGGCTATCCGAGCTCGTGTTGCACTAGCGCACTTTCATATTCATTGGACTGAACTGGGGCTATTTGTTGACAGCACCCAAACAGTGTCAGTAGACCACGAGTGACGCACTAACTTTTTTCAAAATTCGCTATATATGTAAATAATTCTCCATAAAGATATCATCTGATAAGTACCTAAATAAATAATTGGTTAGTTTGCAGTTTATGTTAGTGGAATATGCATTTTTACCCCATAGCACCCTTTTTGTAGAATCATTTATAAACCAAAGCTACGTGTCCACTGCACTAAAGGAACATGTTTCTGTTGCCTGCTTCCAAAAATGTTTGAGAACTTAATAATTAATTTTTCTTAATTGTAGGTAGTTTTTAGTACTAGAGCTATGTGAATAAGTAAATATATCTAGTTTTATATTATTTTACTTTAACCGTTATCCGATTAAAAACGAAATATCTACTTCATCTAAAAATGTTCAACTGGAAAACTACCTAAGCTAAATAATTGTTATATTCGCCATTTATAATAATAATTTTGATATCAGTTATAAGGAAAATGCCAGTATGTACCAAAGCTGCATTTATTTAAACAATTAACTTAATAGTTTTAAATAAATCATATGTACAGTAGACTCTCGATTATTCGACTCTCGATAATCCGATTGCTGAATTATCCGAGTTACGTAATACATCGGTTGAAACCATATTAACCGAGCGACGCCGTATTGTTCGGGTAATTTTATGGAGAATCATAAAATTGCCAAAGCAACAGAAACTGACTGAACTTATTTAATTTTGTATTTTCTATTTAAAACAAAGTAATTTTTGTAGGTTAACATTTTATAATATTTTACATCTATAGAATATCGTGGAATGCAATTAGTACGGAGTGTTTTAAAATATCGTTTTATTATATCCCTTTTTGTTACGTAAGTAAAGCTGGGGGGACCACTATAAGGGGCCACCAAATTTCATATGCCAGGATTTGGTGCTAATTTGTTGCTAATTTGTTACCGAAGAATTAAATTTGTTGCTGCAGCCGTTAACGAGAAATCGCGATCCCTGTGACTTTACGGTAAAGCTGAGGGGCCACCTCATATCTCTGGACTAGAAAGGCGATACGAGGATGATTTAAACGCCATAATGTGTTGCTCGGGATGGGGATGTGCAACCAATATTAAAGAATCCCAAAAGACTTATAATTTTCTTTTTTTTGAAAAAAACTGTTTTTTGTTAATATTTTTGTTATTCTTGATAATATTGAGGTAGAAACACTTGTAGTACCCTTATAAAAGGCCGTTCGAATTTATTACCGCTATTTAAAGCGCCTGAGAGCGTTATTAAGCAAAAATAAAAAATATTAAAAAATTGAGTCAAAGACCACTGTGCGCCGAGTAAAGTTGAGGGGCCACCTTGTATCTCGGTAGTCTTTAAAGATATTAATCTCAAATAAAAAGCATAATTTGTTGCTAAGAGTCTTTCATTGCATCGTGTAAAACAAATTATTTAATTCCAATCGTACAATTAAAAAAAAACATATTTTGTACTGTATTTCTAAACCCAACTGGAGGGCCACAGAGTTGTTTATACACTTCCTAGCGCTCAAATAGCACTAAATGTGTATGTAAATGGAAAATTTGTCGCTGCTTCTGTTTTCGAGAAATTGAATTTTTATTTGCTATAAAGTTCAACGTGTTTCATATAGTTTTCACCCTGTAACTCAAAAACTAATTAGAGGGCCACAGATTTTTTTTAGTGACTTATAGTACCTAAAGAGTACTATCAATATATGTTAACAAATAATTTGTTGCTGCTTCCGTTTTCGAGAAATTGAATTTTTATTTGCTATAAAGTTCAACGTGTTTCATATAGTTTTCACCCTGTATCTCAAAAACTAACAAGAGGGCCACAGATTTTTTCAGTTACTTGTAGTACCTAAAGAGTACTACCAATATGTGTTAACAAATAATTTGTTGCTGCTTCCGTTTTCGAGAAATTGAATTTTTATTTGCTATAAAGTTCAACGTGTTTCATATAGTTTTCACCCTGTATCTCAAAAACTAACTAGAGGGCCACAGATTTTTTTCAGTTAATTGTAGTACCTCAAGAGTACTACCGACAAGTGTTAACAAATAATTTGTTGCTGCTTCCCTTTTTGGGGAATTGAATTCTTATTTGCTATACAGTTCAACGTGTTTCATAGTTTTCACCCTGTATCACAAAAACTAACTAGAGGGCCACAGATTTTTCTTCAGTTAATTGTAGTACCTCAAGAGTACTACCGACAAGTGTCAACAAATAATTTGTTGCTGCTTCCGTTTTCGAGAAATTGAATTTTTATTTTCTATAAAGTTCAACGTGTCTCATATAGTTTCCACCCTGGAACTCAAAAACTAACTAGAGGGCCACAGATTTTTTTAGTAACTTATAGTACCTAAAGAGGACTATCAATATATGTTAACAAATAATTTGTTGCTGCTTCCGTTTTCGAGAAATTGAATTTTTATTTGCTATAAAGTTCAACGTGTTTCATATAGTTTTCACCCTGTATGTCAAAAACTAACAAGAGGGCCACAGATTTTTTTCAGTTACTTGTAGTACCTAAAGAGTACTACCAATATGTGTTAACAAATAATTTGTTGCTGCTTCCGTTTTCGAGAAATTGAATTTTTATTTGCTATAAAGTTCAACGTGTTTCATATAGTTTTCACCCTGTATCTCAAAAACTAAGTAGAAGGCCACAGATTTTTTTTAGTGACTTATAGTACCTAAAGAGTACTATCAATATATGTTAACAAATAATTTGTTGCTGCTTCCGTTTTCGAGAAATTTAATTTTTATTTGCTATAAAGTTCAACGTGTTTCATATAGTTTTCACCCTGTATGTCAAAAACTAACAAGAGGGCCACAGATTTTTTTCAGTTACTTGTAGTACCTAAAGAGTACTACCAATATGTGTTAACAAGTAATTTGTTGCTGCTTTCGTTTTCGAGAAATTGAATTTTTATTTTCTATAAAGTTCAACGTGTTTCATATAGTTTCCACCCTGGAACTCAAAAACTAACTAGAGGGCCACAGATTTTTTTAGTAACTTATAGTACCTAAAGAGTACTATCAATATATGTTTACAAATAATTTGTTGCTGCTTCCGTTTTCGAGAAATTGAATTTTTATTTGCTATAAAGTTCAACGTGTTTCATATAGTTTTCACCCTGTATGTCAAAAACTAACAAGAGGGCCACAGATTTTTTCAGTTACTTGTAGTACCTAAAGAGTACTACCAATATGTGTTAACAAATAATTTGTTGCTGCTTCCGTTTTCGAGAAATTGAATTTTTATTTGCTATAAAGTTCAACGTGTTTCATATAGTTTTCACCCTGTATCTCAAAAACTAAGTAGAGGGCCACAGATTTTTTTTAGTGACTTATAGTACCTAAAGAGTACTATCAATATATGTTAACAAATAATTTGTTGCTGCTTCCGTTTTCGAGAAATGGAATTTTTATTTGCTATAAAGTTCAACGTGTTTCATATAGTTTTCACCCTGTATGTCAAAAACTAACAAGAGGGCCACAGATTTTTTTCAGTTACTTGTAGTACCTAAAGAGTACTACCAATATGTGTTAACAAGTAATTTGTTGCTGCTTTCGTTTTCGAGAAATTGAATTTTTATTTGCAATAAAGTTCAACGTGTTTCATATACTTTTCACCCTGTATCTCAAAAACCAAAGGTACGGGTAGACCTCGTCAGATGTCTATCAGGGGAAATGAATCGACCCCTGCCCTCCGTAAATTCCAGGTACTATCCGACCCGGAGAGTTAGCACCTGTATAGGGTCCATTTCCCAGGGTTACGGGAGAAGACCCCATCGATATGAAAGGCGGAGAGAATCTAGGTGGCAACCCTTTTCTTTTAGGGGTAGTATAAAAGAGTACAACTGTTGCCTTACAGTATGGCGTTGGTTCGTCAAAGGCTAGAGGAGAAAAATCTTGATTAAAAATCCTGGCCCTCCAAGTAGGGGGTTGAGGCATTAGACTGGTTCTCTAATACTTGTAAAACAAAGCAATTACCAAAAAGCCTAAACAAAGCCTCGGAGCAATGGATGGAAACTCTCGAAGACGAAAAAAGCAAAGACAAAGGACTATGAATATAGCTACATGGAACGTACAGGGAGTGAATCAAAAGTTGGACATTATTGCAACCGAATTGCAGAATTGTAAGATCGATATTATTGCACTCACAGAGACAAAAAAGAAAGGAACAGTTACGAATAGTGTCAGTAATTTTGTCCATATATTCACTGGAGTCCCAAAAGAAAGAAGAGCAGCCAGATGGGTATCCTTGTTAATACAGAAAAATCTAAAGAATAAAATTACAGACTACGATTGCATTAGTGAAAACATACTTCGAGTGAACATGAAGATGCTTGTACATAATATAAGCATAATAGCAGTCTACGCACCATTAAATGACGAAAGAGTAGCTACAAAACAAATGTTCTTTGACCAACTTGAGACTATCACAAAAATTGGTAATACCAGAAAAATAATTAAGCTTGGCGATTTTAATAACCGAACTGGTAGGCAAACCCAGAGCAAAGTGATAGGACCATTTAGAGAGGAAGTAACAAATGATAATGGCTTAAGACTGATGCAATTATGTGAAACCCACAACCTAAAAATAAATAATGTTTTTTTTAAACATAAGGATATTCATCGTCATACCTTTTATTCAGCCAACAAGAAATCTTAAATCAATCATTGATTATGCTATAGGCGGACAACACTCGCAATTAAAGTGGTATGATGTGCGAGCACTTCGTGGTGTTACCTGTGGATCTGACCACCATCTGGTAAAAGCAAAAATATTATTCCCTTTAAGCAAAACAAATAAGGACGAAACTATTACAGAAAATGAAAACCTAGAATGCATCAAAGACAATCAAAAATACAACTTTAGAAGTCTAGAAATCGAAAGTACTCAAAGATTGTATCAGAACCGATTAGATGAAAAATTAATAAACACAAATCACCCATTTGAAGAGATATATACAAACATAATAAAAAGCTCGAAGGAAGCAAGCAACGAAGCTGTTGGATACCAAGATAATAGAAATAACAGAAAGATGTGGTGGACGGACAAAATACAGGAAATGGTCAAAGAGCAAAAACGCACATACTTGAAATGGCTCAGTACTAAAGAGCAAAGGGACCTAGAAATCTAAAGGAAAACCAGAAGACAGCTAAGAAATTTGATACGCACAGAAAAAAATGAAATGTTCGAGCGCAAGTGCCACGACATAAATACACACGTAGGAGGTAGGCAGAGTTCTGAAGTATGGAAATTCATTTCTACAGTAAAAAACCCAACAAAAGAAAAAGTAAACATCCAGATAATCAAACCAGAACAATGGACAGAACACCACAACGGACTGCTGCAGGAGACGAGACCCGAATATCTGCCAGCTTCTCCGAGGAGAGACATAGAAGGAGAGGAAGTAATCATCGAAAAAGAAATGATAAAGAATAATATTAAAAAGCTTAAATCCGGAAAAGCCAGCTGACCTGGGGGAATATATGCTGAAATGCTCAAATGTGGATCAAAGAAACTACTCGAAAATCTCACATATATTATCAATCAATGCATAAACGGACATCCAGTACCTAATGATTGGAAAATTGCATTCATATCCTCAATACATAAAAAATGAAACAAGCTGGATTGCAACAATTACAGAGGAAATTCTGTAACCAGTACTCTAAGTAGATTGTACGGTAGGATTCGTAGAGATCTAATAGAGAATGATTTTCATGAACAAGAAGAAGAAGAGCAAAGTGGGTTTCGTGCAGGCAAATCTTGTAGTGATAATGTTTTTTGTCATAAAAACAAGTAATTGAGAAAAGGAGCGCCAGAAATATAGAGACTCATGTTACCTTTGTGGACCTACAAAAAGCATATGATACCGTTCCAGTAGAAAAATTATGGACAGTGTTAGTTAGAGCAAACTAATATCTTTTTTTTTACTTACTTATTCCAGTCCAGAAAACTACAGTTTCTGAGCCCAGTATCGGGCTGTGTTCAATGCTTGTTGATTGTTTGTCCATAAAGCGTCGAGGGTACATCTATGTGGACAGTTAGGGCAGATAAGTAGGTGTTCCATATCCTGTATAGCTTCGCAGTCGCACTTGTCGTCATTTCCATCCAACAGGCCCCATCTGATGAGATTGGTCTTAACAGGGGCTACACCAGTTCTGATGCGGTTCAACATTCGCCAGGTTCTCCAGTCGCTTGATGTTCCGCTCGGAGGGAGTTCTGTTATTCGATAGCAGGCGGGTGGTTCATCCAGTGGCGCGCCCAGGAAGCGCCTTCTTGACTTTAGTCTGCCAAGTTGCGCCTCGTGTCCAGTGAGTGAGTGACGCTCATCGAAGGTCTGTTTAATTCTCTCGGTATATTCGTAGGTGTTCTACGTGAGACATAATATTTTATATCTAGAGGATTCTATCCAAAACGATTGTTGGCCGTCCCAACCATATCTGTGAGTCAGGGTCTGAGAGGCCCGAGGCTTTGTACAGTTTGTCCAGTGGCGTGGGTTTCATTCAGGCTGACATTTACTTTTTTGGCGTGAGTGGATCTGCTCCACACTGGACAGGCATATTCCGTTGTGAAAAAGCATAACGCCTGCGCTGATGTCCTTAGTACTGTTGGTTTTGCGCCCCACTTGTTTGCTGTTTCCCAGCTTCCTCAAAAGGCCATTTCGCGCCTCCACCTTCTTCCGCGTTTTTCACAATGGAACCTGTATGTTAGGGAGCGGTCCAATATGACTCCAAGATAGGTAGGTTTATCTGTGTGCTCTAGGTTGTTGTTATCCCAGGTAACGTTTAGCTTTCTATTTGCCTGGAGGTGGAAGGCGCTGACTTAGGTCTTGGATGGATTTGGTTTTAGAGGGTTATCCTGATAGTAAGTGGACATCATACACAAGGCTGCTTCCAGTTTTTGCTCCACCTCCTCAAAATTTAAACCTTGCGCTGTAATGCCTAGGTCATCGGCATATACAAAGTTTCTGGTAAAAGCTGGTGTTGGTTGGTTGTTGGTGTAGAGATTGAAGAGGATTGGTGCCAGTACGCTGCCCTGAGCCAAGCCGTATATCTGGATTCGCCATCGACTTTTTTTCCCTTCAAGACTCACGTAGAATTATCTGTTTTGTAGTAAGGACTCTACCATTTGAACAAGTTGGTAGTCTTTCAGTGTATCATAGACTTTATACAGCAAGTTTCTGTGATGACGGTTCATATTACCGAACCGAACCAAACCTGTTATTTGTTTTTTCTCGAATCCATCTTCGATGTGTTCCGTCAGTGCTAGTATTTGGCTGGTGCAAGACTTCCCAGGTCTAAAGCCGGCTTGCTGTGGAATGATTTTTGAGTCAGTCCTCTCTAGTCGTTGGAGGATTAGTCTTTCATTTAGCTTGTATAGGTGACAAAGAAGCGATATGAGGCGGTAGCTTTTTGGTGACTCAGGGTCTTTCCCAGGTTTTAGCGATGCTACGACTTTCGACTTCCTCTATACTTTTGGTATCTGGAATGTTACTCGACAGTTGTTAAAAAGTTTTAGAATCCAGTTTTTTGCTATTGTTATGAAGTTTTTGATTTGTCAACACAGATGTCGTCTTCTCCTGCTGCTTTGCCATTTTTCAGTGAGTTTATCCCTTTATCTAGCTCTTTTATGGTAAAGGGCGTGTTAAAGTGGTTTTTCTCGGTTATTGGAGACCGATTGATGCATTTTTTTTGGCATTTTTTGTCCGATTTACCGTTGAGGAGCAGTTGGTGAGCTACTTGGTTAGCAGTAACATTTGACGGCGCTTTGTTTTGCTTTGGATCTCCATTTAGCTTTTTGATTAAGTTCCAAGCCATCTTGCTGCTGTGCGACATATCCATTCATTCAAGGGTGTCTATCCACTTTTTTTCTCGAGTCTCGCTCAGTGCTATCATGAGCGCATTACCGCAGGCTATAGTTTCTTCGCTAAACGGGTCCTTGTTAAAAAGTTCTTCGTACTTGTTTAAGATCCCTTTAGAGGCTTCTGACAGCCCCGGTATGAAATGTTGCCTGCAGCCTCTTGGTATGTATCGCTTTGATACCCTTTGTAAGATTTGCAAAAAGTAAACTTATCACGTCCTTGCAATGCAACTATAGGTAAATTTAGTGGGAATAAGGACACTGTTGTTCTGGTAAATATACGTTTTAATCCATCGGTAACGTTTCGACAATGGTTTTTGTCTTCATCAGACCTTCAAATGTACGATCTAGTCTGAACAACAGTGTCCTTATTCCCACTAAATTTACCTATATTTGCAAAAAGGTTTGGTAGTTTTGTGGTGATGGGTCTAGATTTTCGAGTTCGGCATCTAGATTAACTGAGTATACGGGCCAATTTGGATTTTTAAAATTAAAACTTCTTCGAAAAGTTATCTCAGCTGTTTTGATGACTGAATAGACTTGAACTCCAATAGATCTGTGTTGAGTGTTTGGCAATGACTCATACAAGTGTTTTATATGAGTCTTGGATCTTTTGGCTCACAAAGCAGTTATGGGGATTATAGTGGCGTTTCCAGTTCTTGCTGTTAAACGAGCACGGCAACGGATCGTGGAGAAGAGAAAGTTTGTTGACTTCTGCCCACTCTTCCAGAAGTTGCCCATATGTATCGGTTTCATTATAGCCCCACGATGTGGTGTGAGAGTTAAAATCTCCAACGATAAACTAAATCTCCTGTCTCCCATAGTTCTCCGGCATTTCTAGTTTCAGTGATTTGTCAGGGGGTTTGTAAACGGATGATATGGTAAAAGCTCCGTTTTCGATTGTGATTATTTCAGCATCGTCATGTTAGTACTTACAAAAATGGTGCTACCATACTTGTTATGGAGGGATTCGACGGCAAGACGCATACCACCAATATTGGGCCTGTTCCCTTTTTTATCTCTGTGCGTTTCCTGAAGGCATAGTACGCCCCATTTATGTGTTTGGCATAGTTGAGAGATAAGGTCTTGTTTATCTTTCGTGATACCCTCGATGTTCAGGCTAACAATTGTCAGGGTTGGCTCTGACAAGAGCCTATTGTTCAGATCGTTTTGCATTGGTTTCCGCTGTTGGAAGGATTGGCCACTGTCTATATCAATCATACATACATAAAAGCAATAAAAGAACTATACAAAGGGTCAAAATCTAAAATAAAAATTAAGTTCCTTGAAAACGGAAGCAGGAACAAATTATTTGTTAACACATATTGGTAGTACTCTTTAGGTACTATAAGTAACTGAAAAAATCTGTGGCCCTCTTGTTAGTTTTTGAGATGCAGGGTGAAAACTATATGAAACACGATTAACTTAATTGCAAATAAAAATTCAATTTCTCGAAAACGGAAGCAGCAACAAATTATTTGTTAACACATATTGGTAGTACTCTTTAGGTACTATAAGTCACTAAAAAAAATCTATGGCCCTCTTGTTAGTTTCTGAGATACAGGGTGAAAACTATATGAAACACGTTTACTTTATTGCAAATAAAAATTCAATGTCTCGAAAACGGAAGCAGCAACAAATTATTTGTTAACACATATTGGTAGTACTCTTTGGGTACTATAAGTAGCTGAAAAAAATTTGTGGCCCTCTTGTTAGTTTTTGAAATACAGGGTGAAAACTATATGAAACACGTTTAACTTTATTGCAAATAAAAATTCAATTTCTCGAAAACCAAAGCAGCAACAAATTACTCGTTAACACATACTGGTAGTACTCTTTAGGTACTATAAGTAACTGAAAAAAATCCGTGGCCCTCTTGTTAGTTTTTGAGATACAGGGTGAAAACTATATGAAACACGTTGAACTTTATAGCAAATAAAAATTCAATTTCTCGAAAACGGAAGCAGCAACAAATTATTTGTTAACATATGTTGATAGTACTCTTTAGGTACTATAAGTCACTAAAAAAAAATCTGTGGCCCTCTAGTTAGTTTTTGAGATACAGGGTGAAAACTATATGAAACACGTTTAACTTTATTGCAAATAAAAATTCAATTTCTCGAAAACGGAAGCAGCAACAAATTATCTGTTAACACATATTGGTAGTACTCTTTAGGTACTATAAGTAACTGAAAAAAATCTGTAGCCCTCTTGTTTGTTTTTGAGTTACAAAGTGAAAACTATATGAAACACGTTGAACTTTATAGCAAATAAAAATTCAATTTCTCGAAAACGGAAGCAGCAACAAATTATTTGTTAACACATATTGATAGTACTCTTTAGGTACTATAAGTCACCAAAAAATATCTGTGGCCCTCTAGTTAGTTCTTGAGTTACAGGGTGAAAACTATATGAAACTCGTTGAACTTTATAGCAAATAAAAATTCAATTTCTCGAAAACGGAAGCAGCAACAACTTAATTGTTAACACAAATTGGTAGTACTCTTTAGTTACTATAAGTAACTGAAAAAAATCTGTGGCCCTCTTGTTAGTTTTTGAGATACAGGGTGAAAACTATATGAAACAAGTTGAACTTTATTGCAAATAAAAATTCAATTTCTCGAAAACGGAAGCAGCAACAAATTATTTGTTAACACATATTGGTAGTACTCTTTAGGTACTATAAGTAACTGAAAAAAATCTGTGGCCCTCTTGTTAGTTTTTGAGATACAGGGTGAAAACTATATGACACACGTTTAACTTTATTGCAAATAAAAATTCAATTTCTCGAAAACGGAAGCAGCAACAAATTATTTGTTAACACATGTTGGTAGTACTCTTTAGGTACTATAAGTCACTAAAAAAAATCTGTGGCCCTCTTGTTAGTTTTTGAGATACAGGGTGAAAACTATATAAAACACGTTTAACTTTATTGCAAATAAAAATTCAATTTCTCGAAAACGGAAGCAGCAACAAATTATTTGTTAACACATATTGGTAGTACTCCTTAGGTACTATAAGTCACTAAAAAAAATCTGTGGCCCTCTTGTTAGTTTTTGAGAAACAGGGTGAAAACTATATGAAACACGTTTAACTTTATTGCAAATAAAAATTCAATTTCTCGAAAACGGAAGCAGCAACAAATTATTTGTTAACACATATTGGTAGTACTCTTTAGGTACTATAAGTAACTGAAAAAAATCTGTGGCCCTCTTGTTAGTTTTTGAGATGCAGGGTGAAAACTATATGAAACACGATGAACTTTATAGCAAATAAAAATTAAATTCAATTTCTCGAAAACGGAAGCAGCAACAAATTATTTGTTAACACATATTGATAGTACTAATTAAGTGCTACAATTAACTGAAAAAAATCTGTGGCCCTCTAGTTAGTTTGTGGGGTGAAAACTATATGAAACACGTTGAACTTTATAGCAAATAAAAATTAAATTCAATTTCTCGAAAACGGAAGCAGCAACAAATTATTTGTTAACACATATTGATAATACTCTTTAAGTACTACAATTAACTGAAAAAAATCTGTGGCCCTCTAGTTAGTTTGTGAGATACAGGGTGAAAACTATATGAAACACGTTTAACTTTATTGCAAATAAAAATTAAATTCAATTTCTCGAAAACGGAAGCAGCAACAAATTATTTGTTAACACATATTGGTAGTACTCTTTAGGTACTATAAGTAACTGAAAAAAATCTGTGGCCCTCTTGATAGTTTTTGAGATACAGGGTGAAAACTATATAAAACACGTTTAACTTTATTGCAAATAAAAATTCAATTTCTCGAAAACGGAAGCAGCAACAAATTATTTGTTAACACATATTGGTAGTACTCTTTAGTTACTATAAGTAACTGAAAAAAATCTGTGGCCCTCTAGTTAGTTTTTGAGATACAGGGTGAAAACTATATGAAACACGTTTAACTTTATTGCTAATAAAAATTCAATTTCTGAAAAACGGAAGCAGCAACAAATTATTTGTTAACATATATTGATAGTACTCTTTAGGTAATATAAGTCACTAAAAAAAATCTGTGGCCCTCTAGTTAGTTTTTGAGTTCCAGGATGGAAACTATATGAAACACGTTGAACTTTATAGCAAATAAAAATTCAATTTCTCGAAAACGGAAGCAGCAACAAATTATTTGTTAACACGTATTGGTAGTACTCTTTAGGTACTACAATTGACTGAAAAAAATCTGTGGCCCTCTAGTTAGTTTTTGAGTTCCAGGGTGGAAACTATATGAAACACGTTGAACTTTATAGCAAATAAAAATTCAATTTCTCGAAAACGGAAGCAGCAACAAATTATTTGTTAACACGTATTGGTAGTACTCTTTAGGTACTACAATTAACTGAAAAAAATATGTGGCCCTTTAGTTAGTTTTTGAGATACAGGGTAAAAACTATATGAAACACGTTGAACTTTATAGCAAATAAAAATTCAATTTCTCGAAAACGGAAGCAGCAACAAATTCTTTGTTAACACATATTGGTAGTACTCTTTAGGTACTACAAGTAACTGAAAAAAATCTGTGGCCCTCTTGTTAGTTGAGATACAGGGTGAAAACTATATGAATCACGTTGAACTTTATAGCAAATAAAAATTCAATTTGTCGAAAACGGAAGCAGCAACAAATTATTTGTTAACATATATTGATAGTACTCTTTAGGTACTATAAGTCACTAAAAAAATCTGTGGCCCTCTAATTAGTTTTTGAGTTACACAAACACGTTGAATTTTATAGCAAATAAAAAAATGTATTTTTCGAAAACGGAAGCAGCGACAAATTTTCAATTTACATACACATTTAGTGCTATTTGAGCGCTAGGAAGTGTAAAAACAACTCTGTGGCCCTCCAGTTGGGTTTAGAAATACAGTACAAAATATGTTATTTTTATTTTTGTTTTAATCGTACGATTGGAATTAAATAATTTGATTTACACGATGCAATGAAAGACTCTTAGCAACAAATTATGCTTTTTGTTTGAGATTAATATCTTTAAACACTACCGAGATACAAGGTGACCCCTCAACTTTACTCGGCGCACAGCGCACAGTGGCAGAGAACATATAACATCTAAAGAACCTTCGCCAAATCGCTCAATCGCGAGCCCAGTTAAACTTTGCCAGAAGAAGAGGGCTCTGCGATCGTTTCCTTGCGAGTTTGAATTCACAATGAGAACTCGGCTTTCGCGCCACGTTTCGTCAGTGGCGGAGGCATGCAAGGCTCCTGTTCAGATACACCATTAAGGTAACCATGTTTTAAACGATTTTTATTAACTTCACAGAGCCTGGCGATGTCTGTCATCAAATCTAGCGATTTATTTTTGACACACTTCCCGTGAACCGATTTTAATGAAATTTAGCAAAGTAGTGTAGGTCCGATGACGATACAATACTATGAAAACAGATGGGTGGTAGAAGGTGGTTAAGGGGTGTAAAAGGGATAAATCCATAACTTTGAAACCAAATCAGATATGACCATGCGGTTTTCAGATTTATGATTTGGTGTAATAATACAATTTTATTTAAAAATATCGGAAATACGGGGGTAGGTGAGGGGTGTAAGGGAGGGCAATTCAGAACTTTAAAACCAAAACAGATACAAACATGCGGTTTTCAGATGTATGATTTGATCGGGTGACAATACAATTTTCTGAACAAAAATTGGAAGTAGGGGCTGGTAAGGGGTAAGGGCTGTAAAGGGGGTAAATTTAGAACTTTGTAAAAATACAAATAAAAACATGCCGTTTTCAGATTTATGATTTGTTCTGGTGACAATATAATTTTATGACAAAAAAACGGCGGTAGAGGGACGTCAGGGCTGTAAAGGGGGTAAATTCATAACTAGTAATCAAAACAGACACGAATATGCGATTTTCAGTTTTATATATTTATTATGATTTGATCTCCATTTTATGAAAAAAAAAACGGAATAAACTGGTTGGTGAGAAGTGTAAAGAGGTAAATTCTGACCTTTGATATTTAAATAAATACGAACATGCGGTTTTCAGATTTATGTTTTGTTCTGCTGACAATATTATTTTATGAAAGAAACGGAGGTATCGCATGATAAACTTAGGATTGAGGAATGGGATTGTATAAAATTGACAGAAAAGAAACCTTGTAATCATGAGGCACTACTAGAAATGGAAAGGCTGTGAAAGCCATAATTATACATCTTGCATACTTCTGTTTTTTTAATATTTTTTTTTTTTTAAATAATATAAATCTATATTTTTAGTTAAACGATTTTTTTCGAAAATTGTACTAAAAAGTAAAAATACCTTACAAGATTTCTGTTGACACATTATATATTTTTAAGTTCAATGCAAAGTCGGGGTAAATTATTAAAGATATTGCACCCATCAATTCTACGTTCGGGATAAAAATGTGGCGCGTATACATCTCAATTTGATCTTTAATAATCACGCCACGATTTTAAAAATATCTAATGTACCAGTAACGCCATTGGTACATCTAGACAGTAGTAATCTAGCAAATTATTTTAATTTTTTTTTGTGAAATTTTATAATAAAATCGTTTAACTAAAAAAATATATATATATATTTATTTTATTGCAAAAAATCATGGCATTTTACTAAATCTCACCACATTAATTTTAGACCGATCAAAATAAAGTTTTTTATTCGGAGGAAGTTTTCAGAGAAAAGATAAAATAAAAACTGTCATGCAGTACATATTAATTACCACAATAAACATACTTCCTTAAACTCTAACATACCTACTTATATAGCGTGCGTCTAGGAGGAAATTAGCGTCATTCCAAGGCCAGTGAAATGCTCTGTTTTTCTTATTAATTATTGATTTAAAAATTTCCAACTGCGGTGGCAAAAATATTCAAAACTAACCAAAATGTTAACAATTGATACTATTTTTACCGAAGATTTTAAAATTTTTTTATAATTTTCGCTTGCAGCATCAAGTTTTTCAGTTTTTACCAAAATGTTTTTTCGCGGCGCCATGTGTTATAAAATTTTCGCTACACCATTTCTTTGCAATTTTTTTTCTATAAGGGCGAAACAATTAACTCTCAACACTTAATAGATAGACCCTCGTTAGACTAAGCTTTCGAGCTACCCACGAAAAAATACGAGAGAAACGAGACCATTTTTATCCCTGTAGCTACGAAAACTTGTTGGGTGTATATAAGTTGAACGTATATTGCAAAGCTTCTTTATTTTTCGCATTATTCTTTTGCAAAATGGCCCGGCTGGTTATCCTGTAAAAGGCATTGAAACATCCAATATATGCCCAGGCGATGCCCTCGAAGTCCACTAACTTTGGTGAAAAACATCTTTGACAACCCAAAAAAAGCTCCGGTCATTTTAAAGAATTTTTGACGACCTACCCAGCAATGGATCGGAAAAGCCCAGGCAATTCCCGCAAGGCGCGGGAAATGCCCAGACAAGGCCCCCGCAATGCCCCGGAAGTGCCCCTATATGTACGCCAAATTATAAGACGACGTTGCGTCGCGTCTGCGACAAGATAGACGCTATACTGGGCTGACAACGAAGTAGCCCGAATGGTCACCCTAACTTTCTCAAGCCAATAAAATTATAGGAAGAGCGGGCGTGTGTCGCGAAACTTAAAATTATTACAGGAATCAATCTAATTTCAAAAAATAAATAAAAAATAAATAAATTTATAGAAAAAAAGCAATTAAAAAACTAGCGAGTTGATACGGGATCATTGCGTGAACAGTTTACTCAATTAGAATTGAGCTTTTTCCTTCTAGCATCTATGTACGCTAATTGCCTCAAAATGTCGACCCAAACATGTTCATATTGGAACTGTTTAAACTATGTGGTTAAAAACAGAGAACTTTCATTTTTTAAATTCCCTATAAAAGACAAAAGTAGGTGTGATCAGTGGAAGCAAAACTGTGGAAATTCAGGCATTTTAATCAAAAAATATCAAAGTGCACTTGTCAAAACTTTTTGTTGTACATTGTCCCAAACTTTGGTTTGAACATTGTCCCAATCATTTTGATATTATTTTAAATACCTTAGTAAAAATGAAAATTTACAGAAGTTTAGTTTTGGAATCAAAAAGACTTGAAGCAAAGCCAAAGAAACAGACAAAAGATAAAAATACCGAAGCCAATATTAAACCCCACCGCATAGTTAGGATTTTGTCATCAAAGTAATAGTTTTCGGCGAAAATTTTTTTTTTGCGTATCCTAGCAATATCGTCGTGATGTCTGTCTGAGTGTGTGTGTGTGTGTATTTTTTTTCTGTCCGTAACACGATAGCTCCTAAACCGCTGACCCGATTTTCATAAAATTTTCAGTTATTATAATGTTCGACACTCTAACGAGCGTATTAGATTTTGGTCAAAATCCATTAATGCTAATGACAGGTTTTTGACAATTAAACAATTTAAAAAATGCTAACTTTTTAACGGAGCATCGCATCAATATGCGGAGTATAGTAGACTGCATTTAGCTCAATAATTTGTGTTATAACCAAAGACTTCGTAGGAGCTTTAGTTTCTGAGATATTTACAAAAAACTGTTTTCAAGGCTGATTATCATAGCTTTACTTGAAGTGTGCTGATAGACTAGGAAGGTATCAGATCTGTCATGGATCCATTTATTTTGTTTTAATTTCTGCTCATTTAAATAGTTCTAAGATTAGATAAGTGGAAGCCCCAGGTTTGTCAGTTTTTGCTCATTTTATGTGGCTTTAATGGTCGTAATTTACACATTATTTTGTAATACCGTAGTCGACCCAAATTCCGTCACTTTAAGCCCCTTAGTATTCATGGACTGACTTTTAAGATGATATACAATGTTCTATGTGTTGATATATTGAATTATTTTTACTTGTGCTGAAACTTTGGACATTTGATTAAACAGTGTATTCTATTTTGAGAATTTAAATCTTACTATATTTTTTTAGTAAATAAAAAAAGTTAAAGATCCTAAATTTCTAATTCCGTCAAAGTGCTTACCTAAACTCCGACGTAGTTTTGACTTGAATTCCGTCATATGATAAAATGGTTTCTAAAAACAATCTATAACAAATACAACTAATGCTAATTCTTACATAAATTCATCAAATATTTGTAGGAGTTTTTCATGCACACCATTAAACGTGAAACTCTAATGGGTTCGTCAATAAAATATTTTTATTACCACTTCAAATGAGTTGCTTAAAAAACCAAAAAAAACTAATTACCAAATGTTGTGGTAGTATATGTCTGTGTGTCAGTATAACTGTTCTAGGATTATCTGTCGGTCTATCTGTCTGACTGTAACATAACTAAAACTTCGCTTAACCTATAACTATGGTATTCGAAATGATAATTAATAGTTTTAAGTGGGGTGGAGCCTTGTAAGGTATTTATTTCTTACAGTAAACAGAATATTTGGAGCAAAAATTCTGGATAGGTAGGTATTTTTCGTAAGATATGAAAAGGGAACAGCCTGCTTCATAACCCAGCAAACGTGAAAATCACAAGCCGTCATTGTCGTAACCTGGGTATAAAAAACATATGACGGAATTTGAAATTTAAATTTTTTTATTTATTGAAGGTTTTATCATCTTAGATTTTTTGTCTTTAGATGGTTGTTGATATGGAAAAAACTGAACTTTAAAAAAATTGTTGCCTACCAGAACTCCGTCACCCTTATTTTTTACAAAAATAAAATAATGGGAAAGCCGTCGTAGCCCCACAGCCTGAATTCCGACACATTGAATTTAAAACACATTTTCAGAGAAAACAGCTCAAAAAGCCTGTGACGGAATTTGGGATTTACAAAATATGATCAAATGTGATGTATGAAAAAAACTAATTTGAATAGACATTGTTTTTGTTGGGAATTCCGTCACTCCTTTCGGATTTCCGACTCAATGGTTTTTTGTAACCCAAACCCCGCCACCCCCTTTTTATTAAAAATAATCGAAAAAAGGAATAAAATTTAGGTTAAAAACTTATCTACGGACATTAGATAATAATATAATAAAGTACCTAAGATCTTAGATTAAATGAATACGTGCAAGGGGCTTATCTTATAATAAAATGCAACGTTCCGCTTCGACACTTGACGCACGACTAAAAGAATTTTTCGCGCGCAGCTTCCTTTTAAACAATACAGCTGAAGTTTGCGCACAGTGTTGCAAGATATATAGGTGAACTGATAAAAATATTTTTTCGGAATTCCATTGTACGATTAGCTTAATAATTCAAAACATTTCTAAATAGTGACGGAATTCAGGTGGGTGACGGAATTCGGGTTGAGTACGGTAGTAGGGCTTTGTATTTTAACACGTTTTAGGTTTAAGTAAAAAATGCTTTTTTTATTGATTTTTCTTTGAAAAAGTTAAAAACCATATTGAAAATGGTTTTTTTTTTCTAAGCAGTGTTAATACTTTTTACACAAGTACACAACTGCAGGTCATAATGCCATTGTTTTTAACTTTGAGATACTTTGGTATAAACATAAATTCTGTATCTGTAAAAACAGTGTTTTTTGACAAAAAAATATTTTTACTTTTTCTACCTCTATTCTATCTATTTCTATCTAATTCCATAAGGTGGGGTGTGAAAAGTTTGTGAACTTGCTTCTTAAATATTTAAACTTTTGTGATTTTTTCAAAGCTTAAAAGTGATTTTTAGGTAGGAGAAACCTTAATTTTTGCAAAAAGAATAAACTTAAAAGTTTAAAGGTTAAAAGAATCGTTTAGAAATTTTACTTGTTAAGAATCGGTTTTAACGGGACTCGTACGAGTCTTTGAAATACATTTCCTGTTTTTTTTCAAGTGAAGATTTTTTTAATTGACATTAAAAAAATATTCAGTTTTTACTTGGTGGGTTGGGACAGCGAACATATAACTTTATATTTTCGATAGTCGAAAATTTATACAAGTGAAAAATTTACATTCAAAATTTTAAAGTTTATTTTATTTCTTTAAGGAATATTTTTAAATTAGGTAACGCTCAAAACTTTTGTTTTTAATTAACATGTAAAGTCACTTTTGCAGTTTCGTTGGATCTTTGAAAATATACTTGTACAGTTTAACAAGATATTGATTAAAGAAAGGACCACCTAAAATTGTATATAATTCCGATCCTGTACCAACTATCAAAGTGGTGTATTTGAAAACTTTAATTCAGTTCTCATTTGACGTGTTTCGGCGTAAAAAAAAGTGTAAAAAAAAGCGAAAAAAAAATATTTTACAAGTGTGGAGAAAATAAGAGAACTTTAAAAAAGTGGGCGAGTGTACAAGGTCAGATTTATATACACTTTTGGGTGGTTTCTCCACTTGGCCAGTACTCTATAAAACGTTTTTAACAAAATCAATCGACTATTATACATGGTGTCTCAGTCCACCCGTCAACCCCTTTGAAAACTTGAGGAAAAAGTTTTTTTAACGATCCAAAAAATTACTCGAGTACGCTCTTTCGATTGGTGGTAGATGTTTTCAACTTTCGGAGTCGACCGGAAGTGGCCTATTTAAGCCTGGAGTTCGTTTTTCAACTACGGATTGGCATATATTAAAAAAAAGAAAAAAATGTTTGAAATAAAAGGTACGTATTTTCTTGCGTAGAATCTGAATCCGTTGCAAAATTATGTCAAAGCAATTTAATCAAAATGCAAGCAGCCATAATATTTACGATTCCAAACTCTGTTAACTTTCCGGAATTTTGTGTTTTTTAAATATTGTTTTTATTTTAATTAAACAAATAATAATAAGAAATACACTTTAGTTACGTTTCTTTATTATTTGTAATTATTTATTATTTGTAATTATTTATTTTATTTTTAAACCTAAATAGCATTTTCCAATTACCAAAATTAGTACATAAATAAAGCTCATTATAAGTCTTGTTGTAAGGCCCGCCCGATAAGAAGGCCGGGGGATGTCAAAAACTAAAAAGACTAAATATCAACTGAAATGTATCTAACTACCTACTATAATGTAATGCCTTAGTTTTTAGAAAATATTTTCTAATGCTGGTTAATGGGATTTATTTTTGGGCCTTATTGAAAGTATTGTTGGCACATGTTTATCTTGGAGGGTCTTATTACCGACATGTATCAAATATTAAAGCTCAATGCCATTTATATGTTCTATGTCAATGTACAATATTATATTTTTTTTAATATTTCTATATGTGTTTTTTTTATGGGGTTAGTTGGATAACTCTATAAAGCATTGGAAATTGTCACAGAAATATTAGCTTCTACTTTTGTCTTAACATAATTCAGTCGTAAAAAAAAGTGAGCCTTATACCCCTCATCTACTTTACATCACTGTAATATTCTATTAATTTTTTAAGATTTAACTCAAAAAACTATCAAAGTTAACAAAGTACATAACTTAAAATGTATACCTAGCTTATTTGAATAAAAGTTACATATTACTTACTTACATTTTCATAAACCCCGTTTTCCTATTTATTAGTTAAAAAAATAACGTTTTTAATTTGAAAAAAGGCGTAAACGCCAAATTCTAAGATACCTTCGAATAAAAAAAAACCTTTAAAAATTTTTATAAACCGGGTGGGCCAAAAAAACCGGACATGGGACAAACTGCCCTTCGCAGAGAATTAATCAGACTTGATTAAATATATTTTTTTGCCGCCATCTCAAAATCCAAGATGGCAGACCAAATTAAAATGTACCCTTCAAAGATGCTCGTTTATTCTTTTGTTGCAAACATATTTTAATTATTTTTTTAAATTAGTATGAAAACTACATTCTTGCCACGCACAACAAGGTACGAATCAGCAAAATCAGTTCAGTGGTTTAAAAAAAAATATTTTTGTTTCAACCATTGTTTTGCATATTATACGATTGCCTTGCCAATCAAGTCTGTATTTATTTCCTTATAAAAACCGATTTTAATGAAATAAAAAACATCCTAATGATTTTTTTATTTCACCAAGATCGGTTCAGTAATAATGAGTTTATAAGGAAATGAATGCAGGCAGGATTAGCAATGCAATCGTATAATCTGTTAAACAATGGCTGAAATAAAAATAGATTTTTTGAGAACCATCATACCGATTTTACCAGTTTGTACTACTTTGTGCGGGCCAAAAGTAGTGCTTTTCCATAGATTTAAAAAAAAAACTAAAACATTGTCAGAAAACAAGAATAAACACGCCATCTTAAAGAATCAAGTATGATTCTGTCCGCCATCTTAAATTTTAGAATGGCTGTAAATTTTGATTATATAGTCTTTAAAAGGCAATCAATTTTGACCAGGATGTTATTTATTTCATTAAAATCGGTTCAGTATTAATGAATTTATAAGGAAATAAATGCAGACATGATTGGCAATCGTATAATATTCAAAACAATGGTTGAAACAAAAATATATTTTTTTAGAACCACCGAACCGATTTTGTTAATTCGTACCTTGTTGTGCGTGGCAAGAATGCAGTTTTTTTTATAGATTTAAAAAAATAATAAAAACGTCTTCGCAACACAAGAATAAACGAGAATCTTTGAAGGGTACAATTTAATTTCATCCGCCATCTTGCATTTTGAGATGGCGGACACAAAAAATATATTTATTTAAATCTCTGATTAATTCTCTGGCAAGTGCAGTTTGTCCCATTAAAATCGATGGTATAATTCAAATGTTATAATGACAAAAAAAATTCCGGTTTTTTCGACCCACCCAATTGTTTAAAAAACAAGTTCTAAACCTAGAATGTTTGTTGCAAATATCGTTCCTACCGTCTGTTTCATAAGGGCGTAAAACGTTTTTAGCTCCTTTCAAATTTAGATAATAGCCTTAAAGCCTCTCTGTCTTAAAACCGTGGATATAAATTTTTTTGTAAATTTTGTAAATTTTTGTCTCCCAGCAAATATTAACATAACCATATAAAATATGCGACATTTCTCAAATTTTCATAAAAATCCAAAAAATGGTTATAAAACTAATGATCTTTTAAAAATTTAAATTTTACGTTTTCTGTTAATTTGCAATTGCCTCCGCTCTGGGTTTATTTTCACGGATCACCCAAATATTATAAAACAGAAAATTAAATCGTATTGGGTAGGTAGGTATTTATTAATCAGTCTACCTACTCAAATATTACGCGTTTCGCTTGACCTTCGACCGGCCGCATTCGCGTTGACGCCAGCCGACGTTAACACCCGATGACACCCGATTCAATTTTTGTTTTGCACGCGCGCCTATGGTCTTTCGTTAAAGATTCGATCGCGCGGCTTACCTACTTCTTTATAAATTAAATTTGAATAAGATATGTATACGATATTCACGTTATAACTAGAGCTCGAGATTTTCTACATGCGTTGTCCTTCTTGTCCAGTTATTTCTTCGATGACAGTGGTCTTTGACTCAATTTTTTAATATTTTTTTATTTTGCTTAATAACGCTCTCAGGCCCTTTAAATAGCGGTAACAAATTCGAACGGCCTTTTATAAGGGTACTACAAGTGTTTCTACCTTAATATTATCAAGAATAACAAAAATATTAACAAAAAACAGTTTTTTTCAAAAAAATAATAAAATTATAAGTCTTTTGGGATTCTTTAATATTGGTTGCACATCCCCATCCCGAGCAACAAATTATGGCGTTTAAATCATTCTCGTATCGCCTTTCCGTCCAGAGTTATGAGGTGGCCCCTCAGCTTTACCGTAAAGTCACAGGGGTCGCGATTTCTCGTTAACGGCTGCAGCAAAAAATTTAATTCTTCGGTAACAAATTCGCAACAAATTAGCACCGAATCCTGGCATATGAAATTTGGTGGCCCCTTATAGTGGTCCCCCCAGCTTTACTTACGTCTTTTTGTTTATTTTTTCTATGCTAAAATCGATAAAATAGTAAATGAACCTTGTGACTAAAATGTCTCAGTCGGGCTACAAACTATTCGCCTTGGGATTAAAAGTATCACTTTAGTCCCTAGGCTTATAATGTACTATTATTTTTAGACGTTCTTTTTTGTTTGTAAAATAAATCAAATATTGGTCTTTATTATTAAAAAGTATTAAAAAAAATGGCACCAGCAAGCACGCACAGCCATCATGTAACGTGTCATTTTTACGTTTAAGGCAACGTTACATATTTGTTTATTTAGGTAAATAATCAAGGCTCTTCGACTCGTCTTTCTGTACACAAATTAAGGGTATTTTATAGAGCTAGGTTTGGAGGTTATATAGTGTCCAAAAAGTTACCTTATAAAGGAGACATTCCATCGAATTACTGTGGACACTACGCACATCGCATTATCTGGACATCGTAATTGGAATTTAAGATCACAGGTTTCGGGGAAAAATCACATTGGAACTTTTGATTGTTTTGTTTATCTGTGGAATTTTGTAATTTTCTTTGACGTTCACGGAGATAAACAGCTGTTCTGCTGGGGAATGGCGGCGTTGCCGCATCACAAATGGTTTCAGTAACAGGAAGGAAACATTTAGATGAACATTTCATTCGCTTATGTTTATTTTCGAGGATATTGGGACAATCCGAACCTCATATCCTTCACGGATTAGCTAGTTTTGATAGCACGAAAACATAGTTAGGTCCACGGTTTGACCAGGAACAACCGAGGCTCCGCCCCCTTTGATATCTTTATTAATTTGATGAGGAGAAGATAAAATAAATACGAGTTATGCACTTTTGTAAATGGGAGATAAACGAGGGATAAAAACCAAGACTAAAAGAATAAACGAAATCGTGTGAGTTAACATCTGAACACTCTTGTGCCGAGTTTAAGCAGTAGTTCAATGTGTATTTTTAGGTTCAAGTTCAGAAACAACTTTATTAATGTAGAAATGTTTTACAAGAATGGCGTCAAACCAGATGAATCTTAGAGAAAACATTTATAAAGAGCAAAGGAAACTTTTGACTAAAACTGTAACTAAAATACAACTAAATTCTACACTTAGTATAGCTTTACTCATATGGGAATTGGTTGAATGTTCAAATATTCCTGGGTTTGCTGCATGCTCTGATCTCCAGTAATTGAATTTACAGTTGATGGTTTCAATGCTGAGCTTCTTATAGTCCTGCTGGTTATTTTCCTCCTACTTGCTATGTCGGCAGGGGTCCGCTAGGCAAATGTCGGTCTATGTATGGAGGGTGTCTCGACGTCCTTGTTATAAAAATTTTAACCGTGGAAATAGATCCGACAACACAACGCGTTTTACGTATTTTCAATATCCCCTTGGTCGATGCTGCCCCCTATATACCGGTACCAAAGTATTGATGTATTTCCTCATTGGTTAGTTTGAAAACCGCGGGTTTTTTCCTCCAGTCTCGCAACCGAAGTTACTGATTTTTCGGTGAGAGCGTTTTTTTTTTATAAATAGGTTTGCATCCTTATTTGAATTTAACCGGGAAAATTAGGTTGGTACTGTGCGTTTTACTGTCCCCACCACATTTACGAAGCGGTTTCCGGCGGCTTCATTTTTTTTTGTGTTCTCGACGGAGTGCCTTGTCTCTTTCCTAACGAATTTTGGCTGGGTCGGCAACAGGTCTCTGGGATCGCCATTGTTTTTGGTTAGTGGCACTGCAGTGGCTGCAGGTTCTGTCCCAGAGACTGTGAAGAGTGAGTCTGTCGTGAGGCGTATCTCGTTGACGGCGCATATCCTCTGCATAGAGGGATTTAAGGCGGCCTACGCCGTTTCTACGGGAAATAAGCGTGGTAAGTTCGATTTTTTTTTATTATTTTTTTTTGAATTCTTCAAGACAATATTTGCCTCCCAAATTGTAATTGTTTTTCGTGTGAAATGTACTTTTTCGACAAGAGACGTGGGGAATTTTTGGAGTTTTTTTTATTTTTTTTAAAACCACGTTTTGGATAAAAACTATATATTGTTTTTTCTCCTTTGTCTACAGCCCTGTCCATTCCATCGACAGCTGTGCTGGACGCTGGTGTGAAGCCGGGTGTAGCCTTGTAACCCTGGGAAAGGTACGTTAGGATTATTTTAGTTCATCTGTTTAAATCTGCTTTATTTTATTGAGTCGACATGGGGTTCTTGATTGAATTACTCGGTGTAGGGGAACTTCGTGCAAAATAGACGAATTCCAGGAAACTGAAACATTTCATTTTCCACAGGGTTTTACGCTCGGGCAAAGTCCAGAACATCTTGACCACCATGTGCTGCCCTAGCACCATGTGCTAAGCAAGCACGAGGGGAGGCGCAGCAAGATCGAGACCCGGAGTAGCAGGAGGAGAACAAACCAGAGCAGCAGTAGTAGGGGAATGTCTGGAAACAACTCCAGGTTTATAAACTACAACACATTTATTCATACAATAATCAAGGACCAAGGTAGGAGCAAGCTTTAGATATAATTTTTCTTTTCATATAATTTTCCATATATCGTTAAGTACAACTTTTGCTTTTCTTGTAAACGCAAGATAAGGTATGACGTCATGACCAAAACTTTGCGGCATAACTATTTATCTGAATTGTACTGTACCATTGAAAGAGTTTGTTTCAACTTGGCTTCACCTTTATTTTTTTTTCCTTCTTAATAATTTGCTATTTTACCCCTAGGTCTCGAATTAAAATATACAAGATGAACTAAATTTTTGCGTTATTTGTACAATCCAATGAACCAACTTTGCAGAGACAAAAGAGAGATGAGATTATATTTTTTTTTAGTGTTTCCTTACATTGTTTTGCCTCATGGGGTAGATCTCGGACTGGGTTGCTGTCTGTCTCATTCTACCTAACGTAGAATGATGACAGCAGATATTGGTCCAGATCTCCCCTATGACGGAATAATTTTGGAAGTATATATATATTTTTTTTAACAATCATTCATATAATTGAGTCCTACGCTACTGACTCAAAGGTAGGTACACTGTGACCTGCTGGAAATGTGCATCTACCTATAAAGAACTTTCTATTTGTGTCATTTTGACTCATTTAAAAATCTTTTAGAATTTTATCTTGTTTATTAGTCAATTTTTTTGGTTTTTTAATTACACAAATACTCTGGAAGCCTCGGAAGTAAATAGAGTTTCATTATTTGGCTACAACGTTTGGGTTGAACTGTATTTTAATTAAGATCTTCTTTGTAAAGCATTGATATTAAAACACTGTGGCGCACGTAAAATGTTCTTATTTCTGAACCCCCCCTTCTCCACTGTATAAAAGTTACCGGGCATATCAATGTTTTATCTAGCTGGAAAATACAGTTCTGCTTGCCAGATATTTGTTTAATTATTCAGTGGGTTTTTTAGTGTCACAAATTGGCAAATTGTTATTATTTTAATTACAGTGTCACAAAATGGCGGCAACGTCTTTAAGCTGCCACAAATGTCACCCAACGCATTGTAATAGGCCACAATCAATAATAGCTAGTCGTTCCGGGGGTTGCGAAGCTTTATTATATAAAAAAATGCAACTTTCTTTCTTTCAATCTAAATCTAAAAAACGCGTTTCACTAGCCACTGTAGTTCATAATTTTTTTAATATCTCAAATATTTCGACTCTTACTTTGAAAACCTTGTTTTGCTAGGTGCTGCGGTTCACGAATTTAATGGCCTTATCCATGGTTAACGAGATATTTTTGTACCAAGTTTGGTTAAAATCGGTTTATTGGACAGATAGACAGACAGACACCATCACAAAATTTGGTAGATGGGACTTTTTTGAACCATTTGAATGAAAGAAAAAGTTTGTTGTGGCGATCCCAATCCCGATCCCTATAGCTTCCATATCGACTTAAGGTATGGATGGCTAATATAAGTATATAGAAAACAAAATAGATAAATACGGATTATATATTATATATATTATAGCCCACATTAGCTGGCATAATCGAGAGCCTACTTTAATTATGAAGGTACCTTATTGGTGTGATTTTTTATATTTATGTAAGTAAATCAGGCACACCTTAAATGGGATTTAAAAAAATCCACAAATTTGAAATTTTGGTATGTTGTAGATCTCGATATCCTGATCAAAAGTATGGCCATCAAAGATATAATTCAATTATTTTTATTAATTTTTGATATCAATGTTTAAATTTTACAAAAAAATCAATTTGTTCGTACTACTTAGGAGGCCCATACCCGCCAGTGCATTTAGAAAACAACTATAACAGACCAAAATTTCTTGAAATTCATGGATTTTTTAAAATCCCATTTAAGGTGTGCCTGATCCTTTCCTACTTAAATACATTTAGCTTAAAAAGTATTTCAATAAAAAATAAATAAGAGTTTTTGAATTAAAAATCAAAAAATTTTCGGAGCCAAAAATACAAGTAAAACCAAACATTCCTTTACACAAATGGACACGAAAATTTTTAAAATATTTTCTTTAAACAACTACCATATAATGTTTACCTCATGGTACATCTGACCCTCGGAACGGAAATTAAAAAAATATGTTTTTACACAATATGTACTTACTTCCCCAAAGATTTACAACATTTTTATGAATTCTTATGATTTTATGACCGGTGGCCGCGCTAATATTGTGATATAGTTTCTATTTATTTTACTGCATTTTTGTAAAAACAAAATATGGTCATAGCTCAGGAACACTTAAATTCATGGTTTATTAAAAATAAATTAAAATTAAATGAACAGAAAACCAAAACCTTCTTTTTTACTTTTAAACCTTTGGTTAATGAAAATGAAAATGAAAGTGTTGAATTTTTAGGATTTCAACTCGATCAAAAATTGACATGGGAGCTGTCATGAGTAGTACTTAGTTATTTTATATTCTTGTTAGTTGGGTACCTTAAATAGTTGGTCACCTTATGACAATCAGCTGATGGCTGACAGTCATCTTTAGAATGCATTGAGCACGGTCCATAACATTTTGTATTCTTTTAATTTTTACTTATTAAAGTGCCTTAGTAAAACTTTAACTTAGTGTTTTCTTTTACTATAGACTATTGTTACAAATTTAAGTTATTTAAATTTTATAATTGGAATTTATTTAGGTTTAGTGTAGTATTAGGTCGATTTATCTTAAGGTTGTATTCTTAGTCTAGGTTTTAGTTGCGTTGTCTGTGGCTTGCGGTCGCGGTAGTGCGGGAACTTTCCGGACGTCGAAGGCTGCCGGAAAGTTCGAGAGAGATGGACGATCCTATATATAGGGCCGGGGTCGCGCACCAGGGAGTCAGTCACAGATACCGTACTGTAGTGGTCGTGAGATTAACACGAAGTTGATAGACCGATTATAGTAGTGAATTATTAGCAAGTTATTACTAAGTTTAAGTGCGTGTTTTTGTACATAATTTGTCGAAATAAATTGACATATCGTTTTCAACAACTGCGAGTTTTAATTTGTCGTTGTGAACCCGTAACACTATAATAGATAACATATCACATGGCGCTGCGTTGAGAAACTTACGTGTGCGGTAAATAATCGGAAAAGAATAAATCTTTGTTGTTGTGTTCGAGGTATAAATACTGTGGTAGTATCAAGTAAGATATTTACCTATTGCAAATAATTGGAAAGTGAAAAATGTCAAGTAATTTAAAGCCCCCACAGCCACTAAGTCTTGAAGGTAACTTAAAGGAAAATTTTAAACGTTGGAAACAACAGTTTACAATTTACATGATGGCGTCAAGAATAATACTACAAGAGCCCGCAACACAGAACTCTACGTTATCCGTACCATTAAAATTCATATTCAACAAGTGTCATATTAGCGTACACAAAGGTGTGCCTACTTTAGTTAACAACCAGACGTGGCCTGAAGTCGCTAATTAAGCAAAATGTATGAAAAGATTTACAGGTGCGTTAACATCTTATAGTATCAGTTTAGACTCTATTGCAAGTATGTCATATAAACCCATTTATAAAAATATGATGATACTGCCACACCTCACCCCAGCTGGAGGACAGGCATACGCTCTTAAGTAAAATTTCATCTGTCGTTAAACCTGCATAAACGAGAAGCAGCATATTTTTTTTGGCACATATGTCAGTTACGCCCCCCTTATATATATGTCTCATGCTGCCTTGCTGCTGCCTGGTTGCTGATAAGGCACACCATCTAGATGATAAGGGTTTTTAACACTCACGGATTCCTAAGCAAGCCAGACAAACACAGAACGAACCAACTCCTGGAATTAAACAGGAATAGCCTAAGAATAATCACAGGGCTATACACAGGCCAATGCCGACTCAACAAACACATGAACAGACTGGGAGTAAGCAACACACCAGCGTGTAGGTTCTGCGGTGTTGAGGAGGAAACGCCACTTCATCTAATCTGCCACTGCGTAGCAAGACAAAGAACTAGGGCGAAAATATTCGGACCTGGACAGATAGAGCCTCAAGATCTTGAGGAAATATCACCAAACAAACTGATCTGCTTCATAAAGGAGATAGGTATTGGTGATATTTAAGTTGGGATGAGCCACAATAGACCATTTGAGTCGCAGTGGAGGGGCGACAGTCGCACCACTCATAATCAAACCTAACCTAACCTAACACTCACGGACGTAAATTGATAACAAGATATTTTTTATGAAATAGCTGTCATATAGAGCCGGTAAGTTTAAAATAACTATGCTGCCCGACGTCCATTTGGCATACGCTAGGCACTCCAGTGAAAATTATAAAATATTTTTGTTTCAAGTCACATCATGTATTATCAAGATGGTTTTTAACAATTGTGTGTCTTATGGAACTTCAAATACTGAGTTGACTATTCTGCCAAACATTTACCTTACCAAAAGACTGGCACACCTTCTGTAATTATATTTGAAGCTGAAACTCACGCACATTACTAAATAACAAAATGGTTTCTAATTACTGTGTGTCATGTGGACCCTCAAATACTAAATTGACTATGCTGCCAAAGATCTGCCTGACCGAACGAATGGCACATCTCCTGTAATTGTTTGTGAGGCTGAACTCACCCACTTTTCTAACTAGCAAGTTTTTTATTACTGTATGTCATGTGGACCCTCAAATACTAAATTGAGTGTGCTGCCAATCATCTGCTTGACCGAAGGAATGACACACCTCCTCTAATTATATTTGAGGCTGAAACTTACCTACATACCTAACTAACAATATGGTTTTTAATTATTGTGTGTCATGTGAACCCTCAAATACTAAATTCACTATGCTGGCAAACATCTGCCTAACCGAAGCAACAGTACATCTCCTATAATTATATTTAAGGTTAAAAGTGACCTACGTTAGTAAATATAAAGATGTTTTAAAATTATTGTGTGTCATGTGGACCCTCACATAGTAAACTGACTATGCTGCCCAACATCTGCCTGACCGAAGGAATGGCACACTCCATAATATTATATTCAACCCTGAAACTTACCCACATTATTAAATGCAGGATGGTTTTTTATCATTGTGTGTCATGTGGACTCTCATTCACTATGCTGCCAAACATCTGGCTCACCGAAAAAATGGCACATCTCCTCTAGTTATATTTAAGGCTAAAACTCACCTATATTAGTAAATACCAAAATATTTTTTATTTATTGTGTGTTATGTGGACCTTCAAATACCTGACTGCTGCCAAGCATCTGCCTGACCAAAGGCATGGCACACCTCCTCTAATGATATTTGAAGCTGAAACTCACCCACATTACTAAATAGCAAGATGGTTTTTCATTATTGTGTGTAATGCGAAGCCTCAAATACTAAATTGACTCTTCTGCCAAATATCTGCCTGGCCGAAGGAATGGCACACCTCCTCTAATTATATTTGATGCAGAAACTCCCCTACATTACTAAATACCAAGATGGTTTTTAATTACTGGGTGTCATATGAACCATCAAATACTAAATTGACTATACTGCCAAACATCCGCCTGACCGAAACTTATCTAAATTACTAAACATCAGGATGATTTTGAATTATTGCGTGTCATATGGACTCCTAAATGCTAAATTGACTCTGCTGCCAAACATCTGACCACTGACAGCACGTGTTTTGTACCAACGAACAGGTAATTGCGCTCGGGACCAGCATGCGGAGGTACGTATTTTCAGTATTTTCATATGAAAAGGGCAGGGGACAATTTGCCGCCGGCCGATTCGCCGCGGGGACAATTTGCCACGAGATTTTTTGATTTATGATGTTACCATTGGCAATTGTTTAAACAGTTTTATTTAGCTTGACTTCATATAATATATCTGTTTATTTGTTTGATCATAACTTTTTTCAAACTTTTCCAACTAAATATTTGGTGGTTAGTGTACAATTTAAAAAAAAATTATTTGAAAAATTTTTATAATTATTATTTATATTTTGAAAAGGATTTTCTTATTTATGGACCGATATGCATGAAACTCGGAACTTTGTGATCTTTCAGGTAGCTGATTATTATTTTTAACAAACTAAAAAAAAACAAAATGGCCTATCAAAAATGGCGGACTTTCCCATTTATGAACCAATATGCATCAAATTCAGAACTTTGGGGCGCTTCAGGTTGCTGATTATGATTTCTAACTTAAACTTTTTAAAAAATCAAAATGGCGCGTTTTCCCATGTATGAACCGATTTGCATCAAACTCGAAACTTTGCGATCTTTCAGGTCGCTGATTATTGTTTTTAACTGAAACTAAAAAAAATGCAAAATGGCGAATTAAAAATGACGGACTTTCCCATTTATGATCCAATATGCATTAAATTCGGAACTTTGGGTTGTTTTAGGTCCCTGATTATGATTTCTATCTTAAACTTTAAAAATATCAAAATGGCGTTTTCACAATGGCCTAGTTTTGTCAAGCTTGACATTTTGCAGTGTTGAGGTCACTAAATACAGTTTTTTCGTCAAACTTTAAAAAATTAAAATGGCGGATCTAAAATGTCGGACTTTCTTAATTATCAGCCGATATGTTTCAAATATGGAACTTGGGAATAAACTGCTGTAAAAGTTATAAAAAATTTAAAATTGTGCTCCAAAATGGCGGATTTCCGTATTTACTAACCGATGTGTTTCAAACGTAAAAGATTGGTTTGCTTGAGGTCACTTAATACAATTTATTTAAACTTAAAAAATTTTTTATGGGATATTCAAAATGGCGAACTTTTCCATTTATAAATCGGTATGTATGAAATTTGGAACTTCGCGGTATTTTAAATCGCTAATTATGATTTTTTGACCCAAACTTAAAAAAAGTATAATTGCGGATGCAACATTGCGATTTTATACATAGCGATTCATGAATATGAAACTCCGCCATTTTGATTTTTTTGTAAGTGTGAGTCTTAAACTGTATTAAGTGACCTTAAGCAATGCAATCTTTCAAGTTTGAGATAAATCGGTTAGTAAATACAAAATCGCACCATTTTGGATTCGTTATTTTTAATTTTTTTGGAGTATGAGTCAAAAATCATATTCAGTGACTTGAAAAATATCGGTTCATAAATAAAAAAGTCCGCCATTTTGGATTCGTTATTTTTAATTTTTACGGAGTTTCCATTTTGGACCCGCAATTGTTGTAATGAAAATCGTAAATTGTATTGTTAACAGAACACTACGCCTACCAAATTTTAAATTTCGAATTAATTCGTGTGACGCTAGCCACTGATAATAATTTAAAGACGGAAAAGCAGGAGTGTGAATCACGTACGTTTTAAATATATCTGTACTGCTAAAGCGTATTAAAACCATAATGTGGAAAATGACTGCTACAAGCGTTCCGTTCTAATTGGATTTGGAATAACATTTGAAAAGGACTGCTTTCAAATGAGTTTGGCAATTTGTCAATGCCCTGTGATTTAACGTTGTCAAAATTGAAGTTAATTCTTATTTTCATTTAAGGGGGCAAACTTCGCCCGAAAACTTACCATCTGACAACACTGATATCCCATTTTTAGGCCGAATCTTTGGCGAAATAGCGATGTACAAAATAGCGAGTATTAAATTAGCGGTACCGAAATAGCGACAATCAAAATAACGATTTAATAAAAGGACGACTATCAAAATAGCGATGTAACAAAATGGCGATTTAACAAAATAGCGATTGTATCAAACTAGCGATGTATCAAAATAGCGATGTAACAAAATAGTGACTATCAAAATAGCGATGTAACAAAATAGCGACTATCCAAATAGCGATGTAACAAAATAGCGATTATCAAAATAGCGATTATCAAAATAGCGATATGTTGGTTCGGTTTTGGCATATAGTTCGACAAAGGGGTTTCTTTCTATCAATTTTTTTCAAAAAAAAACTTCCCTGACTTCTTTCTCGGGATCCTAGTGGGTGTGAATCTGAACCGAACCGAACCAGCATATTTAAAACAAAAACTCTCCAGACTTCTTTTGAACCGAAACAAACTGAACCGAATTTGGTTCAATTTGGTTCGGTTTGGTGCGATTCGGTTCGGATTCACACCCTCTAGGATCCTGGAAAAGAAGTCAGGGAAGTTTTTTTTTTGAAAAAATTTGTTAGAAAGGTTCGGTTTGGATTGGTTCGGATCGATTCGGTTTGGTTTGATTCGGTATTTTAATACATCGCTATTTTGATACATCGCTATTTTGATTGTCGCTATTTTGATTGTCGCTATTTTTATACATCGCTATTTTGATTGTCGCTATTTTGATACATCGCTATTTTGATATATCGCTGTTTTGTTATAAACGCTATTTTGATAGTCGCTGTTTCATTACATCGCTATTTTGATAGTCGCTATTTTGTACATCGCTATTTCGTTCCAGAGCCCGAATCTTTATCCTAATAGAAATAGAAAATTAGAAAGCGGAATGCGTCGAAATTTTGCGAGGTGGTTTTTTAAAGCATTTTTAACAAACGTATCTCGGCAGTAATTCATCACTAATTCATCTTATTTAAAAAAATTTTAAAAAGTTATCGCTAAAATCCAAGAAATATTTCAAAACAATGTTTGGCATTTTAGTAGCCTAGTTGTGTTATAGAAAACTGTAGCGAAATTCTTTCGTTTTTTATATTTTTTGGAAATATACAAAAGAAAATCAAAATTCTAACAAGGTACGTTTGACAATGTTAAAAAAGTCTTTTATATGAACAGAAAAAATGTTTTAATTAGTTTTTTATAGACGAAATCTATTAGAATTTGTAAAAGCGTAGTCAATTTTATATTTTCTGAAGTATAAATCAGACAAGAGCCATCGACCTCCTGACTGAAGCGCCACCCTCATATAACGGGGGCGAGCCAATTCGATTAAGAAAATTTAATTAAAATCATGTGACCCGGATTTTCAGATTATTTTCAGTTACTTTAAACAAATAAAATGTTCTTTAATATAACTTAAATGCATATAAGTAAGTATTTAGAGACATACAATTTTTTCTATTTACAAAAATTTGTTTGAACCTACCAAACAAAATCAGGGGATTACGAACCGATTCATAAGATAGTTTGTGATAATAGTAATTTACCTAATTACTGCGGAAGAGGCACTAAACACACGCGTTAGGTATGTACGTACAATATTTTTTTCTACGTGGTTGTGGAAACAAAAATAAAGCACAACATTACAAACAACTGATTTATTATATTTAATTTACAATAATTAACGAAAACTTAACTTCCTATCCTAACTTAACGGCATCTTCGGATCATGAGATGTTCGTTTTCATATTCTGGATCATAGATATCAGAAGGTCCTTAATATCTTTGTTCTGGATGTATTTGGCGGCAGGCTCATATTGTGGCTAAATCTTCTTCGGGCTTATCGGTATTTTCTACCACAGTAAACAAATATTTTTTTTCTATTTTTATTTATAATAAGACGAAACGTCACCCCCTAATACTTGACGAAAAAATAGGCTTTGTTGTTTACTCTATTCTTTTATTTTTCCTGTTGCTATTGGAAAACCAGCCCAATTGTTTTTTTTTTGGCATAAATTAACGTCAGTGCCAAACTCAAAATGTGTTGTTTGTTTGTACTAGATTGTTAATTATGACATCTAATATAACCTAATTTACAATTAGGACTGTCATCCATTGTCATCCTTAAAATTTTAGTAAAGCCCACAATTTTTGAACCGAGTCGGTGGCCCTATGACTCTAATATGTAGTGCCAACTTTTGACTGATATTTAAATATTTTGCCTTGTTGTCTTTTGCTTAAAAAATTGCCAAAATCGAATATGTCGCCTTAAAAAAAATTATTTTTATTTTGGCACTTACTTGGCATTTTTTTAACAAATTAAAACGTATTTGTCCTAGGGCCTAAGGTAACTGATAATGGGTGTTTTAAACTTAGAAAAGAGATGGGGCTGAAAGCGCAGCAACCAATTATTATCAGTAGCCTAATAGTATAAGAGCCCAGTAGGATTTTGGGCTTGAATTGCAAACCGATACTCATATATTTTAATCGATTCATCATAAGACCATGCCCCAAAAAAAATGGAGATACCTGCGAAAATCCTGCATAAACAACCCGCCATCTTTGTTTAAAGATGGCGAAAAGGAGTTTGAATCAAATGTACGTAACTTTTTTATTATGACATCGATTTTAACCAAACAAATTGTGATTAGCTTCTACTATAATGGCCTCTCAAAATTACTATCAATACTTTGTTTTTTATTTGTCTCTATACTATAAATTCTGTAAGTTCCTCAAATACGCAATTTTTTTTTAGGTTTTTTGATTTTTTAAAGAAAACTACTGGATTTACAAAAAAAAACATAAAAAATAAAAAATATGCAGATTGTCAAGATGTATTCATTGTGGGTCTAATATTTGCTGTAGATTAAGTGGTTCTCGAGTTACACTTAAAAAACCACTAAATTGGCCTATACCTACCCCCAGGTACAAAATTTTCATATTTTCACCAAAGTCATGAAAGTTACTAAAAAACTAGACAGATCGAAAAAGGACGTCAAGCTTAATAAGAAACGGCTATTAGTTTCAAACAGAAACTGATACTGAAGTAGATATGGCGGCTTAAACATGGCCGAAGCGTAATTTACAATTTTATTTTTGAGGGTAATTTTTTTATGTAAAACGAACCCCTACGGGGTCAAAGTGTAGCCCCGCTAAAAGGCAATTTAATTATCTTCAAAAAAGGATAGCACACTTTTTGTCGTAAAGTTAATAGTTTTCCTGAAAAAAACAAAAAATATGCGGCATACATAATTCGATGTTTTCGTTCCATAGAAGTACGACAATGGACCATTAAGAGAAAAACAATTTATGCACAGATAAGCGAATCCCAGTTTCATATTTAAACTCAGCGTCAAAAATCTTACAAAAAACATATTTGATAGTTTTCTCTTAAATTGACAGGTGGTCACGTGATTTTGGCAACTTCTTAACGGTTTGAGCTAGAGTTCTTTTTTTGCTTTGTAGACAAAAATGTCCCATCAAAATTAATCACCACTGGCATGTTTTTAAATTTGAAAAATATATAAAGGGTGTCCCAAAAATCCGGGTCTACCCAAATATCTGCTGAACTATTGCAGATAACTGAACCATATTTGGTAGTGATCGATGACATCGAGAGATTTATTTTATGCATACATTAACAAAAAAGTTTAAAAAATACATTAAGAAAAAAGTTATATTTATATTTTAGCTATTTATTCGATTTTTATTTTCTAAAAAACACCCTGTATTTCGAAAACGGAGCAATGTCGGACTAAAGTTGGTGGCTTTTATTGTACTGACCTTTCATAGACACAGACTGTATAAGTAATTTTATCCATATTTCCGTGCTTTTCCATGTTTTTCCCGGGTATGCTGTAATTGACCAGAGGCAAACAAACAAAACCTTAAACTACATGGCAATACCAACATAAAAATATGTGTCGAAAATTCCCACGTATGGGGGATAGCGGGTATAGCTATATTTAAAAATTTGTAAGAAATGGTTTAAGAATAAGTTTGACAGTCGATAGATTTTGACACGTTTTTTATCATAGGCAAGGGACAGTTGGCGTACATGGGTTTTTAAAGACCTTTCAAATAAGATATCTCTCAATATGGTTTTTCTTTAAAACAACAAACTTGTAAATTTTGAAAGCTGAAAAAATTAGTTTTGACAGATTTGATTGTGTAGACAATTAACGGCTATATCAAAATATGTATTTAATTGTCAAATACCTTTAAAACGAGGTATCAATCGATAAGGATTTATAATTAAAATTTTTAAGTTGATCGCCCCTTTGTCGCCCCCTAACGCAGGGGCAGCACAACCGCTTCTTCATAAAATAGATCTCTTGATGTTAACGATTACTGCCAAATATGGTTCAGTTATCTTCAATAGTTTAGAAGATGTTTCAGTGGACTCAGAGTTTTGGGACACCCTGTATATATATATATATATATATATATATATATATACCTTGTTTTCGCTCACTCTCGTAGCATCTCCTTCTTACTCTCTTGGCTAATTTTAGTGCCAGGAAGAAAAGAACAGAAATAATAGGGACCTATTGCATTAAAGCCAGGCAATAATTGTGCCGGGCACTATTCTGACATTTTCGCATTAAAAGAACAGCTGACTTCTTTCAAAATTAGGCCTTTGTGTATTATAAGAGCCAACATTAATAGTGCCGCCACTATTAATGGAAAATAAACGACTGGATTTATAAATTCGACTTTGGTATGTCAATTTTAAAAGATCAACTGTCAGCTTTCAATGCGAATCTGTCAGAATAGTGCCCGGCACAATAAGTGCCTGGCACTATTGCAATAAGTCCCTAATACAAAAAACAAGGGATTTTAGTCTTAGTAACCAGCTCCGGAAAGGAAAGACCTCGGGCAAGACTGCATTCCCGGCCGTTTTAACAAACAGTAAAAATAAAGAGCCCTCAAAAAGTTGGCGGCAAATTCAGTTGAAAAGTACACTAGAAGATTGGATTTTTAATAAACCAAAACATATTAACAAGACTTATTTTATAATAATTTTTAATGGGTTCAAAAAAACGTCATATAGAAATATAAGTTTTTTGTGTTTGCCTCTCTGAGTGGGTACATGAAAAAAAAACCTTTTAAACTGATGTAACTCGTAAACGAAATGATCGATGGCTGTTTCGTTTTATCCATTTATCAGGAAAAATACTACGAATTTACTTTTTTAGGTGAAATAAAGCAAATATTTACCTGCAGATAATCAGGTACTAAAACTAAAAGAAAAGTTTAGGCCTATTAAATATAGTATGTATTCCAGATACATTTACCTACTTATTTTATGGAGATTTATGTAAGAAATACAACTTTGAATAAATGTAAAAACAGCAAAAACTAAAAATTGTCTTTATTATTATATATTTATTTATTGCTCGACATTACAAAAACCCCTGTAAATATTTTGAACTCCTATAGAGCATCTGTGGCATTTTAACCAAAATTGTATTTCTTACATAGTTTTCGAAATCGAACTTTATCTGGGACACTATGTATATTATCTCAGTGTTAAAAATTCATGGATAACGAAGTTAGAAATAGTGCCAATTGAAATGGAGATGAAAAGTGACAATCAGGGATAAATAGTGGCAGATCGGGCCTAAAAAGAAGTACAAAAAGTAGCATATAAAGCATATTTTTTTCTTGGCGAATTGTAGAGGGTGACACCAGTTTTAAATAAAAGTTTCACTTTAGAAATACTACCGCAAGAACAAAGGGAACTGTACCAATATCAACATTTTTATCAGAAAATTTCAAAAAATTAATTTGGAAAAGTATAAAATTTTAATTATGCAACAGTTAAAATATCGAAATGCGGATTCGACTAGTTATAAAATTTTGGGCGCTAGGCGGCACCGTATTCAAAATTTTTAAAAATATGTTTTGTCGTCAAAATTGGATAATTTTGTCTACAAATCAAAAAAAGAACTAAGTCTCCAGCTCAAACCATTAAGAAGTTGTCAAAATCACGTGACCACCTGTCAATTTCACAGAAAAGTATCAAATATGTTTTTTGTAAGATTTTTGACGTTTGAAGTTTAAATAAGTAACTGCGGGTTCGCTTATCTGTGCATAAATTATTTTTTCCCTTAATGGACCCATGCCATTGTCGTACTTCTATGGAACGAAAACATCGAATTATGTATGCCGCATATTTTTTGTTGTTTTCAGGAAAACTATTAACTTTACGACAAAAAGTATACTATCCTTTTTTAAAGATAATTAAATTGTCTTTTAGCTGAGGTACATTTTAGCCCCGTGGGGGTTCGTTTTACATAAAAAAATTACCCTCAAAAATAAAATTGTAAATTACGCTTCGGCCATGTTTAAGCCGCCATATCTACCTCAGTATCAGTTTCTGTTTGAAACTAATAGCTGTTTCTTATTAAGCTTGACATTCTTTTTTGTTCTGTATAGTTTTTTTGTAACTTTCATGACTTTGGTGAAAATATGAAAATTTTGTACCTGGGGGTAGGCCAATTTAGTGGTTTTTTGAGTGTAACTCGAGAACCGCTTAATCTACAGCAAATATTAGACCCACTATGAATACATCTTAACAATCTGCATATTTTTTATATTTTATATTTTTTTTGTAAAACCAGTAGTTTTCTCGAAAAAATCAAAAAACCTAAAAAAAAATAGCGTATTTGAGGAACTTACAGAATTTATAGTATAGAGACAAATAAAAAACAAAGTATTGATAGTGATTTTGAGAGGCCATTATAGTAGAAGCTGATCACAATTTGTTTGGGTAAAATCGATGTAATAATAAAAAAGTTACGTACATTTGATTCAAACTCCTTTTCGCCATCTTTAAACAAAGATGGCGGGTTGTTTATGCAGGATTTTCGCAGGTTTCTCCATTTTTTTTGGGACACGGTCTTATGACGAATCGATTAAAATATATGAGTATCGGTTTGCAATTCAAGCCCAAAATCCTACTGGGCTCTTAGACTATAAATGAACCGACACACTTTTAGCAATTATTTTTATAGGCACTTTCCCAGTACAAATATATTTAAGACGTACGTGGTTCGAATACTACCTGCGGTCGGTATAGTGGAATTTGAAAGGGTCTCAATTTTATTTATTTTGAAAATCTGTGATAAGCAAACAAAATAAGTTTTTAAAATTTTACTACTTTAGTGTGAGCTATGGTTATCCTAATTTTATCGAGAATAAAAAAGTTGCTCCGATTTCAAAAATTTTTATATATCTTTCCGTTTCAGGTGAATTTTAAACTTTTTTGTTGCGTCGTCTGTCTGTCTGTCTGTAACGACCAACGCGCATAACTCAAAAACCGCTTGCCCGATTTTAATTAGATTTGGTACCTAGGCTGGGTCTCGGGTCGGGATGATCGAAATGAACGAAATCCATCAATCACAAGCCAAATAAAAGGGTGGGGGTAGATTTCAAAAATTAGAGTTTATGTGAAAATATGGCGTGTGTGATATCAAATGAAAGGTAATTGAGTCTGGAGTTAGACAAAATAAATTTGAGTTAAAAAAAGGGTGGGGATGGATTTCAAAAAATAGAGTCTAAGTGAAAATATGTCGTGTGTGATATCAAACGAAAGGTAATTGAGTCTGGAATTAAACAAAATACATTTTAGTTTAAAAAAAAGGGGGGGGGGTAGATTTCAAAAATTAGAGTTTAAGTTAAAACATGACTTGTGTGGTATCAAACGAAAGGTAATTTATTCTGGAGTTGAATAAAATATCATAACAAAAACATTTCATGTAAAAAAAAGCCAAGTACGCGAAAACGGCATTCCGTAAAAAGAATTGAGATAAAAGTAAAGCCAAGTTCTCCAATACAAATTTCAAAATGAAAGGTTCTTACTAGTTTGGAAATATTTTTTTAAACTTTGCTATAAAATTTCCTTTTAAACGTTGTGTAAGAAAGTAGGATTATTTTTATCTATAACAATTTAGGGGCCTCCGTAAATTACATCAATTTTAAAAAATCACTAAACTTACCAAGTTTTATCCAATTTTCTCAAAAACTAATCTTTTTAGGAAAAAAATTATTCCACACTTTATTGTAGAAAATAAAATTCCCTTTTTAACAGTGTATAAGTTAGTCCAATCAGACTAACAGCAAACCCTCCAGCGGCGTCCGTTTTTTGAGAAAATGTAAGAAAATTAGAAAAAACACATGTTTGTCACATGTTCTGCCCGATTATCTTAAAAAACCAAGCCCTCTATCAAAAATTGTGTCCTTCAGTCGATTATAGACAATAAAAATTCCTTTTAAACGCTGTACCACAAGGTAATATTTATCTTCAGAATAAAACGTCACAGGCGTCCGTAAATAAAATCAGTTTTTACAAATCACCAAACAAATTAATTTTGTTACAGGTTTTATCCAATTTTCTTAGAAAATAAACTCAATCAAAAAAAAGTGTTCTTAACTTTATTGTAGAAGATAAAATTGCCTTTCTAACTGTATAAGTTAGTAGGGTTTGATTGATGACAAACTCTCCAGCGACGTAAATAAAAACATTTTTGTCACATGTTTCACCCGATTTTCCAAAAAACCAAGCTTTTTATCAAAAAATTTCTCTTATACTTGATTGTATTGTTATTTTCTTTTAAACGATGTATAATAAGGTATAAAAAGTTTAATTTTTAAATCTTTGGAGACGTCCGTAAATTAAATCAATGTTTAAAAATCACCAAATAAATTAATTTTTGTTCGATTTTTTTAAGATCCTTAAAATTTGAATCAGTGGCGATAGTAGGCCATCCCCCCCTCATCCATCCAACCGTACCTACAAAATTATGCCGCAGGATATGGAGAAAAGGTGAGTAGGAAGGATCACCTTTGCTACTAGAGCATCTTTTTTCGGGGCGAGTTTCATTTTTTTTATGGAGGGGGGATGGGAGGGAAGGTTGGGAGGTACGAAGGGTGCAAAGACTATCAATGCAGATGGCGGCTATAGTAGTGTTACATTTGGTAATTTTTAAAATCTTATTTTATATACGGATGCCCGGACGCCCCTGAAGTTTTAAAAATGAAATTAATTTTTCACCAAATTATACATCATTGAAAAGGAAATTTTACTTTCTACAAATCAGCTATGAGGCATATTTCTCATAAAAAGGTTAGTTTTTTTTGGAAAATCGGGTGAAACATGTGACAAAAATGTTATATGACCTGTATATACGAAAGCCGCTGGAGAGTTTGTCATTAACCAAACGTCAAACATATTTATCCAGTTGGGCTTAGTTTCTGAGGAAATTGGATAAAACCTGTACAAAAATTAATTTGTTTGGTGATATGTAAAAATTGATTTTATTTACGGACGCCTGTGAAGTTTTAATTTAAAGCTAAATCTTACTTTGTGATAAAGCATTTAAAAGAAAATTTCATTGTCTACAATCGACTACGGAACATGATTTTTGTTAGAAGGCATGATTTTTAAGATAATCGGGTAAAACGTGTAACAAACATGTAGTTTTTAATTTTTTTTTACATTTTTTTGTAGTTTGATATTAGTCTGACCGCACTAGCTTATACCAATGAATACACAACTCTTGTGTATTCATTGCTTATACACTATTAAAAAGATAATTTAATTTTCTACAATAAAGTGTAAAATATTTTTTTCCCAAAAAGCTTAGTTTTTGAGAAAATTGGACAAAACTTGTTAAGAAGTTTAGTGATTTTTCAAAATTCATGTAATTTACGGACGACCCTAAATTGTTATAAATAAAAATAATCTTACCTTCTTATACATTATTTTAAAGGAAATTTCATTGTCTACAATTGCCTATAGGACACAATTTTTGATAAAGAGCGTAGTTTTCAAGAAAAATGGGTAAATCTTGTAATAAACATGTTTCTTTTTTGAATTTTCACCTCAATAAACGGACGCCGCTGAAGAGTTTATCATTGGTCGTACCCCACTGACTAATACATCGTTGAAAAGCAAATTTTATTGTTTATAATTAAGGTAATTGCATATTTTTCCCTAAGAAGCTTAGTTTTTGACAAAATTTGAAGAAAACCTCAAAATCTCAGGTTTTGGGAGGTCTGGGGGTTTTTGCAGCCAACATTTAACAAACTAATAAAATTTTATATTTAAGTTAGATTTTACACATTTTTGATTAATTTCTCTGTCATTGTGGCTTTAAGGCGTCAACTTAGTTAAATTTTCAGAAATTCAAACACGACTATAAGAGAAGGGGGGAAAAAATTGGACCAAAACCTGGCTTGGCAACATCCAGATCGTTAATCTGTGACCTTTTGTCAGCTAGAATACAGAAGAGTCTGAGGCTAGAATCCATTGTCAAACTGCGGTCCTCATATTTTGCATACTCAACTACCTACAGCGTCTGCACTAAATTGCCAGCATTCACATTGTTTAAGGCAGGTTGTAGTATAGTAGAGGATACTTTCATAGATTTTAAATTTTGGAGCATACCTTCAACTGCGTTTGAAGTAGCCCATTGAAATGATGTGTAGATGCCACCACAGTAAACAGACCGCAGATCGGTAGTACGGAAACTGCCTTGTAATTTTAGCTCACACTACTACTATACTATAGTAGTGTGAGCTATAGTGATCCTAATTTTTTCGAGAAAAAAAAAGTTGCTCCGATTTCAAAAATTTTTATATATATTTGCGTTTCAGATGATTTTGAAACTTTTTTGTTTCGCCGTCTGTCTGTCTGTCTGTATGTCTGTCTGTCTGTAACGACCAACGCGCATAACTCAAAAACCGCTTGCCCGATTTTAATGAAATTTGGTACCTAGGCTGGGTTTTGGGTCGAGATGGTCCCATTTAAAAATGAACAAAATCCACCAAACACAAGCCAAATAAAAGGGTGGGGGTATATTTCAAAAATTAGAGTTTATGTAAAAATATGGCGTGTGTGATATCAAACGAAAGGTAATTGCGTCTGGAGTTAAATAAAATACATTTTACTTTTAAAAAAAGGGTAGGGGTAAATTAAAAATATTAGTGTTTATGTGGAAATATGGCGTGTGTTATATCAAACGAAAGGTAATTGAGTCTGGAGTTATACAAAATACATTTTAGTTTAAAAAAAAAAGGTGGGGGTAGATTTGAAAAATTTAAGTTTAAGTCAAAACATGGCTTGTGTGGTATCAAACGAACGGTAATTGAGTCTGGAGTTCAATAAAATATATTTCAGTTTTTAGTTATATAAGCTCACACGTACACTATAACTATAGTACCATAGAGAAAATAATAAAAGAGTGCTTAATTCTATGGTTCAAAAGTGGCAACAAGTTTACGCTAGCGCCACCCTTGGCTACTGGAAGAATTAAGAATGCGCGGGCGGGCTTGGCGGGCTTTTTAAATGATTTTTTTTTTGAAAAAGGTGCTATTTTTGAGGTCAGGCTGATTTCACGTATGCGGAATATTGGATATCAAAAATATATTAATTTTAGTCATGTAAACCTGTAAGATATCCAAACTTTTTCCGCATACATAAAAATTTGCATGACCTCGAAAATACCAGGTAGGTATAATAATGGAATATGTAAAAATACTCAAATAAAAACCAATGTTTTTTAAAAATACATACATACATACATTTATTTTTTTTAAATATTTAACAAAAAATACATACATACATTTATTTATTTTTTAAATATTGATCAAACATAATATATTTTTTTAAATATGTATAAAGTAGGTGGGCTGTTCTTAGAAAATGGTAACATTGCATGTAATTGGATATAACAGACATTACTGCACCAAATTCCAGAAAAGATTATTGGGTTTTTTATACAAAACCTAACACTAATTAACCTAAATGTAAAACCTAAGCTAGGTATGCCCATAGAAATTATTCTATGGGTATACCAATGTAAATATTAACATTAACAAATATTTATTTATATTATTTTTTTTTTCTTGTTCTTTTTCTATCCCATTTGTTGTTGATGCATTGGATTGGATTGGCTAAAAAGCAAAAAAAAGTTGCCAGAGGGATTTATAAAAAGTAGGTATTTTGAAATTAATTTAATATATTTTGCAAATTAGTCCTACTATATTGGTACTTAATTTTTTTTTTCATGGTGAGTATGGAGGGCTCAGTAAATGATTCACACTATACTAAATCAGTCCAAAGGGCAGAAAAAATCACAGACATACAAACATACTAACAATGGCTTACGCACAAATGAACCCTCGGCAGGCTTGAGTGCAAATAGATACATTTTAATCTTGACTTTAGGGGAAAAAATCATGTTTTAGGGGACAGTATTCAGCCTGAAACCCCCCCCCCTGAGTAGGCCACTGACACTAATTTAGATACCTACACAGGCTAATTTAGAAACTGTTATTTTTTAACTCATTTTAAAAAGAGGGACGGAAGGGCTGTGAGCATGGGTGTTTATATTAATGACTATAGCCCCAGCCTCCTAATAAATTTAATGTTTTTTATTATTTGTTTGTGTTATGGTAAAAAAACTTTTTTTTTAAATTCAAAAGTACCAACATTGAAAAAAATTATAAAACTAAAAAGATGTATTTATTTGCAATATTACATATTAATTATTTACACAATGTTTGCCACAAAAACATTTGTATTTTTGTTATTAATTTCATTTTCAGGGGCGTCGCGAAGAGGGGACAGGTGGGAGTCATCCCCCAATGTTGCTAGAAAGTTTTGAAATTTGGCAAAGGATGGGAAAGGCAACCTAAAAAAATTGAGTGAGGACCGTTTTTTTTGTTTATTAAATTTTTTCAGTAAAACCACAAAAAAAAAATTGTGTAGAAAGTTTTTGGCCAAAAATTTAAAAAAAATTTGGGTGACCACCTTTCTTGTTAGTCAATTTAAAATTCTCTAGATAAATTTTCAAAATTTTTTAAAATTATTTGGGAAAAGTGTCCAATGCCTCCTCCCCTTCCCCTACCCAATAAGCCTTCATGTCAGCTCTGTCTAAAATATGTGTGTATACATAATATAATTTCAGGGGCTCAATTTTTAACGGGGGTAGCCCCTAAAACTTTCCCCTAAGTATGCTCATTCCTAAATTATTTAATACAAAAATTCAGGGTTTTTGACCCTCCCTCCCCCCTCTATAATGCATTTTTAAGAAAAAATACATTAAAAAAAGGTTAAGTGTAATGCAAGGCTAAACTCCCTCACCCCTTGAGCATTACATGTTTTAAACAGAACTTATTAACCAATATTTCTCTATTACTTACCTAAACGAAGAAACATTTGCATCCAAGTAGAGTTCTAAACTGGAGTTCTAAGTATGGATTTAATTATTGAAAAATTATGGTTGAGTTTAATAATCCATATTATCTATGTACCTAAAACATTAAAGCAATAGCTAAAAATAAGAAAGTTTAAACACTAAACTAAAATACAGGTGCACCCAGGAAGGGTTGCATTGCAAGCCTAAGAATTTTTAGACATTTACCACATATTTCATGAATAAAAAAATAAAATAGGAAGATATGGCTTAATGGGGTCTTGGGTCCCCTCCATTCCTGGGTGAGCTACTGACTAAAATATGTACTAAAACTAAAAATAGCAAATGTCAAAAAGGCAAAACATCACAATGATAATTATTCTCTTGATTTCAAATAAAACATTGCAATAATAATTACACTCTTGATTTTAAATAAAAAGAGTACCTATATGGACAATTACCCATAACCTGCGGGTAAACAGCTGAACCAAATTTGTACACCATCCTACAGGACTGAAATAAATTCTTGGCCCTGTAGTGTATTTTAGGGTCCTGTATAGTGACCTGTGGAGTCTTATTGAAAAATTTTGTACCTACATTTACTCTGAGCGGCTGATCAGTCCTCACCGATAACACTCAATGCAATAATAATAAAGTTAGTATGCATTTTATCTAAAGTCAAGTGTCTAAATTCATTGTCATTCTTAATATTTGCCTTGCCTTATACCGCCTCTTTGGTAAGTGTCTATAATGTGACCAACTTTGTTCAAAGGATCAAACAATTATAAAAGTTTTAAAAACATCTGTTTTTTATTATGAAGTATTAAAGCAGCTGATTACTACAATAATGTGCTAAAATTTGGGACTCATGACTATCAATGACAAATAAATCATTCTGAGAAATGAGAAACAGAAATATTGAAGAGAACACCCAAAAATCTTCTAGTGAATGAGTAAAACACTCTATTACAATTATGATCCAACTTAACACCTATTATATGAATAAACATTTAGAAAAACAAGTATATAAATCAACCCTTACTTCGAGAAGCTAAATTATCTTATCTTACCTTGTCTTAATCACAAAACAATGTTGTTTTTTGTGAAAAAATTATAATATTGCAAAATTTTTGCAACGCCAAAAAAACAATCCAAGCACGCCAAGAATTTGAGGTTAGGTCCGATCAGACTTTGTTTGCATTATACTTGTAACTTGTTTTTAAAAATAACTTGCAATTTGTAAAGCGGCCGTCACACGGTCAATAATATTGTCAATATTTTTATATGCTTCTTTGTTTATGTCGTAAGAAAGAAAATGACAAGAACAGAAATATTGACAATATTATTGATCGTGTGAGGACTATGAGGGCCGCTTAATATGGGTGGAATACCTGTATTATTTATAAATTTTTTTGATTGAAACTTCTATCACCATAGTGAACCATTTTTACTAAAAAATTGCATTAGAAAAAGACATGGTACGAATCAATTTTCTTATTTTGTTACGTAATTTATGAACGGCCCCAAGATACGGATAAATCCGTTTTAAATATAAATAGAAACCTAGTACGCGATGGCAGCGCTGTGCGCTACTGGAACTTGTTGGCTGCGCGGCCCTATCTTTTCGGCAGGGCCTGTATAGTACCTAGTGTGAGCTTAGGTGCCCATAGATTGGCAGAGTATTTTATAACTGTTTTTAGTTTTGGTCAGCGCCCTCTAAGAGCTGGCCGGTCGAACTACACTTAGTGCGGTTGAGCGTAATTTTTTGGAGCACTTTTAGTGCAGGGGATGAGCGTTATTTCTATGAGTCTTTTACACCGGCTGTCCCGAGAGCATATTATCCGCGCGGATTTTTTTTCTCGGGCTTTGATTGGTTGAAATTTTTAAATCAACCAACCAGAGCCTGGGAAAGGATAAATCCGCGCCGCTTATACGCTCTATGGACAACCAGCATTTATGTGTGAGCTAATGCGGACGAACTCAAACCGATCAACTGCGCATGTGTCACTCGCTTCTTTTGGAAATTCGTTTCTCTTGAGCCGAAAGGAACAATAAAGAGAATAAAGTAAAAAAGAGCCGAAATTTTTCCACCAGTAAGCTGATTGTCATTAAAAATAGGATTGAATAAAAAGTATTTTTTATTAGCATAGTAAGTATATTAAAAAAAGATATATATGAAACACATTAATGATTACTAACAAAAATATAAAGGGTGCAAGCCTAGTTATTCTGTGATTAAACTTACTAACTTAAAAGAGTCATTAAATAATATTAAAACATTAATATAATCTTGATATTTAAAATAACCTAGAAAGCCGTGGCGTAGCCAGGGGGGGGGGGTTGGGGGTCAAAACTCCCCCCGTTGGCCAATGAGAGTACTAATAGCAATAGAAAAATATAACTTTTCAATTGTAGAAAATAATATAAGTACTTATAGATATAGATACAATACAATACAATTTATGAAAAAAAACTTGGGTTGAAGATAATTTGAATTACCAAGTTTTACTCTATTATACCTATTGGTGAAGGCGCAAGAAAGTTATAAGGAAAAGCTTTTCATAGACAGGCCAATTTAACTATTTTAAATTTTTTTCCAAAATATTAGTTTAATAATACATAAAATCTGTCTTTTTGCTTTCATGAAAAGTTCTGAAAAACTCGGAAAATTTTCGGAAAACTCGGAAAATCTTCGAAAAAACTCTGGAAATATTCGGAAAAAACCGTGATAAACCCGGAAAATTTTTAAAAAGCTCAGGAAATGATCGGGAAAACTCGGAAAATTTTCGGAAAACTCTGGAAATATTCAGAAAAAACTCGGGAAATAATCGGAAAAACTAGGAAAAAGTGTTTATCAGAAAATTTAAAAAAAAATTAGGAAAACTCGGGAGATGTTTGGGAAACCTAGTTAAAAACTGGGAAAAACTAGGAAAATTTTTGGAAAAACTCGGAAAATAGTTGAGGTGGCATGGCAAAACCCCCCATTGCCAGTTTCTAGCTACGCCACTGTAAAAAGTAGTGCTCATTTGATCCCAATGCGAAAAAAAAGATAAAATTTGTTAAGGGATTTAAATCACACTTTTGTAAGTAACAAAGAAATTTCTGCTTGAATAAACAGTTATATTTAAACAAAAGAGTCTTATAAAACTAAAAAAGTCCAAAAAAAGTCTATAAATTCACTGAAAAAACACAAATTAACAAAAAAACCTTCGAAGAGAACTTCCACACAAGAACAAAGAGTACGAAAAATGGCGATAGGTCGCTAGGCGGCTGACACCCTGTCAAAAATATCAAAGTACAGAAATCTGTAATTTTGCTCGCCCTCTAATAGCTGGCCCATTTTTCATTAGTTTTTGGCGGGAAAGTCCGAGTGTCTATACTACCGCTTTGCGGTCCGTGTACTGTGGATGCCACCATATGCAGTGGCGACTGCTGGCTGTGTGTTCAATTGGTCTTATTGAAGTGAAGAATTCATGTTCTTCTATTATATGATGTAACTTTATAATACTTTCCGTGGTTAGTTTGGATAATCGATTTTTTTCGTGTAACGCGATAACCTATCTAAGAAAATCCAATTTGCGCGCATTCCTTCATATTAGCTTTTTTCCGCTCGCGTTTTTTCTCAATGCGCCTAATTTAATATATAATTGTTGATTTCGTATTTTGGTTTTTTTTATACCTTTTTGGGATTTTTCTACCCTTTGGCCATAAAAAACTAAAAATTTAGATAAACTCAAGTATATGTCATATTAATCGTAGCCGCAAGCATGTAAAGCGTAAGACACTCATCGTAAAGGCAAGCCTTATAGGAAGCGAAGCCAACGTCAGGCTTTCAATTTTTGGGTTATTGTTTTTGACATGTTTTCCTCGGTTTTATTTTAAAGATGTTGTTTTACACAGTATGAAGGTACCTAAACTATATATACTTATGTAATTAGAATTAAAAAGTTATGCTGCAAACTATCAAAACCTCATTTTTAAAATAAGAACGAACCGCCAATGCGAATCCGAGGAACATGTCAAAAAATATAACCGAAAAAAAGAAAATCAAAGTCAGGCTTCCCTAGCTGTAAAGCTTGCTTTACGATGAGTGACCTTAGTAAAGCGAGGATACGATTGACAGGCTTTGGCAGGCCAAATCAGCGAAAGGCAAACTTTTATTGTTATTTTTGGCATAAAAGCAAATAGGGTTTTGAAGGGTAAGCTTTTTTTTGGTTTCGTTTTCAATACATAAGTACTGTAATACCTTACGTATAAAACTATTAACGATCTAAGAATATTAGCTCACACTACTACTATACTATAGTAGTGTGAGCTATAGTGATCCTAATTTTTTCGAGAAAAAAAAGTTGTTCCGATTTAAAAAAATTTTATATATCTTTGCGTTTCAGATGATTTTGAAACTTTTTTGTTGCGCCGTCTGTCTGTCTATATGTCTGTCTGTCTGTCTGTCTGTCTGTCTGTATGTCTGTCTGTATGTCTGTCTGTCTGTAACGACCAACGCGCATAACTCAAAAACCGCTTGCCCGATTTTAATGAAATTTGGTACCTACGCTGGGGTTTGGGTCGAGATGGTCCCATTTTAAAATTAACAAAATCCACCAAACACAAGCCAAATAAAAGGGTGGGGGTATATTTCAAAAATTAGAGTTTATGTAAAAATATGGCGTGTGTGATATCAAACGAAAGGTAATTGCGTCTGGAGTTAAATAAAATACATTTTACTTTAAAAAAAGGGTGGGGGTAAATTTAAAAAATTAGTGTTTATGTGGAAATATGGCGTGTGTGATATCAAACGAAAGGTAATTGAGTCTGGAGTTAAACAAAATACATTTTAGTTAAAAAAAAGGGGGGGGGGGTAGATTTGAAAAATTAAAGTTTAAGTCAAAACATGGCTTGTGTGGTATCAAACGAAAGGTAATTGAGTCTGGAGTTCAATAAAATATATTTCAGTTTTTAGTTATATTAGCTCACACGTACACTATGACTATAGTACCTACAGTGTGAGCTTAGGTGCCCATAGATTGGCAGAGTATTTTATAGGCGAACAAAAATGTGGAAAGGATAAAAGGGTTATTTTTTATTTTATTTATTTATTTTATAGATGCCAAAAATTTTAACGAGTGTAGCGAGGACTACGATTTATCGAGGGATAAAAAGGCAGCTAGCTATTTTTCGCACTTTTGATCTCTTTTCCGAGATTTTATTTTTTGTTTGAGTTTTTAGGTTTTAACTTTATTTTTAGGATGTTGTACTGATCTGTCACTTGCCATCCCTGATTTTTACTTTTTATTCCTATTTCGTCCCTGATTTGTCACTTCTTATCCCGTGCGAAGTGCGAAAGATATTAAAACTGCTCTATAAGTCAATACAAAAACTTATCATAAACTGATAATTTCTAAATGATCAAAAGTAACAGATTTATATAAGTTTTATATTTAGAAACAAAGCGCAGTGAAATTTTTTTAAAGAGAAAACCGGAATTGGTTTAAATTTTTGATACATATCGGTTCATAAATAAGAAAGTCTGCCATTTTGGATCTGCCATTTTATTTTTTTTTATGTTTGAGGATAAAACTGTATTCAGTGATCTTAAGCACTGCAAACTTTCACGTTTGGGACAAATCGATTTCAAAATAAAAAATCTGCCATTTTGGATCCGCCATTTTGAATTTTTTTATGAGTTTGAGTAAAAAATCATAATCAGCGACTTGAAGCACGGCCTAGTTCCATATTTGACACATATCGGTTCATAAATAAGAAAGTCCGCCATTTTGGATCCGCCATTTAAATTTTTTTATGTTTGGGGATAAAATCCGCCATTCTTCTAATAAACAACAACAACTAAAATGTAAATTGTATTGTTACCAGAACACTGCACCTACCGAATTTCAACACTCGAAACCAAGTTTAAAGAAAATTTCGTAAAGGATTTTTTAAAGATGTTTTTGTATAAATAATAATATATCTATTTTGTTTTACATCTGCACATTTTATCAAAAAAAATAAAAAATTCTGGCGCCGAGTTGGCCCGGCGCCCAGTTGCCGGCGCCGAGTTGGTGGCGTCCAGATAGCGGCACCCAGTTGTCCCATTGCGTACCTTGTATGACATAAAACAGACATGTTCTGCCGCTGGCGCGGTGAAGGGATTCCAATATACACAAAAGAACAAACGGTATCTTTTAAAACTCGTGGCGTCCTACAATTCCTAGAGGATGGTACGTCAGCTGTAACGGAAAAACGACATTACAAATTAAACTTGTCTGCCAATAATATTTCCCTATCAACATGGCCCACAATGGTTCGATGTGTGAAAGGAAGCAACTTATGTACTCGTACTCCTCCACGGCGCCTACGGTACAAACTATCACATTAAATATTTTCAAGAGGTTTGCCAGAAAAAATTGGTCCGTATGGCACGTTTATCATAATAATTAACTTGATTTGTTATCGGAAATGAGGTCAATATAAATATTTCCATTCAGGTGTACCACAATTTAGACCAAGAAAAATGTAGGCATTATACAGAATAAATATTAAGTTATAGACATATTACCATAAAGACAAGCCATGGTATTCGATGATGTGGGTGAAATTAGATATTTCAATTTCTCTAAAAAGATGTGTCAGAAGAAGGCTTGGCAGCATCATCACTTTGTATTACGTTAAATGACAAAAATGACAAAAGGTGTGTTCTTTGGTCAAAAGATTATTTGGCGGCTACTTGTTTTATATAAAATAAGTTATTATATAGTTATGTCACATTTATCATAATAATTAACTTGCTATGTTCTAATGTAAATGTGATTTAAATAAATAATTTCTTTCAGAAGGTGTGCCTCACGTTCTGCCAAGAAAAAAATTGGCTGCATACTAATTTATTAATTAGGGCGTCAACATGAAACCAGTAACGCAAAAATTTTGATGGTACTTGATGACGTACGTTAAACTTAAATATTTCAACTTTTGAGGTGTGTCCTTTGGTCAAAAGATGATTTGACGGTTACTATTTTTACAAAAAAGAAGTTATTACATAGTTATGACACATTTATTATAATAATTAACTTGGTAGGTTCTAACGTAAATATAGTTTAAATAGATCATTCCTTTCAGGAGGTGTGCCTCCCCTTCTGTGAAGAAAAAAATTGGCAGCATACTAATTTAATAATCAGGGCATCGAAATGAAACCATTAAGGCAAAAATTTTGATTGTATTTGATCAGTAGTTTAAACTTAGATAGTACAACCTTTTAAAAAGTTGTGCCTATCAATATGTCAAAAGAAGGATTGGCAGAATCACCACTTTGTATTACTTTACGGTATGTGACACGAATAAAAGAAAAATCTTTATGGTATGTCATGACTTATATCGGATGTATATATAACCAATCTTTTCAGGAGTTTTGTCTGGCCTTTGGTCAAAGGATTATTTGGCAGCCTAATATTTTATATATACATTTATTACAATATTTAATGTGTTATGTTCTAACGTTAATATAGTTAAAAAATAATTATTTTCAGGAGGTGTGCCTCACCTTATGTCATGGAGAAGTTTGGCAGTATACTGATCCCATAATCAGGGCATTAACATGATCCCAATAAAACAAAAATTTTAATGCTGTTTCATGGCGTAGGTAAAATTGAGATATTTCCACTTTTTAAAAAGGTGTGCCTGTCGATATTTTAAAAGAAGACTTGTAGCATCACGACTTTCTAATACTTTAATATATATGACACGAATAAAATAAAAATATTGTTGGTATATCATGACGTAAATCGACTATAAAGATAATCAATCTTCTGAGTAGGCATGTCTAGCCTTAAGTCAAAAGATTATTTGGCACCATAATATTTTTACATAAAATAGTTCCATATGACACGTTTATCATAAAAAATAACATGATATCTTCCAATGTAATTGTACTCTAAATAAATAATTACTTTCAAGAGGTGTGCCCCATCTTTGGTCAAGAACAATATTGGCAGGATACTCATTTAATAATGTGGATATTTTTATGACACTAATGTAACAAAATTCAACTTGATAGTTAAACATATAGGTACATTGTTCATATGTAATAGCTTTAAGGAGGCGTGACATTCCTCTTTCCAGGTTTGGCTGAATATAGTTAACTATTATATTAGTAATAGCTTCATCTGACACTAATTAGATAAAAGCTGTTTTGTTATTCAGTAAGGTAGTTTATCTAAAAAAAAGTGCAGTGTGAGGCAGGTGTTACATGACAGGGGATTAGGCAACCTGAGGCATCATAAATAATTTATAAAGCAAAGTTATAAATACACATTTTCTGCAAAAAAATTTTTTGGTTTTTGATTATGTAGATTTACTTTTACCTGTATATTACAATAAAAGCGTGTGCCTGTGTCCCACTCAGGTGAAGGTGTGGCAGCGTAATCATATGTTAAAAAATGGGTAAATATGACTCATTTACAACAAAAACTCAAATGATACTAATTCATGCTGTTTAATGTTAATCTTCGTCAATGCAAATAATTTAATTAGCGACTTGGGTCCAAGTCTGGTTATTTGTTTCGGTAGGCACACCTTTGTGTACGCTAATATGACACTTGTTGAATATGAATTTTAATGGTACGGATAACGTAGAGTTCTGTGTCACAGGCTCTTGGTATATGAAGGAAAGCTCAGAAATTTCTGCTGAGTCAAAGGTAGCTGTGTTGTTGGAGATTGACGAGACAACAAAGATTATTTAAAACTATTAGACGTTTTTGAGAGATATTTTCAACCCGAAACTAATGAGACGTTAGTGAGACATATATTTGGCTCAAGAAATCAACTAGATGGTGAAACCATTGACCAATTTGTCACAGAGGTGATAAAGCTGGCAAAGATTGTAATTATGGAAACTCAAAAGAAAGTTTGATACGAGATAGAATAGTAGCAGGAGTAGTAGACACAAAACTAAAAGAAAGATTGCTCAGAGAGAGTAAATTGGATTATATGTAAAGCTTCAGAATTAGCTGAAATACAAGTTAAACAGCTCGAGAGTGCTACTCATGTGGATGCTATTAAAAAGAAAAGTTACAGTCATGTTAAGAAAAATACTAGTAATGACAATACTCAAAGACAACATGATGTACCGGGTACTTCAAAAGTAAGTAACCAGAATCAGCAAGATCAAAAATGGGTACGTTGTGGTAATTGTGGCAGATCACATGTGCCTAATAGATGTCCTGCATATAGAAGAATGTGCAATTCATGTCGACGCTATGGGCATTTTGCTCATATGTGTGCCTCTAAAAAAGTACATGATGTTGATGAAAGTGAAGGTCAAGAAACTGAGGATGAAAATTTATTCGTTGGACTTGTACAAGCTGAAGGAAAAAATGTTTTTGCATTAAGTCAAGAATGGACACATACTTTGAAGCTAAATGGTCATGATGTAGGGTTTAAAATTGACACAGGTGCTGAAGTAAATATTCTTGATAAAATGACAGCCCAAAAATTAAAAGCGGATATACAAGCAAGTGCTGTAAAGCTGAAGAGCTATAATGGCTCACAAATTCCTGTTTATGGTCAAACAAGAATAAAATATGAAACAGAAAATGGTCACAAATATATAGATTGTTTAATGCTGCCAGTTATTTTTTCTTTATTGTTTTATTTTGAATTTTTTGGAAAACCTAACCTTAAAGTTTGTTTTGATATTTTTGGGTTTTCTGCAAAAACCTCCAAAAAAGAAAGTCCTGTTTGGGAAAAATTCCGATCAGGTGATAATTTCTCTCTTTGTTGAAAGTTATTTTCTTTTTGATCACCTGATCATTTTGTTAAAATCATTCACGTTTTTTTGCTCACGCTGGGAGTTTGAAGCGCCACCCTGTGTGTGACAGGGGAATGAAGACTTCACTTCCGCCAAAAAACTAAAAGAAGTCACACGTGTTTTCGGGTTGAAGAAATTCTAGTCGCAAGGAGGGGCGGCGCCGCCAATGAAATTTTGGGACTGCTGCAGAATTACAGAAGGTAAGCTTCTAGCGTGTTGCCGATTTTTTCCTTTGTTTTTTAGTTTAATAGACTCTGTTTTCCCAGGCGGGGCGAATTTAATTTTGGGGTTATTTTTTTGGGATATCTCTAGTTTTTCTCCCCTTCAGGGCTCAGATTTCTATTTGGTCCTTCAGACCCTTATGTTTTGAAAAAGCCCTTTGGTTTTTACAGTTTTTTTTGTTAAAAAATTGGTAATTTTATAGTTTTTTTGCAGCAACCACATTTTATCGTTTTTTTGCCAGATTCGGACATTGTTGTTTTTGTACCGGTTTTTTTTTAGAGTCCGCATGCTTTTGAAGGTTGGTTGCCCTGAGTTTGGTTTATGACCTCGTGCGGCGATAAAAAAAAAACCCCGTTCGACATTTGGCAGCGGCCCGGGCCCCCGTTCTTTTTCTTGCTGGCTGACATTTCATTGACGTTTGTGTGTTCTAACCTCACAACTTCACGTGTTGTTTTGTTTACCTCCGAGGTTAGAAAATTGTTGATTATTCGTCGGGTTTCGAATTTGTTTGTGTGAAATAAACCAAACCGAAACTTACCTTCGTTTTTTGCTTTCGTTAAGCGCGAGATTGTTGCCGCGTTCTTAGCGAACCGTACCCGGGTGTTGATAGCGGATTTGTCGGGAAAAAACCTACTTTTTTGTATCTGATAAAAACCGCTTTGTCATGTCTGACATAAAAGTTTTGAACAAACAACAGAATAGCGTTTTTAATAAATTAAAAACAACTTATAATAGTGCCGTCGAAGCCCAGGGCAATGCAGAGAAGGCAAAAAAGTTAAAACCCAGATGGGAAGATGTGCCTTCTCTGGTAAGTCAATTCGATGCATTGCATTTTGAAATTATAAGCTTGGATAGTAGTGATCAGATACAAGAAAGTCAGGAAACTTTAGTGCAGGAATTTGATGAAATGAAATACACAATTAGATCGATTTGTCGTGAGCTCTATCCGGAGGATTACCAAGATGCCTCACAGACAATTTTGAACCATTCCCTGGTAAATGTGGACAGGGGTCTTGAAATTAAAAGAATAGAGGTACCCCATTTTGCCGGTAATCTTAAAAAATGGCCCATTTTTTTTGATATGTTTAAGTCACTTGTGCATGATAAGGCTGACATGAGTGAAATAGCTAAATTTCAAGCCTTAAATACTGCTCTGGTGGGAGAGGCTGCATCTGTAATTAGGAACATACCGCTAACCTCGGATAATTATCGAGTAGCCTTCGATGCGATGATTAGACGCTTTAATAATAAAAGACTTTTGGTAACAAATTATTGGACGTCTATTTGTCAAGCCCTTTCTGCAAAATCGAGCAACCCACATGATTTGAGGTTATTGTTGTGCACTTTCCGGGAAAATTTGGAAGCATTGTCAAACTATGATGATGTAGACCTTTTAGATTTTGCTAAAATGATTCTTCTTTTGCAAAAAGTTGATACCCCATTGAAAACTCAGTTTGAGATTGAGTATAGTGATAAGGAAATCCCGTCCTATAAAGATTTGTTTAAATTCTTAGAGAAAAATTGTCAGGCTTTGGAAAATAGTTCTCTTTTGAATAAGCCGAAGGAGGTCTCACCTTCTCTACCCCCTAGGAAGGGTGGCAAACCACCCTATCCTGTGTTATGGACTGGAACAGGCCAGTCTGGTAATAAAGGTTGTGTTTATTGCCAGCAACAGCCCTACCATCCCCTTGTGAAGTGTACCAGATTTCTGGAATTAGAAGTAGGTCAGCGCCATCAATTTGTTAAGCGTGAACGATTGTGTTTTAACTGCTTTGGCAAACATGGTGTATCTCAATGCCCTACAAATGCCACGTGTCGTCAGTGCCAGGGTCTTCACCATTCCCTGCTGCACTTTGTGAAAAGCTCTCCGAGCCACCAAGTTGATTGTCCGGGGAAGACCCCCCGTATACCTGATAGTGAGGGTGCCAAACAGGCATTGTGTACCGCTACACCCAGTAGCAACCATTTTGAACCTCGTAAGAGGAGACCTGTGTTTTTAGATGATTGTCCAGGGGAGAGCCCCCACATACCTAATAGTGAAGGTGCCAAACAGGCATTGTGTACCGCTACACCCAGTAGCAACCATTTTAAACCTCGTAAGAGGAGACCTGTGATTTTTGCAACTGCCCAAGTTTTAGTGTTAGATGCCCACAACAAGTTTGTGTCTTGTCGGGCAATTTTAGATTCCGCTAGTGAAGTGTCCTTTGTAACTGTCTCTTTGGCTGAGAGGTTAGGACTTGAAGTAGCTCCGAATAGAACTCCTATTGAGGGAATAAATGGCATGATTTGTAGTACTTCATATGGAAATGTTACATTGAAAATAGGCTCCGCCAAGTTTCCTGATAGTTTGTTTTCCTGTGATGCCATTTTTATTCCTAACATTTGTGGAACCATACCTGTGAGTGTTGTAGAATATGATTCTATTCAGTGGCCATACCTAAAAGATTTAGATTTTGCAGATCCTAATTTTGGATAACCTAGTAGTGTAGACCTTTTGATTGGTGTTGATTTGTTTGGTCAGATGCTTGTGCCTGGCTTTAAAAAAGGAGAAAATGGAGGACCTTGTGCCATTAATTCAATATTTGGTTGGATACTCCTTGGTGGTATTGATGGTCCTCGTGAAACTCAAAAACCCATTAGTTTGTTGACCTTAGTGTCTTCCCCTATAGACTCTGGATTGGATAGTACCTTACAAAAGTTTTGGGAACTAGAATCGACCCCTCCAAAAATCCCTCTTCCCTCTGATGAGGACTTGTGTGGAAAATTGTTTGCTGCCGCTCATTCTGGAACTGAGTTTGGCAGATATGTTGTTCGTTTACCTTTCAGAGAGCCTCGACAAGAACTTGGTGACTCTAAAGGTCAAGCATTGCGTAGATTCAATATGATGGAAAACCGATTATTGAGGAATCCTGCTTTGTATAGTGTGTACAAAGAATTTGTTCAGGATTACCTAGACCAGGGGCTTCTGAAATTGGACAATTCTAACCCTGACTTCCATTCATATTTTGTCCAAAATCTGATTCGTTTTGTTATGATGTGATGCCCATGGAAAGACCTTGTACCAAGAGAAACATTCTCTCTGAGATTGCAAGGATATATGATCCACTCGAGTTCCTAGCCCCAGTTGTTTTGGTTGCTAAGTGTTTAATGCAACGTTTGGGGGTCCAGGGTCTTTCATGGGATGATACCCCCTCCAGTGATATTGTTGCACAGTGGCAACTCTATGTGTCGCAACTACCATTATTATCTTCGATATCAATACCTCGTTATGTTGTGAAGCAAAATGCTGTCACCACTGAATTGCATGGCTTTTGTGACGCCTCAATGTGTGCATATGGTGGTGCAGTATATATTCGACAAATTGAGTTGGATGGAAATATTTCTATCTCCCTTTTGTGTGCGAAAAGTAGAGTGTGCCCTTTGAAAAGTATTTCTATTCCACGCTTAGAATTGTGTGCGGCTGTATTGTTGGCAGAGCTATTGGAGTTTGTTGGCAATCATCTTGATTGCGTCCCGATTGATAAGATTTTTGCTTGGTCTGACTCCAGCGTTACCCTGGCTAGGATAAAATCGTGTCCATCAAAACGAAAGGTTTTTGTAGCCAATCGTGTAACGACTATTCAAGAGAAAGTTCCCCCCAGCTGTTGGTACCATGTAAAAAGGAGCACCCAGCTGATTGCTTTCCCGGAGCTTACTTCCTGATCAATTGATAGACCATCCTCTTTGGTGTACTGGACCATCCTGGTTGGCCCAGTCTAGTGAAACATGGCCTATGAACCATAAAATTGATGCGTTTGATGCTGATCTACCCCCTGAGGAAAATCGTTTTGTTTTTGTGACAGAAATACCCCTTGATGAACTACAGCTGTTACTCACTACGTACTCATCTTTACGTAAAATCTTGGGCATTGCTGCCTTTTGTTTGAAACCTTTTTGAGTGAAAAAAGTTCCTTCTTTATCTTTTCCTACTAAAGCCCTCAATGAGGCAGATCTTTATTATGCTACTTTAGTTGTGTGAGTTGTACAACAAGAAGTTTTTTTTGAAGATTTAAAAAGAATACGTAAGGGTGAGAGTTGTGCTAAGCCTCTTCGAAAGTTGGCTCCTTTTCTTGATTCCCATGGTGTTCTCAGGGTGGGCGGTAGATTACGTCACACTGATTTAGCATATGAGGTGAAACACCCCATGTTGTTGCCTCGTAGTCATAGGCTTACCACTTTGATTATTGAAAAATTCCATAATGAGCATGGACATCCAGGTCCTCGCTTATTGGAGTACCTCCTAAATCAACAGTTTTGGATTTTGTCGGTGAAAAGTGCCATTCACAGTGTTATTTCCAAGTGTTTTTTGTTGTGCCTGGGTAAATCCCAAACCATTGCACCCATTCATGGGTGACCTTCCTAAATTTAGAGTGTCCCAGGTGAAGCCCTTTTCCCATGTTAGTGTAGATTTTATGGGTCCATTCTCCATCACGTTAACCAAGCGTCGTGGTGTAAAAAGTCAAAAGGCTTATGGGTGTATTTTTGTTTGTTTCCCAACAAAGGCCATTCACCTGGAGGCTGTTTCTGATTTGTCCACTGATGCATTTTTGGCTGCCCTCCGCCGATTTGTTGGTAGACGTGGCAGATGTGCTGCCCTCTACAGTGACCAGGGCACTAATTTTGTTAGGGCAAATAACCTCCTTGTGTCCTATTGTCAGCAAGCTGCTGAGACTTTAGCGATTAAGTGGTGTTTTAATCCACCCGCCAGTCCGCATTTTGGTGGACTCCATGAGTCTGGGTTAAAGTCCACGAAAACTCATCTGAAGACAATTGTGGGGGATCAAATCCTAACCTTTGAAGAGTTGATGACTGTATTGGTTCAGATTGAGGCTATTTTAAATAGTCGACCATTGTGTAGTATGAGCCCTGATCCTCATGACTTTCAAAGTCTTACTCCTGGACATTTCCTCACTTTGGAACCCTTGACAGCCCCTCCCGATGAAGACCTAACCAATGTTAAGTTAAACCGTCTCCATCGCTGGCAGCTTGTTCAGCAGATCCAGCAGCAATTTTGGCGCCGCTGGCATATGGAGTATTTACAGTCGTTGCAACAACGCGAAAGATGGAATACCCCCGAAAACCCTCCAAAAGTTGGAACATTAGTAGCGTTGAAAGACGAAAACCTACCCCCATTGAAGTGGTCACTCGGTAGAATTGAAAAAATTTACTCGAGTCCAGATAGAATCCCCCGTGTCGTGCAAGTAAAAACCGCGAAAGGATTACTTGACAGTAGTTTGGTGAAGGTATGTCCGTTACCCAGCCAGTAACCAACCTTCAAAGCCTTGTGTAGCGTGAATCATGCTTATTTGAATTAAGTCATAGTTATTGCGATAAAATTATTGTTGCAAAAATGCTAATTTATTGTTTAGACCTTTTGGGTAATTGAATAATCTTTTTTTTTTTTTTTTTTGTTTTTTGGGTTTTTCTATAAAAATTGGGAATTTTTATGGTGGGCGGAATGTTTAATGCTGCCAGTTATTTTTTCTTTATTGTTTTATTTTGAATTTTTTGGAAAGCCTAACCTTAAAGTTTGTTTTGATATTTTTGGGCTTTCTGCAAAAACCTCCAAAAAAGAAAGTCCTGTTTGGGAAAAATTCCGATCAGGTGATAATTTCTCTCTTTGTTGAAAGTTATTTTCTTTTTGATCACCTGATCATTTTGTTAAAATCATTCGCGTTTTTTGCTCACGCTGGGAGTTTGAAGCGCCACCCTGTGTGTGACAGGGGAATGAAGACTTCACTTCCGCCAAAAAACTAAAACAAGTCACACGTGTTTTCGGGTTGAAGACCGAAATTCCAGTCGCAAGGTAAAGGTGCCGCCAGTGAAATTTTGGGACTGCTGCAGAATGACAGAAGGTAAGCTTCTAGCGTGTTGCCGATTTTTTCCTTTGTTTTTTAGTTTAATAGACTCTGTTTTCCCAGGCGGGGCGAATTTAATTTTGGGGTTATTTTTTTTGGGATATCTCTAGTTTTTCTCCCCTTCAGGGCTCAGATCTCTATAGATTGTCAAGTAGTTAATATAGAAGCTCCATGCGTCTTAGGATTACCCAGTATAGAAAATCTGAAGATTTTAAAGAAAATGCATATGGTGCATAGTGATAGCAGACTACAAAAGCTTTTAACAGAGTACGAAGATTTATTTACTGGAATTGGAGAACTAAATCACGTATACAAAATTAAAGTAAGAGAAGATGCACAACCAGTTGCTGAACCACCAAGGAAAATCCCTATAAATATAGAAGAAAATGTTAAGAACGAACTTGATCGGATGGAGAATATGGGTATAATCAGAAAAGTTACAGAACCCACAGAATGGGTCAGCTCAATGGTGGTAATCAAAAAACCAGACAACTCATTAAGAATCTGTTTAGATCCTCAGAATTTAAACAAAGCACTAGTACGTGAAAGGCATATGTTACCAACATTTGAACAACTTGCTAGCCGTATGCCAAATGCAAGTGTTTTTTCAGTACTAGATGGTAATAAAGGATTTTACCAAATTAAGTTACATGAAGAGAGTCAATTGCTTACTACATTTAATGCTGGAAAATGGGGTAGATATTGTTACCAGAGAATCCCTTATGGTTTGTCTTCGGCTCCAGAAGTTTTTCACAGGTGTTTCAAAAATATTTTTGAAGGTTTAGAAGGTGTAGAAGTGTATATTGATGACATAATAGTATTTGGTATGAATCCTGAAGAGCATGAAGTGAGGTTAAGAAAAATGTTGGAAAAAGCAAAAAGTGCAATGTTAAATTTAATAAAAATAAAAGAATTCCAAATATAGGTGTTGAAGAAGTCAGGTATGTTGGGCATATATTTTCAAAAAATGGATTAAAACCAGATAATAACAAAGTAAGTGCTATTTTAAGTATGGAACAACCTAAGAACAAAAAAGAATTGCAAACTTTTCTTGGCATTATTACATATGTTTCAAAGTTTCTTCCAAATTTGTCAAATTTAACAAGCAACTTAAGAATCCTTTTAAAAAAAGATATTGAATTTGTTTGGGAAGAAAAACATACACAAGATTTTGAAAAAATTAAAGAGCACCAGTTTTGTAATTTTTTGACATTAAAAAGCCTATTGTTCTTAGTGTTGACAGTAGTAGTCTTGGTTTAGGTGCAGTTTTATTGCAATCAAATTTACCAGTTGCATACGCATCTAAAGCTCTTACTGAAAGTCAAAAATCTTGGGCTCAAATTGAGAAAGAGCTTTTGGCAATAGCTTTTGGGTGTGAAAAATTTCATCAATATATTTATGGTAAGTCTATTGTTGTAGAAACTGATCATAAGCCTTTGGAAAATATTTTTTTAAAACCATTAAATGAAGTTCCATTAAGATTACAAAGACTACGACTCAGGCTACAACATTATGATATAACTGTCAAATATAAACCAGGAAAAGAACTTTTACTAGCAGATGCTCTCTCTAGAAATTTTATAAATAATAAAGTTGAAACAGATACAATTAGTCAAGAAGCTGAAGCTCAATTAGATATGATAATCAATAATTTGTCTTTTAGCGACAAGAAAATACAACTTTTTCAAAAAGAGACAGCAACTAATACTGATTTACAACTTTTGATAAGCTATGTACAAAACGGATGGCCTTTTGATAAAAATAAAATACCAGTTCATTTACAATTTTATAATTCTATCAAAGATGAACTTTTTGTAGTAAATTTATTTATTTATTTATTTATTTATTTATTTATTTATTTATTTATTTATTTATATATTTATATATTTATATATTTATATATTTATTTATTTATTTATTTATTTATTTATTTATTTATTTATTTATTTATTTATTTATTTATTTATTTATTTATTTATTTATTTATTTATTTATTTATTTATTTATTTATTTATTTATTTATTTATTTATTTATTTATTTATTTATTTATTTATTTATTTATTTATTTATTTATTTATTTATTTATTTATTTATTTATTTATTTATTTATTTATTTATTTATTTATTTATTTATTTATTTATTTATTTATTTATTTATTTATTTATTTATTTATTTATTTATTTATTTATTTATTTATTTATTTATTTATTTATTTATTTATTTATTTATTTATTTATTTATTTATTTATTTATTTATTTATTTATTTATTTATTTATTTATTTATTTATTTATTTATTTATTTATTTATTTATTTATTTATTTATTTATTTATTTATTTATTTATTTATTTATTTATTTATTTATTTATTTATTTATTTATTTATTTATTTATTTATTTATTTATTTATTTATTTATTTATTTATTTATTTATTTATTTATTTATTTATTTATTTATTTATTTATTTATTTATTTATTTATTTATTTATTTATTTATTTATTTATTTATTTATTTATTTATTTATTTATTTATTTATTTATTTATTTATTTATTTATTTATTTATTTATTTATTTATTTATTTATTTATTTATTTATTTATTTATTTATTTATTTATTTATTTATTTATTTATTTATTTATTTATTTATTTATTTATTTATTTATTTATTTATTTATTTATTTATTTATTTATTTATTTATTTATTTATTTATTTATTTATTTATTTATTTATTTATTTATTTATTTATTTATTTATTTATTTATTTATTTATTTATTTATTTATTTATTTATTTATTTATTTATTTATTTATTTATTTATTTATTTATTTATTTATTTATTTATTTATTTATTTATTTATTTATTTATTTATTTATTTATTTATTTATTTATTTATTTATTTATTTATTTATTTATTTATTTATTTATTTATTTATTTATTTATTTATTTATTTATTTATTTATTTATTTATTTATTTATTTATTTATTTATTTATTTATTTATTTATTTATTTATTTATTTATTTATTTATTTATTTATTTATTTATTTATTTATTTATTTATTTATTTATTTATTTATTTATTTATTTATTTATTTATTTATTTATTTATTTATTTATTTATTTATTTATTTATTTATTTATTTATTTATTTATTTATTTATTTATTTATTTATTTATTTATTTATTTATTTATTTATTTATTTATTTATTTATTTATTTATTTATTTATTTATTTATTTATTTATTTATTTATTTATTTATTTATTTATTTATTTATTTATTTATTTATTTATTTATTTATTTATTTATTTATTTATTTATTTATTTATTTATTTATTTATTTATTTATTTATTTATTTATTTATTTATTTATTTATTTATTTATTTATTTATTTATTTATTTATTTATTTATTTATTTATTTATTTATTTATTTATTTATTTATTTATTTATTTATTTATTTATTTATTTATTTATTTATTTATTTATTTATTTATTTATTTATTTATTTATTTATTTATTTATTTATTTATCAATCAAATGGGTTACTTTTTAAAAACACATGTGTTGGTGTCCCAAAAAGTTTAAGAAAATCAATGCTAGAATTAATTCATCTTAATCATATGGGAATAGAAAAATAAAAAAAAGTAGGGCACAACATGTTTTGTTTTGGCCATTCATGAGTAAAGAAATTGAAGACTTGGTTAGAAATTGCGACTCTTGTTTAAAATTTCAAAAACAACATAGTTTCGAATCTTTAGTTTTAAGAGATATCCCAGAAGGTCCTTGGAAAGTAGTCGGAACAGATATTTTTTATTTTAAAGGAAAATCCTATTTGCTTTTAATCGATTATTACAGCCAGTTTGTTGAAGTTCAAAAGATTGATAATGAAGATACGTCTTGCATAATAGCTGCTTTAAAATCTAATTTTGCATGCTATGGCATACCAGAAAAACTTTATTGTGACGCTGGACCTCAGTTCAGAAGTTATAAATTTAAGGAATTTGCTAAAAAATGGCAATTTAATTTTCATATGTCAAGTCCTTACTATCACAGATCCAATGGCATGCCAGAACGTTATATCCAAACTTTTAAAAATCTTCTTAAAAAATGTGAACATAGTGGAAGAGATCCCTATGAAGCTATGATTGAGTATAGAAATACTCCTATCATTATTACAGTATCTGTAATAAAACATCCAGTGAATTATTGTTTGGTAGAAATATAAACGGATTTTTACCTACTGTAGACACTTTCAAAGGGCTCCTGGAAAAGTCGGAAATTACTTCCAAGACTAAAAATATTGTCATCAACAGTTAACATATAAACATTATCATGATTTAAAACATAATCGTTTTTTACCTGACTATGAAAAGGGAGAAATTGTATATGTAAAAGATGAAAAACATAACATGATTCCTGCTAAAGTAGAAAAAAATGGTGAAACACCAAGATCATACTTGGTTACGCTACCAACAGGAAATACTGTTCAAAGAAACAAATTTAATTTATATAAAGCTGCTACAAACACCAAATTTGATATCCAGAGTAATCAATATGATGATACTGGTCAGCATAAAGATTTATCAAAAAGTGAAAGTCCAGTTATTGCAACAAATCAAAATATTTTAAATTCTCCTAATATTTTGCCTAATACATCGTTGCAGGAAGAAATTAATAATAAAAATTCAAGTCCAACTAAGTCTGTTACAGCTCCCGTTTCACGATTTGGTCGGAGTTTGAAAGCTCCAAAATTTTTAAATGATTATGTTTAAATAAATAAAAATCTAGTTAACATTTTTGTTTGTTTTGTTGAAAAGAGAGATGTCATGAGTAGTACTTAGTTATTTTATATTCTTGTTAGTTGGGTACCTTAAATAGTTGGTCACCTTATGACAATCAGCTGATGGCTGACAGTCATCTTTAGAATGCATCAGTGTTGCCAACCCTACGGATTTATCTGTAGATCTACGGATTTTGGATATCGATCTCCGATATCCGATTTTGGATCCAAATCTACAAATTTTTGGCAATTTTACTAAAAAACGATAAACATTGAAACACAACGGCGGCCGCGACTCATTCCTCCTTATCAGTCCTCAGTAGGGACCTATTGCAATAGTGCCAGGCACAAATTGTGCCGGGCACTATATTGACAGTTTCTCATTATAAGAACAGCTGTGTCCTTTCAAAATTAGGCCTTTGTGTATTATACGAGCCGGATTAAATAGTGACGCCACTATTAATGGAAAATTAAACGACGGGATTTATAAATTCGACTTTGGTATGTCAATTTTGAAAGATCAACTGTAAGTTTGTAATGCGAAACTGTCAATATAGTGCCCGGCACAATTTGTGCCTGGAACTATTGCAATAGATCCCTATTATCTTTATTTTTTTCCTACATTTTAATCATTTTGTAAATAGGTTTTGCTTGGATCAGTGACCTTATTTTTCTAGACATCTGGCGGACGGTCGTTGCAACTTTATTTAGAACAAATTGTATTACTTCGCGCGTTGTTTGATAGGGAGTCAAACAACGCTTCGCGCTACGAAAGTTAAACTATGTTTTATGTTATGTATGTTGCACTAGAAAATATTAGTGTTTGTACGTACCTTAACTAAATAAAAAAGGTTAAAAAAGTACGTACTTTTTATTTCTTCTAATTATAACGGTTTATCCGTTTAAAAAATTGGCGGCACTGCAAAAAAGTTTATTTGGATCCGTTGCAACGGAGCAGTAGGTACCCTACCATTCTCGTGCAATTCCGAACCAAAAAAGTTGTGCAGTCCTGTCACTGTCCAAAAAAGAAAAATATCAAACCATTACAAACTTTTTAATTGTAAAAAAAGCACCTTTTTTTTGTTTTTAGTCTTCTTGGAACCTACGGATTTCTACAGATTTTTCGCGTTCACGCTACGGATTTTCGCTTTCCAATAGTTGGCAACACTGGAATGCATTGAGCACGGTCCATAACATTTTGTATTCTTTTAATTTTTACTTATTAAAGTGCCTTTAGTAAACTTAGTGTTTTCTTTTACTATAGACTATAATAGATAACATATCACAGGAGCCCCATATTGAATATCTATCAAAAAAATTAGCTACCAGCATATATGTAATAAGATCACTAAGCAAAATTGCGCCTGAGAACACTCTTTTGATGGCATATCACTCAATATTTATGTCCCACTGTCTTTATGGATTTTTGTTATGGGGTCACTCCTCACATAGTAGTAGAATCTTTAGCTTACAAAGGAAGGGTTTAAGGGTTATTTTTGGTCTTAAGTACAGAGAAGATGTCAAAAATATTTTTATTAATAAAAATTTGCTAACACTACCTTCCTTATATATACTGAAATGTTTAATGTATGTTTAATTAGCAATTTTGTTTTAACTTAATTTACTAGAAAAGTCAGATAGAGATCTGAGCCCTGAAGGGGAGAAAAACTAGAAATATCCCAAAAAAAAATAACCTCAAAATTAAATTCGTCCCGCCTGGGAAAACAGAGTCTATTAAACTAAAAAACAAAGGAAAAAATCACGCTAGAAGCTTACCTTCTGTAATTCTGCAGCAGTCCCAAAATTTCACTGGCGTCACCGCCCCTCCTTGCGACTGGAATTTCGGTCTTCAACCCGAAAACACGTGTGACTTCTTTTAGTTTTTTGGCGGAAGTGGTTTCTTCATTCCCCTGTCACACACAGGGTGGCGCTTCAAAACTCCCAGCGTGAGCAAAAAACACGCATGATTTTAATAAAATGATCAGGTGATCAAAAAGAAAATAGCTTTCAACAAAGAGAGAAATTATTTTTCCCAAACAGGACTTTCTTTTTTTGAAGGTTTTTGCAGAAAGCCCAAAAATATCAAAACAAACTTTAAGGTTAGGTTTTCCAAAAATTCAAAATAAAACAATAAAGAAAAATAATTGGCAGCATTAAACATTCCGCCCACCATAAAAATTCCCAATTTTTATAGAAAAACCCAAAAACAAAAAAATCAAAAAAAAAAGGTTATTCAATTGCCCAAAGGGTCTAAACAATAAATTAGCATTTTTGCAACAATAATTTTATCGCAATAACTATGGACGTCATACTTAAGTTAATTCAAATAAGCATGATTCACGCTACACAAGGCTTTGAAGGTTGGTTACTGGCTGGGTAACGGACATACCTTCACCAAACTACGGTCAAGTAATCCTTTCGCGGTTTTTACTTGCACGACACGGGGGATTCTATCTGGACTTGAGTAAATTCTTTCAATTCTACCGAGTGACCACTTCAATGGGGGTAGGTTTTCATCTTTCAACGCTACTAATGTTCCAACTTTTGGAGGGTTATCGGGGGTATTCCATCTTTCGCGTTGTTGCAACGACTGTAAATACCCCATATGCCAGCGGCGCCAAAAATGCTGCTGGATCTGCTGAACAAGCTGCCAGCGATGGAGACGGTTTAACTTAACATTGGTTAGGTCTTCATCGGGAGGGGCTGTCAAGGGTTCCAAAGTGAGGAAGTGTCCAGGAGTAAGACTTTGAAAATCATGAGGATCAGGGCTCATACTACACAATGGTCGACTATTTAAAATAGCCTCAATCTGAACCAATACAGTCATCAACTCTTCAAAGGTTAGGATTTGATCCCCCACAATTCTCTTCAGATGAGTTTTCGTAGACTTTACCCCAGACTCATGGAGTCCACCAAAATGCGGACTGGCGGGTGGATTAAAACACCACTTAATCGCTAAAGTCTCAGCAGCTTGCTGACAATAGGACACAAGGAGGTTATTTGCCGCAACAAAATTAGTGCCCTGGTCACTGTAGAGGGCAGCACATCTGCCACGTCTACCAACAAATCGGCGGAGAGCTGCCAAAAATGCATCAGTGGACAAATCAGAAACAGCCTCCAGGTGAATGGCCTTTGTTGGGAAACAAACAAAAATACACCCATAAGCCTTTTGACTTTTTACACCACGACGCTTGGTTAACGTGATGGAGAATGGACCCATAAAATCTACACTAACATGGGAAAAGGGCTTCACCTGGGACACTCTAAATTTAGGAAGGTCACCCATGAATGGGTGCAATGGTTTGGGATTTACCATCAAACGCATCAATTTTATGGTTCATAGGCCATGTTTCACTAGACTGGGCCAACCAGGATAGTCCAGTAAACCAAAGAGGATGGTCTATCAATTGACCAGGAAGTAAGCTCCGGGATAAGCAATCAGCTGGGTTCTCCTTACCATTTACATGGTACCAACAGCTGGGGGGAACTTTCTCTTGAATAGTCGTTACACGATTGGCTACAAAAACCTTTCGTTTTGATGGACACGATTTTATCCAAGCAAGGGTAACGCTAGAGTCAGACCAAGCAAAAATCTTATCAATCGGGATGCAATCAAGATGTTTGCCAACAAACTCCAATAGCTCTGCCAACAATACAGCAGCGCACAATTCTAAGCGTGGAATAGAAATACTTTTCAAAGGGCACACCCTACTTTTCCCACACAAAAGGGAGATAGAAATATTTCCATCCAACTCAATTTGTCGAATATATACTGCACCACCATATGCACACATTGAGGCGTCACAAAAGCCATGCAATTCAGTGGTGACAGCATTTTGCTTCACAACATAACGAGGTATTGATATCGAAGATAATAATGGTAGTTGCGATACATAGAGTTGCCACTGTGCAACAATATCACTGGAGGGGGTATCATCCCATGAAAGACCCTGGACCCACAAACGTTGCATTAAACATTTAGCAACCAAAACAACCCAAGCAGCATTTGGACGTCATATTACGTTACCCATACGTTGCTTGCGATAAACGCGACGTCGGGTGCCGACGTCGTTTCGACCGCCTGACGACCCTCGTTTGCACCTAAATGGGGAATACAAATTCGGGTCGCTACGACGTCAGCATCTGACCTTATAGGTAATAGAGATTAACAATTAACAACGTAATTGTACGTTGGATTTCCGTCACTTAAATTTAGTCGCAAACAGGTAAGTTGCGTTTGGTTTCGTTTCCATTGCCTAGAATACATATAGTTTTTGCTAAAAATAATTCCTGTCGAGTAACTAAAATTATACCTGATAAGTAAATATTTTACACTTATTATAACAGGTCTCATAAAAATGGGTGCATTTTACAAATGATAATTATAGTCATGCATGAAAGGGGGTATTACAATATTAATAATTTATATTTTAAAGCAGGAATCCAACAAAAAATTTACAACGAAGGCATGTTTATTGATAAATGTGATTAAAATACTTTCAAAAAAAGCAAGCGCTCCTGAAATATGCAAGATTTACTAAAATATATATTTGTTAAATAGATCTAATTTTTATTATTTTTGTAAAAAAAATATTTTGCTGCCTCACTAAACTCAAATTTGTTAATAATTTTACAATTATTCTTTCATTTCTACTTAAAATGAGAAAAAGAGAAAATGTTTTATAATGGCCGACAGACGCTAACCTTTTCAGAATGGCGGATTACTGTGTCTGACTTAATGTGAACTAATAATATACCAATCCGGACCGGGTCTTCACTTTTGGTTGTGAAAGATAACCAAAGAGTCGAAGTCCGACGTCCGGCAAACGTATTTCGTCCCAATAAATTCGGACGTTCGCCCCGCATGATTTTGCGTCGGCCTACCAACGGATTGGAACTCAACGTCCGCTCTTTTTCTACTACAATAGGTAAAGCCCACGGTCCCAAAGCTAACTACCCACCGAAATCATTGTTTTATTTTTTACAAATGTTTGTTTTAATATCAAAAATCTAAGGGAAATAAAACCCATACCCCACCTGTGGGAAGAGGATGGGGTATTATGGTTTCCAAAATCCAAAAAAGATATAAAACTGCGTCATGTCCTGAAACGTAGACGTCCTGACCAAAATATCTCTCGACCAAACAAATGCACTTGTTGTTAGGTTATGGGCGTCTATAAATGACAGTAGGCTGTACATGTGACGCGTATGCCATATGAACGGACGTGGAATAGGTCAAGTAAAAGTTACGGAAAATACACCAACCAAACTAAACGCTAGCTTATGTCTGAGGTTAGGGTCTTCACCGGACGTACCCGACGCCGACGTCTGTTGGTCGTTGGGCTGGTCAGAGTTTTTGTACGTCGAACAAACGAACGTAAGATCGACGTTGGGAAATTAATGGTATATTGCGTTGCATTATTTGACGTCGCGAGATCGTTAAAAAAACGGACGTAGATTTGATAACGTCGGTTTTGATATGAATGCGACGTCGCTTAACGCATAATCAATCTTGCAACTTAAAATTCCACTAAATCCGACGTCGGTTCAGGTCACATTAGGTTGTAAGTCATATAAATGTTTCTTGGGAACTGGGGCTAGGAACCCGAGTGGATCATATATCCTTGCAATCTCAAAAAGAATGTTTCTCTTGGTACAAGGTCTTTCCATGGGCATCACATCATAACAAAACGAATCCAATTTTGGACACCACTTTAGTCCAAGGATTTTTAAACCAGCAGATTCATCATCAAAGGAAATTGGTTGCTGATGACTAGCTGGAACCGATTCTAGTAACTCAGGAGTGTTGCTAGTCCACTTACGAAGTTCAAAACAACCCAATTTTAACAACGCAATTAGCTGTTTCTGGCTTTCTAAAGCTTCAGCTACAGAATTAGCTAATCCGATGGCATCGTCCACATAAGTAGTATGCATCAACACCTTGCTCGCTAGTGGAAAGCCACTGCCATGATCTTTAACGAGCTGGTGAAGAGTACGAATAGCTAGGTATGGGCTCGAATTCACACCATAAGTTACTGTTTGAAGAGAGTACTCTTGAATCTCCTCGGTTGGGTCAAACCGCCACAATATCTTTTGATAACACACATCAGCCTGATGCATATCAATCTGCCTGAACATTTGACGTATGTCACTAGAATATACAACACTATAAAGGCGAAAAGTAAGCAATATTGACACAATATCTCTTTGGAGTTTAGGTCCTACCAATAAAATAGAATTTAAGCTACGACTATTTGAGGTCTTGGCAGATGCATCAAAAACAATTCGAATTTTTGACAAGTCACCATCTGCCTTTACAACTGGGTGGTGTCGAATAAAATATGAATGGAAGTCAGGGCTAGAATTGTCCAATTTCATATGCCCCTGGTCTAGGTAATCCTGAACAAAGTCTTTGTACGCACTATACAAAGCAGGATTTTTCAACAATCGGTTTTCCATCATATTAAATCTACGCAATGCTTGACCTTTAGAGTTACCAAGTTCTTGTCAAGGCTCTCTGAAAGGCAAGCGAACAACATATCTGCCGGACTCAGTTCTTGAATGAGTGGTAGCAAATATTTTTTCACACAAATCGTCATCAGAGGAAAGAGGGATTTTTTGAGGGGTCGATTCTAGTTCCCAAAACCTTTGTAAGGTACTATCCAATCGAGATTCTATAGGGGAGACACTGAGGTCAACAAACTAATGGTTTTTTGAGTTTTACGAGGACCATCAATACCACCAAGGAGTGTCCAACCAAATATTGAATTAATGACACAAGGTCCTCCATTTTCTGCTTTTTTAAAGCCAGGCACAAGCATCTGACCAAACAAATCAACACCAATTAAAAGGTCTACACTACTAGGTCCAAAATTAGGATCAGCAAAATCTAAATTTTTTAGGTATGGCCACTGAATAGAATCATATTCTACAACAGTCACAGGTATGGTTCCACAAATTTTAGAAATAAGAATGGCATCACAGGAAAACAAACTATCCGGAAACTGGTGGAGCCTATTTTCAATGTAACATTGCCATATGAAGTACTAGAAATCATGCCATTTATTCCCTCAATAGGAGTTCTATTCGGAGCTACTTTAAGTCCTAACCTCTCAGCCAAAGAGACAGTTACAAAGGACACTTCACTAGCAGAATCTAAAATTGCCCGACAAGACACAAACTTGTTGTGGGCATCTAACACTAAAACTTGGGCAGTTGCAAAAAGCACAGGTATCCTCTTATGAGGTTCAAAATGGTTGCTACTGGGTGTAGCGGTACACAATGCCTGTTTGGCACCTTCACTATTAGGTATGTGGGGGCTCTCCCCTGGACAATCATCTAAAAACACAGGTCTCCTCTTACGAGGTTCAAAATGGTTGCTACTGGGTGTAGCGGTACACAATGCCTGTTTGGCACCCTCACTATCAGGTATATGGGGGGTCTCCCCCGGACAATCAACTTGGTGGCTCGGAGAGCTTTTCACAAAGTGCAACAGGGAATGGTGAAGACCCTGGCACTGACGACACGTGCCATTTGTAGGGCATTGAGATACACCATGTTTGCCAAAGCAGTTAAAACACAATCGTTCACGCTTAACAAATTGATGGCGCTGACCTACTTCTAATTCCAGAAATCTGGTACACTTCACATGGCGATGGTAGGGCTGTTGCTGGCAATAAACACAACCTTTATTACCAGACTGGCCTGTTCCAGTCAATAACACAGGATAGGGTGGTTTGCCACCCTTCCTAGGGGGTAGAGAAGGTGAGACCTCCTTCGGCTTATTCAAAAGAGAACTATTTTCCAAAGCCCGACAATTTTTCTCTAAGAATTTAAACAAATCTTTATAGGACGGGATTTCCTTATCACTATACTCAATCTCAAACTGAGTTTTCAATGGGGTATCAACTTTTTGCAAAAGAAGAATCATTTTAGCAAAATCTAAAAGGTCTACATCATCATAGTTTGACAATGCTTCCAAATTTTCCCGGAAAGTGGACAACAATAACCTTAAATCATGTGGGTTGCTCGATTTTGCAGAAGGGGCTTGACAAATAGACGTCCAATAATTTGTTACCAAGTCTTTTATTATTAAAGCGTCTAATCATCGCATCAAAGGCTACTCAATAATTATCTGAGGTTAGCGGTATGTTCCTAATTACAGATGCAGCCTCTCCCACCAGAGCGGTATTTAAGGCTTGAAATTTAGCTATTTCACTCATGTCAGCTTTATCGTGGACAAGTGACTTAAACATATCAAAAAAGGTGGGCCATTTTTTAAGATTACCGTCAAAATGGGGTACCTCTATTCTTTTAATTTCAAGGCCCCTGTCCACATTTACCAGGGAATGGTTCAAAATTGTCTGTGAGGCATCTTGGTAATCCTCCGGATAGAGCTCACGACAAATCGATCTAATTGTGTATTTCATTTCATCAAATTCCTGCACTAAAGTTTCCTGACTTTCTTGTATCTGATCACTACTATCCAAGCTTATAATTTCAAAATGCAATGCATCGAAGTGACTTACCAGAGAAGGCACATCTTCCCATCTGGGTTTTAACTTTTTTGCCTTCTCTGCATTACCCTGGGCTTCGACGGCTCTATTATAAGTTGTTTTTAATTTATTAAAAACGCTATTTTGTTGTTTTTTCAAAACTTTTATGTCAGACATGACAAAGCGGTTTTTAGAAGATACAAAAAAGTAGGTTTTTTCGCGACAAGTCCGCTATCAACACCCGGGTACGGTTCGCTAAGAACGCGGCAACAATCTCGCGCTTAACGAAAGCAAAAAACGAAGGTAAATTTCGACGGATTTCACACAAACAAATTCGAAACCCGATGAATAATCAACAATTTTCTAACCTCGGAGGCAAACAAAACAACACGTGAAGTTGTGAGGTTAGAACACACAAACGTCAATGAAATGTCAGTCAGCAAGAAAAAAGAACGGGGGCCCGGGCCGAAGCCAAATGTCGAACGGGGGTTTTTTTTATCGCCGCACGAGGTCATAAACCAAACTCAGGGCAACCAACCTTCCAAACCATGCGGAGTCAAAAAAAAAAACCGGTACAAAAACAACAATGTCCGAATCTGGCAAAAAAAACGATAAAATATGGTTGCTGCAAAAAAACTATAAAATTACCAATTTTTTAACAAAAAAAAACTGTAAAATCCAAAGGGCTTTTTCAAAACATAAGGGTCTGAAGGACCAAATAGAGATCTGAGCCCTGAAAGGGAGAAAAACTAGAGATATCCCAAAAAAAATAACCCCAAAATTAAATTCGCCCCGCCTGGGAAAACAGAGTCTATTAAACTAAAAAACAAAGGAAAAAATCGGCAACATGCTAGAAGCTTACCTTCTGTAATTCTGCAGCAGTCCCAAAATTTCACTGGCGGCACCGCCCCTCCTTGCGACTGGAATTTCGGTCTTCAACCCGAAAACACGTGTGACTTCTTTTAGTTTTTTGGCGGAAGTGGTTTCTTCATTCCCCTGTCACACACAGGGTGGCGCTTCAAAACTCCCAGCGTGAGCAAAAAACACGCATGATTTTAATAAAATGATCAGGTGATCAAAAAGAAAATAGCTTTCAACAAAGAGAGAAATTATCACCTGATCGGAATTTTTCCCAAACAGGACTTTCTTTTTTTGAATGTTTTTGCAGAAAGCCCAAAAATATCAAAACAAACTTCAAGGTTAGGTTTTCCAAAAATTCAAAATAAAACAATAAAGAAAAATAATTGGCAGCATTAAACATCAGATTTAAACTTAGGGTTCCCTCAACAGTTCTCCCCGCTTTGTTTAGCCTGTAACTCACAATTGTGTTGTGTTTATAGCATTATTTTGTTTTATGTGTAATTCACTTAGTTTACTAGCTCAAACGGCTTCACTCTTTTTAGTCTTTGAACTAGCATAGTATTGTCTAGAAGCTGAATTGCTTCCACATTCACATGCCAATAGAGTCTATCTTCATGGCTTTTTGCATACTTTTTTATAGTCTCTGCTACAGTTTCGATTTTTAGATCTTGATGAAGGTCACTATTTCGAACGTACCAAGGTGCATTCACAATGTTTCTTAATACTTTATTTTGAAATCTCTGTACAACTAGAATGTTACTCTCTTTAGTCTGTCTGTATTTCTGATTTTAAAATGTTTTTTTTTCTTGATAATAAAATGAATTTTATCTTATAAGTAGGTTTTATTATGATTTATAAAACTTTTAATAACAATTTTTAACTACTTATTTTAGTTGTATTATGAATAGTGATATTGTTGTTTTAAATAGTTTATGACAACACCATAATGTGACAATGTTAACTATTGCACATGTTTTTACGCTAATATATTTCTATTCTATTCTGTTTTATGTCCGTTTCGAAGGTTAGATACCATAAGCCTGCCTCCCTTTGTTTAAAACGATCAGCGATTGGGGAGGTTAAGCTTCCTACAGACCTCGACAAAAAACGAACACATCAACGAGCCGAACGGCGAACCAAAGACTAGTTTGGACAGGACAAACGCGTTTGCAAACAATTTGGCGAACGGTTCGTACAATTGACTCCGTCCAAACTGGCGTTTGGTTTGCCGTTTGGCTCGTTGCTGTTCGTTAAAATGTTCAGGACTGTATGAACCTTTATATTTTAGGTATAATAAAATTATAATAAAACCAAACCGTAAACTGAATTTACCTAAACCTAACTCGGCAATCCCTCACTGTTGTAAACCAATGGAGTAAGACTTTTTTTAATAGTAGGTTTCTCTATTTATTCGTCACTTTGTGGTAGCACTGATAAACTATACAAACATTATTCTTTCACACTTTTGTGTGAGCCAAAAGTAATGTGGAAACAGAGCTCACAACATTTAATTTAATCAAATATACAAAAAAAAGAGAGCCAAAATGATATCCTGTTTTAAAAATGTTAGGTATGTATATGTATAAGTAGCTAAAAAATTCAATACTTTATGCGTAGCAGCATCCTAAAAACTAACACTATTTTATTGAAAAAAAAACAGTCCCCTGTATTTGGTTTCTCTAAGTACACCTTTACCCCTGGTATTTGTTTTAAACAAGAACACCTTTAGCCCCGGTATAGTGGGTTTTGAGTGTTTGTTTTTACAATTGGAATTTGAAGTCTCATCTAACCTAAAATATTAAAAACGTCCAGGGAAATAACACAGACAAATATAGGTATAGCTACCTATTTCACAAAATTGGTCAATTATTGTATTATTCAAATTCAAATCAAATTCAAATTCATTTATTCTTGTTATAAAAAATGTTTACATTTTTATCAACTCATCAAAAGCCTATATCTAAGTTATAGATCCAGAAAATCCCAAGTCTTTAATAATGTTAATTCTTAAAACAATAGAAAGTAATAAACATCAAAATGAGGTCAAAACTAAAGCGCTGGCAAATATATAGAAAGTTAAAACCACCCAAGTAGATCTTGTGGCAGTTTTCTTTTAAAATAATATTAAAACTAAATAAGTAATACAAGGAACACTAGACAGATTCACACAACACTAAATCCACATTATAAATAAATAAAAAATCTAAACAAAATGACAAATTAAAATATTAGGACAAGACCCCAAATATAAAAATACAAAAAAAAAAAACAAATTCAAATACTAACACATTATAAAATCCTTAAGTTACAATTTTGGTGTTTTACTTAACACTCTATTTATAAAATCTGAATTAAAAGACTTATTGTTAAAATCAAGTGTTTCTTTAATGCTATATGGACAAACCTCTACAAGAATAACTTTTAAAATAATATGAAATTTTCTGTGTGTTAAATCTTTGATGAAAGCTGGTAGAGAGTTAAATAACATTGTTTCCAACAGGTTATTTTTTTCTATTTTGTGTTTGGGTACCACAATGTGTTCTGTATTGCGAGTGTTGTGGTTGTGTATATCATGTTGGTATAGATGAGTATGTTCCTTTTTAACTCTGCAGAGTTTATTAAGGATTATCTCTGCAAATAGAGTTAAAACTCTACGCTGTCTAAACAGTGGCCTACATGACTCATCCCTTTTTGTAGCCCCCAACACTATTTGTACTGCACATTTTTGTTTGAGAAATACCTTTTCCAGTTGGTTGTGTGTAGCATTACCCCACCCAACAATTCCATATGTCATAATTGAATGGAAAATGACAAAATATGCGGTTCGTGCTACCTGGTTATTTATGAGTAGTTATTGTTTGCAATGCATATATTGAGTGTGAGAGTCAATCACACAATTTTGCAATATGGGGGCCCCAAGTTAGGGCTGAGTCCATATGTACTCCTAAGAATCTGGGTGGAGACTGGTCATTTTGTGATACTACACGAGGTTGAAAATCTGCTATTACAGTTTTTGCAAGATTTAAGGATATTACTTGTATTTTAAAATGGTTAATCCGTAAATATAAAGTAAACTAAACTAAACTAAATATTTCTGATGACCCAAGATACTTTTGGTCTCACAAAAAATACTGGATAATCCACAATTTTTTTTTTTTTGAAAAAAACATTATATACCCAGTTCGAGACCTAGTCTATTTTAAGTTAATTTTTATTTTTGACAAAAAATTGTGTGTCAGGATAGTGCACCGGCCCTTAAAATTGTACTTTGTATTAGTTTTTCCCCTGGTTTTTACCCTGCTTTTTTGGTTTTTAATACATAAATGGAATAACTTACTCAAATGGAAATAATTCCTAGTGGAAGTTAACTCCACAGAACACCAAAGGGACTCCTCCTAGTAGTTGCCTACTCACTTTTCGAACTTTAGTATTAGTATTTCTTTAATTTTTACACTACTTTAAAAACAAACACCACCAAACACACAGAACACTAACCACGGAACACCACCCGTAAAAACGCACACTCACAGATTAGGTAAATAAGTATAAAAACGCACACTCACCACAGAAGCTGCGTTCGGTATTTGCATATACTTATTTACCTAATCTGTGATTTGCATCTCAGACGTGACCAGAGATATTAGAACATTGAGAGATTGGATTTCACAACCAACCAAAATAGAAAAAGTGGGGACGCCATGCGTTTGACATATCGAAAGCAAGTGGCTACTAAGGGCCGGTTTATCAATGGCGGGGTATCTCGTCGTGTTAGCTAGCCCTGGGCCAACTCTAACCTTGTGGTAACCCTCGAGTTAAAGAGAAAAGTGTTTATCCATGCGATTTTAACCCAGAGGTCCAAAACTCGCAGGTTGGCAATGCTGGTAACAATCGACCATCTAAGTTTTGCCTTCTTATTTAATAGTCTGTGGAATTTTTGACATTTTGTGGTTATAATCATATGTTTTTTTGTATTGTTGGTTTCGGGTGTTTTGTTAAAAAATATTATTTGGAAAAAACTTATTCAGTTTCTTCAGTCATTGTACTCTAGCCAGTAAGTATCTACTATATGTATGATGAAAATTATTTAGCTACATAAAAATTAGCATGTAGTTCCAACTTTGTAAATTGTTTCTGTTCTACTTAATTACTAATTATAGTCTAAAATAAAAATGCATCTATAGGTACCTACCTATCTACCTATTAAAGCTGGATAATTTAAGAGATAAAAAAAGTTAAAAGCAATTGGATTAATGTCTTTGGTGTTGGATCATAATTCTGCATTATTTAAGTTTATTTTTAAACTACTACACCTATTTTATTTTTGTTACAGGTCATGTCTTTACAAGGAAACCAACAAACTTCTACATTTTAATAAATAAATATCAACAAGAAATAATGGTACTAGTTTCTGACACATCAACCTGTTATCCCGGAATGACTGATTTACAAACACCACCCTGTGCAGAGCAAGCAGAGGCATCCTGGGTGACCAGAAAGTATTTAGAAACCTTGATGTGATATATTATATTTATTCTGTAGCATATTTTTTTTAATTATAGAAGTGCTCTAGCATGTTGCAGTATTTTATTTTGATGTTACATACTATAATATATATAAACTTAATTGTTGATTATTTCTGATTCCTAAAATACTGTTGTATAACAAAAGAAATTAATAGTCATTTTTCAGGGGCCACTAAATAAAAATTAAAAAAACCCAGTGTTTAAAATATACATTCACTTTTTATTTTGCATTTTTAAATACATATTAAAAGTTTTAAAATTATATACATAAATTAGTAATTATAGTAAAACTGGTACACATATTTTGATGAAGATTCATATATGAGTGGGCCTTGCAGCCCTTCCGCTGCGACCGCCAGTGGGCCTATATTGTGGCTCGGTACCTACACATATTAGGTATAGCTCTCTTGGCAGGTGGGATATTTATTGAATGCTTTTCTATTAAACATGATCTTCCTCATAGAAAACAGAATATTTATTTTTGGTTTGCTTGGTAAACTGCTCCCATTGCAAAAATCTTCATGTCTGTGGGGAATTCCATCATCTCAGCCTCACACCATAAAAAGTATTACCGCTGGTGTTTTAAAAATTTAAAAATTTCGGAGTATCCTATTTAACACTAAAATTGAAGTACACAAGTTGAATGTTAGGCTTTTGAGAAAAATCAACCAAAATAAAAAAAAACACTTCAAAATAATTGGAAATTTTGACGTTAACCCAGAGCTAAATACACTGTGGTATATTATATTCTAGAAGGTAGTGTTACTTATATAATATTCTAGGAGGCACTGACTAGTGCTCTTACTTTGGTAGAGAAACTTCTTTAAGGTTAGTTGAGTGTTCTGTGATGTAAAATGATGGGTCTATGGTGAGAAAACATGTCAGAATGTTGTTAATTAAGATTGGTCAATAAATACTCGAAATTACCTCTTGTGTATTTAATTAAAGTCGAGTCAATACACAATAGTTTGGCGACGAGTCAAGGAGTCTGCCGCACATCAAGTGAGTCGTATTGAGTCTGATATAGTCAATCAAAAGTCACTCAAAAAGTTCCAAGAACACACTAAATAAATACTCTGCCAATATATGGGCCCCTAAGCTCACACTAGGTACTATAGTTATAGTGTACGTGTGAGCTAATATAACTAAAAACTAAAATATATTTTATTTAACTCCAGAATAAATTACCTTTTGTTTGATACCACACAAGCCATGTTTTGACTTAAACTCAAATTTTTGAAATCTACCCCCACCCTTAAAAAAAACAAAAAACTAAAATGTATTTTGTTAAACTCCGGACTCAATTACCTTTCGTTTGATATCACACACGCCATATTTTCACTTAAACTCTAATTTTTAAAATATACCCCCACCCCTTTTTTTTAAATAAATTAAAATGTATTTTGCTTAACTGCAGACTCAATTACCTTTCGTTTGATATCACACACGCCATATTTTCACATAAACTCTAATTTTTTAAATCTACCCCCACCCTTTTATTTGGTTTCTGTTCGGTGGATTTTGTTCATTTTTAAATGGGACCATCTCGACCCAAGACCCAGCCTAGGTACCAAATTTCATTAAAATCGGCCAAGCGGTTTTTGAGTTATGCGCGTTGGTCGTTACAGACATACAGACAGACATACAGACAGACAGACAGACAGACAGACAGACGGCGCAACAAAAAAGTTTCAAAATCATCTGAAACGCAAAGATATATAAAAATTTTTGAAATCGGAGCAACTTTTTTTTTCTCGAAAAAATTAGGATCACCATAGCTCACACTACTATAGTATAGTATATGTGTGAGCTAAAAAATGTCACTTAGGGCCGGTTTATCAATGGAGGGATACCCCTCGAGTTGGTTGATTTTTCTCAAAAGCATAACATTTAACTTGTGTACTTCAATTTTTGTGTTAAATAGGATGCTCCGAAATTTTTAAAACACCAGCGGTGATACTTTTTATGGTGTGAGGCTGAGATGATGGAATTCCCCACAGACATGGAGATTTTTGCAATGGGAGCAGTCTAACAAGCAAACCAAAAATAAATATTCTTTTTTCAATAAATATCTCACCTGCCAACAGAGCTATACCTAATATGTGCAGGTACCGAGCCACAATATAGACCCACTGGCGGTCGCAGCGGAAGGGCTGTAAGGCCTATTCACATATGAATCTTCATCAATATGTATACCAGTTTTATTATAATTACTAATTTATGTATATAATTGTAAAACTTTTAATATGTATTTAAAAATGCAAAATAAAAAGTGAATGTATAGGTATTTCAAACACTGTTTTTTAATCTTTTATTTGGCAGTCCCTGAAAAATGACTTTTAAGTTCTTTTTTTATACAACAGTTTAGGAATCAGAAATAATCAACAATTAAATTTATATACGTATTGTACGTAACATCAAAATAAAGTACTTAAATTGTTGCAACATGCTAGAGCACTTTTATGATTAAAAAAATATGTTACAGAATAAATATTATATCACATCTAGGATTTTAAACACTTTTTGGTCACCCAGCAAGCATCTGCTTGCTTTGCACAGGAGGGGTGTTTGTAAATTAGTCATTCCGGGATAACAGGTTGATGTGTCAGAAACTAGTACCATTATTTCTTGTTGATGTGCCTTATTGATATTTCTTTATTAAAATGTAGAAGTCTGTTGGTTTCCTTGTAAAGACATGACCTGTAACAAAAATAAAATAGGTGTAGTAGTTTAAAAATAAACTTAAAAAATGCAGAATTATGATCCAATACTAAAGACATTAATCCATTTGCTTTTAACTTATTTTATCTCTTAAATTATCTAGCTTTAATAAGTAGATAGGTACCTATAGATGCATTTTTATAATTAGTAGTTAAGTATAACAGAAACAATTTACAAAGTTGGAATTACATGCTAATTTTTATGTAGCTAAATTATTTTCATCATACATATAGTAGATACTTACTGGCTAGAGTACAATAACTGAAGAAGTTTTTTCCAAATAATATTTTTTAACAAAACACCCGACACCAACAATACAAAAAACATATCAGGTTCAGGTTTCAAATCTTGGCACGGTCTCTTCTAGGGGACCATCTGCCAGCACTCATCGGTAGAAAAAACATATGATTATAACCACAAAATGTCAAAAATTTCACAGACTAATAAAATAAGAAGGGAAAACTTAGATGGTCGATTGTTACCAGCATTGCCAACCTGCGAGTTTCGGAGCTCTGGGTTAAAATCGCGTGGATAAACACTTTTCTCTTTAGCTCGAGGGTTACCCCAAGGTTAGAGTTGGCCCAGGGCTAGCTAACACGACGAGATACCCCGTCATTGATTAACCGGCCCTTATAGGGACAATCGAACACTTCAATGTGGTAAATGGGGATTTTGAGTCATACAAGGAACGTATGGAGCAATTGTTTAAAGTTAACAACACTAAAGATGATGCTAAAGGACCCCTATTCATAACCTTAATAGGCCCTGATGCATATCAACTTTTAAAGAACCTTTTGAGACCAGAGGGCCCCACCACCAAATCATATAATGATATGATTGCAGCGTTGGAAAGGCATTTCCAGCCAAAGGTATCTGTCATAGCAGAGAGGTACAAATTTAATAATTGTAACCAAAAACCAGATATGTCCATATCAGATTACATAGTACAGTTAAAATCGTTATCTGCTACATGTGAATTTGACAATTTTTTGGATCAAGCACTTAGAGACAGGTTTGTATGTGGTATACGGTGTGAGCCTGTGGTTACAAGATTATTAACAAAAGATAACTCACTTAAATTTGATGATGCATGCAAAGAGGCATTGAATTATGAAATGTCAACAGCACAGTCAAAGCTAGTTTTTCCACAAGGCAGTGTGCATGAAGTCAGGTCAAAGTATAAACCGTCAAACAAAAGTAGTCAACAAAATAGTCACAAAAATAAGAGTCATATGTCCAACCGTCAGTCAAATAGTCAGAGTCAAGCTTCAGGCAACCAGAACCAACAGTCTCACAGCCCAAAAACACAAGTAAATAGTAGCTGTTTTCGGTGTGCAAGGTATCATAATCCTGATACTTGTCCTGCAAAGGATTGGGAATGTTTTGTCTGCAGAAAAAGGGGACATACATCCCGTTGTTGCAAAAAGAGGGGAGGAGTCAAGTATGCCGAAGGTCAAAATGAGTCTGGAACCGAAAAAGAAGAATAAGAGCAATGTTCTAACATAAAAGTCAAAGATAATGTTGTTTTTATAAAAGAACTGTCAAGTCAATGTCAACTAGTGCAGGTATGTGTTGAAAATAAAAATATTCAGATGGAAATCGATACTGGTGCAAGTGTGAGTGTGATATCTAATAAGGAATATGTCAAATTTTTTAAGCATTTAGCTTTAACTCCTTGTAGTTTAGCCATTAATACTGTTTCAGGGGATAAGTTGCAGGTTAAGGGTCAGTTATATGTAAAGGTAAAATTAGATTGTGAGAAATTTTACTCGTTACCACTAATCGTTGTAAAAACTTGTAATGACTTTCATCCTTTGCTCGGTAGAAATTGGTTAGATAAACTTAAGCCTAACTGGAGATCAATTTTTAATTTTAGTCTAGAGTCAAATGTCAAAAATATTAGTCCAGAGGCAAATATCAAAAATATTAGTCCGAAGTCAAATGTCAAAAATATCAGTCCGAAGTCAAATGTCAAAAATATTAGTCCGAAGTCAAATGTCAAAAATATTAGTCCGGAGTCAGATGTGAAAAATATTAGTCAGGGTGTTTATGATAAAAATTTTAATACTGAATTTTTGAATATAGGTAAAAAGGACACTAGCATTAGGCAGGGACCAAGTTTACCCCAAGGAATAAGTCCACCTCCTAGCAAGGTTCCTGAGGTGCCAGGCTGTCATGGACCACCAAAAACGAACCATAGTCAGGTAGCAAATGTTAAGTCTGGGAGTCAATTGGTAAGTTTAGTCCAATCGAAAGGTGGTAATGCTAATGACAGTCAAATTAAACCTAATAAAGATTCCTTTCTTAACCCTAGTCCTGACCAAACAACAAATTTGATTAAAAAATTTAAAAAGTCATATCCAAAGGTTTTTGATAATGACAGAAAAAGCCATATTATCGGGTTTGAAGCAAACTTGGTAGTAAAAGAAAACGCTAACAAGATGTTTCACAAAGCTTATTCTGTACCTTACTCATTACGAGACAAAGTAAAAACCGAATTAGAAAGTCTTGTGTCTGAAGGAATTTTAGTACCCGTAAAGCATGCTGAGGTTGCAAGTCCTATAGTGAATCAGAATTTGCGGAGATTTAAAAAAAACGGTAAATCCTATAGTAAAAACAGATCACTATCCTCTACCGTCTTTAGAAGACTTGTTTTTCGCGGTTTCAGGTGGTTGTTTGTTTACAGTATTAGATTTATCAAATGCGTATTTACAACTACCAGTAAATAAACAAAGTCAAGAGTTACTAACAATAAACACACACTTAGGATTATTCCAGTACACTAGATTGGCTTATGGAGTTTCCAGTAGTCCAGCTATTTTCCAGTCAACGATGGAACAAATTCTAAAGGGTTTGGACTTCGTAGGCATATATTTGGATGATTGTGTTATTTTTGGTGTAGATGAAGCAGAGTGCATACGAAATGTCGAATTAGTTTTGCAAAGATTTGAGAAACAACATTAAATTAAATTGTGAGAAAAGTTTATTTTTCCAATCAGAAATTGAGTTTTTAGGGCACACTCTTTCGAAAGATGGGATTAGGCCAGTAAAATCTAAAGTTAAGGAGATTGTAGAAGCTCCAGTTCCTGAAAATCTAACCCAGTTAAAAAGTTTTTTAGCTCTTTTTAATTTTTACGCAAAATTTTTGCCCCATTGTTCGGATACCTTAAGTCCACTTAATGATTTGTTAAGAAAAAATCAAGTTTTTAAATGGGAAAAGTCCCAGCAGGTAGCTTTTGATAAGTGTAAATGTATGCTAAGTAACTGTGTCACATTGGCACATTATGATCCAAATAAAGAGTTAATAGTAGCGGCTAACGCGAGTCCTTACGGTTTAGGCGCGATTTTAAGTCAGGTGGAAGATGGCATGGCAAAACCTATACAGTTTGCGTCTTGTACCTTGTCACCAACTGAAAGAAATTATGCCCAAGTGCAGCGTAAGGCCTACGCCGTCGTGTTTGCTGTTAAAAAGTTTCATAAGTATTTATATGGGAGAAAATGTACAATATTTTCAGATCATCAGCCTTTAAAAACCATTTTCGGAGAAAAACATAGTTTACCTACACTTGCTCATGCAAGAATTCAACACTGGGCGGTAGCATTATCAGGATACAATTATGAAATTAAATATAAGAAAGCCAGCGAAATGTCAAATGTCGATTGTCTTTCTAGACTTCCGCTCGCAGATATTTTTGAAGAGGAAAAGCAGGAAGAACAAGTTTTTGCGTTCACTTATGATAATGAGTTACCTATTACAGCCGAGACTATCTTGGAAGAGACAAAAAGAGACAAGATTTTAAGTAAATTGATAGAACATGTAAACATGGATGGACCCATTGTAATGAGGAAATTTTAAAACCATTTTTTCAAAAAAGATATGAACTCAGTGTAGAAAATGAATTTTTGATAAAAGGGACCAATGCTCGAAGAACAATATCAAAATTGAGAAAAGTGTTTAGCACCTTTGGATTACCTGATATTTTAGTGGCAGACAATGGACCCCCATTTAATAGTGATAGTAATAGTTTCACACATTTTGCAGGTCTAATGGTATTCAAGTAAGAAATACTCCACCTTATCACCCAGAATCAAATGGTGCTGCTGAGAAATCAGTCTCCACAATCAAGAATGCCATAAAGAAAGAGCTTTTTGATGAAAATAAATACAAGTCATGTGTTTCCATGGAGCATAAGTTAGACAACTTTTTGTTTAATTACAGGAATACTCCGAGTACAGTAACATTAAAGACCCCAGCGGAAATGCTGTTAAAGCAAGTTCCTAGAACAAAAATAAATACAGTCGAACCTCTCTAACTCGAACCTCTATAACTCGAACCCCTCTATAACTCGAACCTTTTAAGCGGTCCCTGCACTTTTTAAAGGTATTTTAACCTATGTAACTCGAGTTTCTATAACTCGAACTCTCCATAACTCGAACTGTTTTGGTTGTCCCTTCAGGTTCGAGTTATAAAGGTTCGACTGTATATGTAATCCAAAGAATCTGACAAGGAAAAAGTGATTTAAAAAGTAGAGAATAGTCATCGCAGAGAAAATGAAATCTATTTTGTTAGTCAACAAGTTTTGCTATATTTGACCCTTGAAAAGAAATGGGTTTTGGCAAAAGTATTAAAAACTGTGGGAATTAATTCATATTTAGTCATGACATCCGAAGGTAGAGTTAGGTATGTTCATGCAGACCATTTAAAGTCTTCACATTTGCGCGAAACAGTTGAAATGGACAAGCGTACAGAAAATTGGTCAGCTAAAAATGATAAACAAATCCAAGAACCAATAGTTCCCAAATTGAACCCAGACTCAAACATTACAATAAATAAAGACTCCATTATTTCATCTAACGAAATTGTTAATATCTCGCCGGTTAAACCTCAAACTCCGTGTTCCAAGTCACCTCCTTTACCTGTAGAATCTAATCTGCCAAAGGCAATGCCACCTTTTCGTAGATCAAGTAGAGTTTGTAAAGCTCCTGACAGGTTGGACCTTTAGACACCTTTCTAGGAGTTGGAACAAAGATAAGTGGGGAGGAATGTGGTATATTATATTCTAGAAGGTAGTGTTACTTATATAATATTCTAGGAGGCACTGACTAGTGCTCTTACTTTGGTAGAGAAACTCCTTTAAGGTTAGTTGAGTGTTCTGTGATGTAAAATGATGGGTCTATGGTGAGAAAACATGTCAGAATGTTGTTAATTAAGATTGGTCAATAAATACTAGAAATTACCTCTTGTGTATTTAATTAAAGTCGAGTCAATACACAATATACACTACCCTGCAGTTCGAGCGCGGGTCAAGTTAGCCTAGGCTTAACCCTCGAGTTTGCATTTAACCTTGGATGGATAAACACTTTTGACAACTTTAACCCAGGGCTATCTCTAACTCGAGGGGTAACCCTCCATTGATAAACCGGCCCTAAAAGTTGGACACTGTGTTCTGTGGGTCATGGCCTGCCGGCAGCCCAAACCAAACTCTTTTATACTTTGATTTTATCATGGCGCACCCACCCCAACGATTATAAACACACAGGATTGCCTATTTGCTCGAATCTTTTAGCGGTAGGCGGCGCCTTGCTTACGTCACTAGTGGACCTCTGCTCGCGCTTCATATAATACACATTGCAATCATGAGTTTTTCCCGCTTTTTTCTTGCTTATTTGCAAACAAATTTTTTATTCGTGTTAGTAAATATAATTAATAATTTCATTTATTCAAAACAAATGATTTGATAAATCAAGAGTTTGCTCTGAGAGCTGAATTTTCCTACCAGACGATATGTTGGAGTTTGTTTTTTAAATAGTTGAAAGTTTTAGAATAGAAGTAGGATTTTTTTTAAAAGTTTAATCAATTTAAATCATTAGATGTATAATTTATTGTTTTTGTTGCCGATATAATAAAATACACTTATATTATGCAGTAACAAAAAGGTATTTATTTGGTATTTCAGATCTAAAATTGCAATATTTATTATATTATTATATCAAAAACCAGTCAGTTTTTGGAGAAAACAGCCAAATAAGATGTGTTTTTCAACTTCTTATGCTTTAAATCAATAGATTTTTAAGTTTTTTTCAAATGATTTACATTGTTTGTGTTATGAGTTGTTTTTATCCCACCCAGCGCTCGTTTTCACTCCTTCTTCTGTGACATGTTTCTAAAAACTTCTATAAAGAGACTAAAAAAACTGAAACTAAACTTGGAGAAACTGTCTTCAAAATAAACTTTCCAATAATCAGTTTAATAAAAAAAGTACGTTTGCGGCATAATTACCAATTTTTTTTAATGTGAATAATTTAATGAGCAAGGAGTTTCCAAAAATCAAAAAAAATTAAAAGTTTATATCAATATTATAATATAAAAGTATATATATTTATATTTCTACACTGAAAGAGGGAACACAAAGCTTTTATTTCAACAAAAAATTGTGCTTTCTTTATATCAATTCACTTAATTCACATTTATAAAGGTTTAATAATAATAGCCAAGTTTAGAAAAACATTTCCAAGCTAGTAAGAACCATTCATTTTGAAATTTGTATTGTAGAACTTGGCTTTACTTTTATCTCAATTCTTTTTACGGAATACAACTTTCGCGTACTTGGCTTTTTTACATGAAATGTTTTTGTTATGATTTCACTGCTTTTTTAAAGGATTTGGATAATATTTAAGTTTTAAAGTAGTAAAATATACGGGATATTGTTCAAAACTTTTGCAATGCCTTATTAAAAATGTTGAGTTTTTTAAATATTTTCCTATGGTTTTATCATAGTTCTTATCAGCCTTCTAAAGCTCAGCTCTCTAGTGTTCCTGGAAGTAGGCAATGTTAATTTTACATAACTTTACATTTATAGGGAAGGAAAGTAAATTAAAATCTTAGCGTTTTCTTCAAAAGCTCAGCTTTCTAGCGTTTCTGGAAGTGGACAATGCTAATTTACATAACTTTACATTTATAGTGGAGGGAAGTTAATTAAACTTTGGGGTTTTAAATTTTCTTTTATAGTTTTATCATAGTTCCTATCGGCCTTCCAAATCTCAGCTCTCGAGCGTTTCTGGAAGTGGACAATGTTACTTTTACACAATTTTACATTTATAGGGGAGGGAAGTAAATTAGAATTTTGGGGTTTTTTAATTTTTTTCTATAGTTTTATCATAGTTCCTATCAGTCTGCCATTTCTGGAAGTGGGCATGCAATGTTACTTTTACATAACTTTACATGTATAGGGAAGGGAAGTAAATTAGAATTTTTGAGGTTTTTTGATTTTTTCCAGGGGTTTGGCAGACTTATGTCTGCCAAATTTTAGCTTTGTAGCATGTCTGGAAGTACAGTAGAATTTTGATGATCTATACATGAGTGAGTGAGTGAGTGAAAATTTCGACGTTTTTTGAAATTTCGTAACTACTTCAGTACTTTTCGGAGTTCCATGAAACTAAACATGAAGGGATTGTTAACTCCATGGAGATCTACGACTGTGCAAAGTTTGAGATTCGTAGCTCATTCCGAAGTAGAGTTTTAGATAGGTCAAGTAATGTTTCAAGAAAAGATGGTACGGCGCGTGAGCTTGGCAAGGCACGGCTGTGCCCTCAGATTTACCTCCTAAATAGTCAACCACACCGTCAAATAAATAAAAAAACGCATAAAAACGGAGGTAAAAACGTCAAAAACACCTTAAAATCACACGAACTCTGAATACAAACAAAGCAACTGGTCCGCTGGTGACGTAAGCAGACACTGTTCGTCTCGCTGAGCGACGCTAACATTAGTTAAATGGAAATAAGCAATCCTGTGTGTTTATAATCGTTGCACCCGGGCGCACCCCAAGGACTGTACACAGACAGGACGGTCCACTTCCATAAGCCCCATATATTCCAAATTTCGCTACGTCACAAAATCCTCAAGGTGTCGAGCCATCCTTCTATGAACCTACTCATCCTTCTCAAAAGACCCTTGATCTGTTTGATAGGGTGGTCTTTCCTTTTCTATTCACATTAAATGAAAAAGGACAACCGAACTTATTGATTTTTTCGCGAATCCAAAGTTAGGTTAATTTTTCCGTGCATTTCGCATTTTTATTTATTTTAAGGGAAAAAATTTGTGGAATCTTGGTTTTGTATTGTTATTTTCGATATTTTAAACAATTTTCGGAATCGCCAAATCCCAGGAGCATCCTGTGCGGTTTCTGGATGTAAATCCAACTATTCGAACTTAGAAGTTCTACGTTTATGAGTTTTTTTAAATTTCCACCTTCCAATGACTGTTTCCAAGACTATTTTGCAAGAGTGGCTAAGGCGTTGTGGAAAAGACAATATGGATCCCACGAAAGCATTTCTACAGAACAGTTTTCGAAATTCCTTTTCAAGATAATTTGCTAGGTAAATATCATTTTTAACATTTTTTTAAATCTATTTAGGGCCACATTCTTTAATTATGTAAGGTTAAAATTCAGGATCTTTTGCCGCCCTTCTCCTGTCGTAACGCATTTTCAAGAAAAATATAAAAAAATCATTCAGTGTATAGTCCTTGCCATAGGCAGTTACACTTTTGTGACTTTGACATAAACTTACCTATTTCCGAGCTTATTTCCAAGCATATTTCCTAACCACAAATATATTAAAAATTAAATATGTTTTGTAGGTATACCTTATGTTGTGTTAAGCCTAAATCATTTAGTTCTAATCTGCAGAGTTTTTTAAGTGCTAGGTGGAAAAAAAAATATGCCACTTTAGTCAAACTCAGTGTGTAGGTATGTGGGCACAATAGATCCATATGTGGTCACAGTGCATGGAGGTCCAGAAGGGCCTGCCACCACTTTCGAATACATACATAGGTTCTACTACGTTATACCTCGCTCGTCAAAACGCACTATATAACGATTTTTTTGCATGAAAACGATTCTTTGGACTATTTTTAGTCGATTTAGGTACGGGAAATTAAAAAAAAAAGTTTGGATTTTTTAAAAATAATTAAAAAAAAAAAACTTACATAGGGGTTTTCTTCGTCTTGTTTTGGTTAAAAAAAACCAACTTCTATCACTGCATCGTCAAATTTTGGACATACATTTGTAAAATAGCTAAAGATTATTTCATTTCACAATTTTAAATTAATCAAATACCTAGTTTTCCGTGTTTTTTTTGCGATTTTTTAACAAAATTTTGAAAATTTCTACAGTTGGCCGTTTCACAGCTATTTTCAGCGAACACCCAATTTTGACAATTTGACAAATTCATATTTTTTCCCCTTGGCCAAATTTTTCAAGGACATTCGGCCATATATTTTCCAATTCAATTTGCTTACTTTACAGATACAGGCAATTATTTATTTGGTGCAAAACATTCCTTAATTATTTGATTTAGTTTTAAAAGTTATTAAGGTAAGTTTAGAAGGTATTTAAACCTTAATTTTAGTATCTGAATGTATAGACATATGCATTTAGTATATACCTTCATTTTGCCCAGCAAGCCATGGTAATATATCTAGGCGTCTTTTCCTTCATTTGTTTTTGAATGTCAGTTGCTATCAACAATTATGGAGGTCGCAAGTATTTTTGATTTGAACAATATTTTACAGAGAAATGATAGTGAATTTTTGGAATTGCTCCAGAATTATTCTTTAATCCGATTGTCAATTCGTTGCAAAACTCGGAATTGCCGCCGAGTTTGCGCAATTCAGGAGCGCCACGACGGTACGCTTGGAAAAGTGTTCTACTGCCGCAATTGCCGAAAGCAATATAGTATTTTAACCGGCAGCTTTTTTGAAGGAACAAGAGTGCCATTAAGAACCATTTTTTACATTTTATGGAGCTGGTGCTGCGATGTAAGAGCGGGGTGTACGGCCGGTCTGCTTGGGGTGCCTCAGCAGAGCATTATTCAGTTCTATCGGTACTTCCGAGACATCTGTTCTTGGAAGCTACTGCAGAACCCGGATTTGCTTAGAATGGGTAAGTATATGCAATAAATAAAATAACACTGATCTCTTACTTTAATAACCAAGAGTTAAACAAGAGTGATCTACAAACTTTCTTTTATTAGAATACAATCCTAGCATTGATACGTAAAAGGGCACAACCTCCTCTAAAATAAAATTTTTAATTAGGGTTCTTTATTTTCAGGAGGAGACGGGCACATTGTCCAAATTGACGAAAGTGTCGTCACAAAAAGGAAGTACCATCGAGGGCGTGTGGTTCAAGAAAAATGGGTACTTGGAATGTATGATGTTACGCTGAAAAAAGGGTATGTGAGATATGTCGAAAATAGGCGCAGTACCACCCTACTTCCTATTATTGAGGAGATAGTGCTTCCTAATTCCGAAATTTGGACAGACAATTTTAGGAGTTATTGTGCAATAAAAAATTTAAGAGGCGTTTCTCCGTATGTCCACAAAACCGTGAACCACAGGCGCCACTTTCGTGATCCGATAACTGGCACATGCACCAATAGCATTGAAGGGTATTGGAGCCAGTTAAAAGGTTACCTAAGGAGGTTAGGTGTGATGCAGTCCCCATTTTTACCTGAGTATATAGACCAATTTATGTGGCGTCAATTTTATGGCAAAACACCGGCCGACGCATTTCAATTTATAATTACTCAAATCGCGGAAAAATATCCCTTTTAAATTACACGTGGAGAGAAACACCTTTTAAATTTTTTAATGCATAGTTACTTCAGTGTGCCTGCATGTTTGTATGGGTTTGTAGGTATGTGATATGTTGTATGTCAGTCATTATGTATGTGTGTTTGTATGTGCTTTTGTATATTTTTTTATGTTTATGTAGTAATATATTGTATTTCAAGTAACTTTGAAATTATGTTGATATTATTTTTAGGCACTGATAGGTAAGTTGCTGGCGTTTCTAATTCGAAAAATATTTACTTAAAAACCTTTAACTTTATTTTTAATTTTTTAATAATTCTGGCAGTAAAAGATTTTTCCTAAGCGTACCATCGTGGACTCCTGAACTATGCAAACTCGGCGGCAATTCCGAGTTTTGCAACGAGTTAACAATCGGATTAATCAATAATTCTGGAGCAATTCCAAAAATTTACTATCATTTCTCTGTAAAATATTGTTCAAATCAAAATTCCGGCAGCCCACTATCATCTTCAGTTTAATTTTTCTATAATATTTTTAGCTGAAAATAAAACATAAATGATAATAACATGTGTTTTAATTAAATAAAAAACATTGTTTGCCTATATACACCTAATTACTTTTATATACTAACCTATAGGTACTTAAGCTGACCACACACACTCTTGCATAGGCCGAAGAACTCGTATCATAGGTTTATTGCGACTTAAAGTAATTCAGCAGGTGTCAGCTGGAGTTCGGTTTGGTTCGGTTCGATTCGGCTTGGCTCATTTAAGTTCGGTTCGATTTGTTCTCAGGTTAGGTTTTTAATTTTGGTAGAGCAACTGTTCGAGCGTTTGCGAAAAGGGCGCGCCGTGTGCCTAGTCGCTAGACCAAAAAATGGTCTCCCCACAACTACTACTAGGTTAGGTTTATTGTGACTTAAAGTAATTCAGCAGGAGTCGGCGCAGCTCCTGCTGAATTTCGGTTCGGTTCGGTTCGGTTCGGTTCGGCTGGGTTCGGTTCGGTTCGGTTCGGTTCGGTTTGGTTTGGTTCGGTTCGGTTTGCCTTAGTTAAGTTCGGTTTGTCTTGTTCTTAGGTAAGGTTTGTTGTGTCTTAAAGTAATTCAGCAGGAGTCGGCGCAGCCGACTCCTGCTGAATTACTTTAAGACACAACAAACCTTACCTAAGCCCGACCCGAACCAAACCAAACCGAACTCCTGAATTACCGTTTTTGTGGTTTACTTTATGTAAGGTCAGGTTAGGCTGATTAGAATGTTCGGCTGTGCTGATTTTTACATCATCTTTATTATAAATAACAAACTATATAGCTTTCCGCATCGTTTTTTCCATTATAAATACTCAATAAACGATTTTGGACGATTTTACAGAGTCAAAAATGTGCGACCAATTAAATGGTTGGAGCCAGATGTCAGGTAAAACGTTAGATTTAAAAAATATGGTGTACCCATATTTATATGCGTAAATACATTTCTAAAAACACAATTACCTTTTTTCGTCCCTTGCCAGACAGTTGGTCACCTTATTTTGGCTAATTGACCATTTGGATCAAGTTCAGTGGGTTGTGAGCCGCCCGTTTTATCTCGACATCACAAACGTCAAATAACCTCTTTATATAGCAATTTGTGTAATTTTTTACTAATTTTTTAATTTTGAAATTTCAAAAGAAAATGTGAAAAATCCGCATTTTTTTTTGTTGAAAACGGTATAAAAAGACCTAAACTTATTATTAAAAAAAAAACACGTATTTTCCAGCATCGAGGTATATCGTAGTAGACCCCATACATACCTTATGTTGACAAAAAAAATGTTCTCATAAAAACAACTCAACAACATACCATTTTTCAGATTTTTTGATAAAGAAATAGGTTTAAAATGTCACAAAAGTGTAACCACCTATGGCCAAGACTATGACACAAAGGTAACCCTCCCCCCCCCAGAGATTACTTAATGTAACACTAAGCTGCATGTGAATTTATTTAGGCCTGTGTGTTCATCTATGAACAAGGTGTGATCAGCTGAACCAAATTTGTTCACCATCCTACAGGACTTTAATTAATTCTTGATCCTGTAGTGTATTGTAGTGTCCTATGGAGTCCTGTAGACCTACTGTGGGCAGCTGATCACCCCTTGTCTATGACGAAACCTCTACAACCACAAAAATTAGACATTAAACATACTTTTTAATTTTTTTTTCTGTAAATGTGCAATTTAATTGTTTTTCTGTTTTGTACTAATTTGACTCCAATAATAGTGAAGTTATCAATAGTGCCAACTTAATTTGGGACACCTACTGTAATTTTGACAAAAATGTCATAACAAAATAATACTTGGACAATTTCTAAAACCTCATGTTTTTTTGTGAATTCCATATGTACTAGAGTACAAAATTTACACTGTAGAAACTACCTATTTTTAAAAAAGTTCCTTATATATGTTTTTTTATTACAGGCTTATGTACTTCCAAAACAATACTAAGGAATACATCTGTGCCAAGTCAAAACCTATCAGTGAAACCAATAGAAGTTGATCCTGAAGAGCCAACTGCAGGTACAAGCATCGAAATCAAGGAACATTTGCTGGTTGATGTTGGTACAAAAGAAAACTACTTAGTTAAAGTCTGATTTTTTTTTGTTTTGTGCAAATTGATGTTGAATTTTTTGTATCAGAGTCTGCTATTGTACGAAAATGAGTATTCATTCATTGGTTTGCGACTGTTAGTGTGTGTCTTTAATAGTTTCAGAATCTATTCTAAGTTTAATTTAGTTGTTTTCTTTGCCTCCCCAATAATTTATTTATAATGTTCTAAGTTTTTGTTTTGTCAATTTTAACAATTTTAGTTTTTGCACAATGGAGATTTTGCTTTAGCACAGTTTTTTTAAAGATATATTTATATTTTTTATATATATTATTAAAATGTAATATATTACAGTCGAACCTCTCTAACTCGAACCTCTCTATAACTCGAACCTTTTAAGTGGTCCCTGCACTTTTTACATGTATTTTAACCTATGTAACTCGAGTTTCTATAACTCGAACTCTCCATAACTAGAACTGTTTTGGTTGTCCCTTCAGGTTCGAGTTATAGAGGTTCGACTGTATTATATTTTTTTCAATTCTTTAGAAGCTAATGTCACTTAATAAAAACAAAATGATGCTGAGAAGTAAAAAGGTCTTGCAGTTGGGTAAAAAATACTAGGACATTTCTTAGAAAGGTAAACTACCTACATGTCCTAGATTTTTTGCCCCCATGGTTCATTCTTCTTACATTTCATTTATCAAATTCAGGATTTGTTATCCTGATGTTTATGGTAACAAGTTCCTTATTGCTTCTAATCAATAACCCCACTTAATATTGTATACAGGTTTGTTATTTTTTTGCTATTATGAGTGATATAACAAAAAAATTCTAAAAATGTATACAGATGCCTAAAGACTTTATCTACTTAGATAATTTCTAGTATTATAAATCAATAAATATAATAAATTTGGTCGAAATTAAAATAGGAAAATAACTTTTATTTAATCATTTTATTTTTTATCTTTAAATATGTAAACATGTATCCTGAGATGATATCTTTGGGGGCACTAACATATACCTCATAAAATCAAACCTATATGTAACATTTAGATGAAGCAATAGGTTAAAATACTGATAACTACAAATTGCTTCAACAGGACAAAAAGTGAGATTTTAATTACTAAAATAATAAGGGACAAAAGGCTAGTTCTGCTGCTAGTTAGGTGAAGTTGAGCAATATACACACCTCAGTAGGTACACATGTTATTACCTTTTAAACATAGCAATGTTGTAGAACACTACATCAGTTGAAAGAAAAAACTGTATAATGTATTGACAAAACATTTAATTGATCATGTCATGTGGAATGAGGTTTCATACTGTACAAATGACATGATAACTGAACATTTTTGCCAACAATATCTCGTTTTTACCAAAGACAGTCAGTTTATGGTCCTTGGTTTTTTCTATTCAACTGATGTGCCATGTTCTACCACAAGCCGCTACTGACAGAAAGTGAATTTTCTTAAGTGCAAAAAATACCTCTGGGCCTGTTGCTGATCAATAGCAAAAACTTTGTACAGGGACTTAATAAACCATATTTTTGTTGACCCTGTTAGTCCTTAAAGGTTGTGCCAGGTCCTGATTCTTATCAGTCCTGAGTGGTCATTAAAAGTGTCGAGATATTGTATAGGTCCTTACATATTGATGAGCCCCTCACTTTAGGTGGTACTACTAGGTGATAAGTGGAATGAAATGTATGCATTGTTCTACAGGAATTAGCAATAAATTTTTGGTCCTGTAGTGGATTGCAGGGTGCATGTAATGTAAACCTGAAAAATAATATACAAATGCTACTTTCTGATAATGGTAAGTTATTTGCTTCTTAAAAACCATAAAAGCTTAAGAAGATTTGCTAATAGAAATTGATAAGTAGAATAATGTAGTGATTAAGACAGCAAAAAGCCGGGCAATATAGTGTCCTGTAAATGAATTTTGTACACCTACTATGGGCAGCTGATCACCCCTCATAGGCTTAGGTATTCTAATGGGGAGTAAAATACTATTCACAAAATATTCTAGATGATATTCCAAATATTAACATGTTTTTTTAAGCAAATGCTGATGAATGACAATGAAAAAATTTATTTGATTTTATTGATGATTGAGGGGTTCTGTAAACTATTTTCTGCAGAAGATACACCTAGGATATTTTTACATAAAATTGTATATTATTATTATCTTTCTACATTACAGCGAGACATGGTTTAAAAAAAACGTTTTAAAATTAGTTTTTGTTTATATTTTACGAAAAAGTGAGGTTATGTAAAAACCGTCTGACAGATTTCGCGAAGTGGACCATCCTGTTCTCTGTGTACAGTCCTTGGGCGCACCCGTCCAAAATGTAATGGCGGAAGATGTCACCTTTGTGAAATTAGCTCCATGGAGCCAGCTCCATACACAAAATTACAGTGGACCAGATAAACTATAATGGAACAATAAAAATATTAAGAACTCGTTTATTTTTTGGAATTCTGACTTGTAACTTGAACCACTTGTAAAGAAACCAACCTTCTATCGGCGCTATATATTATCATTTTGTTACAAACGTCAGTGGCGGAGGTAGGAATTTTTAAATTTTATTAAAATGAATTTGGAGCTAGGTCCGTAATTATGTCATTTTGAAAGATTTTGCCTAAATACTTGCACATATTATAAAGAGATCACACCTCTATCGCCCCTATATTTCAGAATTTTGTTACAAACGTCAGTGGCGGAGTTATGAATTTTTAAATTTTTATTGAAGTGAATTTGGAGCAGGGTCCCTAATTACGTCATTTTGACAGATTTTGCCTAAAAACTCACACACATTATAAATGGATCACCCCTCTATCGCCCGTATATTTCAGAATTTTGTTACAAACGTCAGTGGCGGAGTTATAAATTTTTAAATTTTTATTGAAGTGAATTTCGAGCTGGGTCCCTAATTACGTCATTTTGACAGATTTTGCCTAAATACTTGCACATATTATAAAGGGATCACCCCTCTATCGCCGCTATATTTTACAATTTTGTTACAAACGTCAGTGGCGGAGTTATGAATTTTTAAATTTTTATTGAAGTGAATTTGGAGCTAGGTCCCTAATTACGTCATTTCGACAGATTTTGCCTAAATACTTGCACATATTATAAAGGGGTCACCCCTCTATCGGCGCTATATTGCACAATTTTGTTACAAACGTCAGTGGCGGAGTTATGAATTTTTTAATTTTTATTGAAGTGAATTTGGAGCTGGGTCCCTAATTACGTAATTTCGACAGATTTTACCTAAATACTTGCACATGTTATAAAGGGATCACCCGTCTATCGCCGCTATATTTCACAATTTTGTTACAAACGTCAGTGGCGGAGTTATAAATTTTTATTGAAGTGAATTTGGAGCTGGGTCCCTAATTACGTCATTTCAACAGATTTTGCCTAAATACTTGCACATATTATAAATGGATCACCCCTCTATCACCCGTATATTTCAGAATTTTGTTACAAACGTCAGTGGCGGAGTTATAAATTTTTATTGAAGTGAATTTGGAGTTGGGTCCCTAATTACGTCATTTCGACAGATTTTGCCTAAATACTTGCACATATTATAAAGGGATCGCCCTCTATCGCCGCTATATTTTACAATTTTGTTACAAACGTCAGTGGCGGAGTTATGAATTTTTAAATTTTTATTGAAGTGAATTTGGAGCTAGGTCCCTAATTACGTCATTTCGACAGATTTTGCCTAAATACTTGCACATATTATAAAGGGGTCACCCCTCTATCGGCGCTATATTGCACAATTTTGTTACAAACGTCAGTATCGGAGTTATGAATTTTTAAATTTTTATTGAAGTGAATTTGGAGCTGGGTCCCTAATTACGTAATTTCGACAGATTTTGCCTAAATACTTGCACATATTATAAAGGGATCACCCGTCTATCGCTGCTATATTTCACAATTTTGTTACAAACGTCAGTGGCGGAGTTATAAATTTTTATTGAAGTGAATTTGGAGCTGGGTCCCTAATTATGTCATTTCCACAGATTTTGCCTAAATACTTGCACATATTATAAACGAATCACCCCTAAATACTTGCACATATTATAAATGGATCACCCCTCTATCGCCCGTATATTTCAGAATTTTGTTACAAACGTCAGTGGCGGAGTTATAAATTTTTATTGAAGTGAATTTGGAGCTGGGTCCCTAATTACGTCATTTCGACAGATTTTGCCTAAAAACTCACACACATTATAAATGGATCACCCCTCTATCGCCCGTATATTTTAGAATTTTGTTACAAACGTCAGTGGCGGAGTTATAAATTTTTAAATTTTTATTGAAGTGAATTTGGAGCTGGGTCCCTAATTACGTCATCTCGACAGATTTTGCCGAAATACTTGCACATATTATAAAAAGATCACCCCTCTATCGCCGCTATATTGCACAATTTTGTTACAAACGTCAGTGGCGGAGTTATGATTTTTAAATTTTTATTGAAGTGAATTTGGAGCTGGGTTTCTAATTACGTCATTTCGACGGGTTTTGCCTAAATACTTGCATATATTATAAAAGGATCACCCCTCTATCGCCGCTATATTGCACAATTTTGTTACAAACGTCAGTGGCAGGGTTATGATTTTTAAATTTTTATTGAAGTGAATTTGGAACTGGGTTTCTAATTACGTCATTTTGACAGATTTTGCCTAAAAACTCGTACAAATTATAAAGGGATCACTCCTCTATCGCCGCTATATTGCACAATTTTGTTACAAACGTCAGTGGCGGAGTTATGATTTTTAAATTTTTATTGAAGTTAATTTGGAGCTGGGTTTCTAATTACGTCATTTTGACAGATTTTGCCTAAAAACTCGCACATATTATAAAGGGATCACCCCTCTATCGCCGCTATATTTCACAATTTTGTTACAAACGTCAGTGGCGGAGTTATGAATTTTTAAATTTTTATTGAAGTGAATTTGGAGCTGGGTTTCTAATTACGTCATTTCGACAGATTTTGCCTAAATACTTGCACATATTATAAAGGGATCACCCCTCTATCGCCGCTATATTTCACAATTTTGTTACAAACGTCAGTGGCGGAGTAATAAATTTTTATTGAAGTGAATTTGGAGCTGGGTCCCTAATTACGTCATCTCGACAGATTTTGCCGAAATACTTGCACATATTATAAAAAGATCACCCCTCTATCGCCCCTATATTTCAGAATTTTGTTACAAACGTCAGTGGCGGAGTTATGAATTTTTAAATTTTTATTGATGTGAATTTGGAGCTGGGTCCCTAATTCCGTCATTTCGACAGATTTTGCCTAAATACTTGCACATATTATAAAGGGATCACCCCTCTATCGCCGCTATATTTCACAATTTTGTTACAAACGTCAGCGGCGGAGTTATGAATTTTTAAATTTTTATTGAAGTGAATTTGGAGCTGGGTCCCTAATTACGTCATTTCGACAGATTTTGCCTAAATACTTGCACATATTATAAAGGGATCACCCCTCTATCGCCGCTATATTTCACAATTTTACAAACATCAGTGGCGGAGTTATAATTTTTAAATTTTTATTGAAGTGAATTTGGAGCTGAGTCCCTAATTACGTCATTTCGACAGATTTTGCCTAAATACTTGCACATATTATAAAGGGATCACCCCTCTATCGCCGCTATATTTCACAATTTTGTTACAAACGTCAGTGGCGGAGTTATGATTTTTAAATTTTTATTGAAGTGAATTTGGAGCTGGGTTTCTAATTACGTCATTTTGACAGATTTTGCCTAAAAACTCGCACATATTATAAAGGGATCACCCCTCTATCGCCGCTATATTTCACAATTTTGTTACAAACGTCAGTGGCGGAGTTATGAATTTTTAAATTTTTATTGAAATGAATTTGGAGCTGGGTCCCTAATTACGTCATTTCGACAGATTTTGCCTAAATACTTGCATATTATAAAGGGATTACCCCTCTATCGACGCTATATTTCACAATTTTGTTACAAACGTCAGTGGCAGAGATATGATTTTTAAATTTTTATTGAAGTGAATTTGGAACTGGGTTTCTAATTACGTCATTTTGACAGATTTTGCCTAAAAACTCGTACAAATTATAAAGGGATCACTCCTCTATCGCCGCTATATTGCACAATTTTGTTACAAACGTCAATGGCGGAGTTATGATTTTTAAATTTTTATTGAAGTGAATTTGGAGCTGGGTTTCTAATTACGTCATTTTGACAGATTTTGCCTAAAAACTCGCACATATTATAAAGGGATCACCCCTCTATCGCCGCTATATTTCACAATTTTGTTACAAACGTCAGTGGCGGAGTTATGAATTTTTAAATTTTTATTGAAGTGAATTTGGAGCTAGGTCCCTAATTACGTCATTTCGACAGATTTTGCCTAAAAACTCGCACGCATTATAAATGGATCACCTCTCTATCGCCCGTATATTTCAGAATTTTGTTACAAACGTCAGTGGCGGAGTTATAAATTTTTATTGAAGTGAATTTGGAGCTGGGTCCCTAATTACGTCATTTCGACAGATTTTGCCTAAAAACTCACACACATTATAAATGGATCACCCCTCTATCGCCCGTATATTTTAGAATTTTGTTACAAACGTCAGTGGCGGAGTTATAAATTTTTAAATTTTTATTGAAGTGAATTTAGAGCTGGGTCCCTAATTACGTCATTTTGACAGATTTTGCCTAAATACTTGCACATATTATAAAAGGATCACTTCTCTATCGGCGCTATATTTCACAATTTTGTTACAAACGTCAGTGGCGGAGTTATGAATTTTTAAATTTTTATTGAAGTGAATTTGGAGCTGGGTCCCTAATTACGTCATTTCAAAAGATTTTGCCTAAAAACTCACACACATTATAAATGGATCACCCCTCTATCGCCCGTATATTTTACAATTTTGTTACAAACATCAGTGGCGGAGTTATGATTTTTAAATTTTTATTGAAGTGAATTTGGAGCTGGGTTTCTAATTACGTCATTTTGACAGGTTTTGCCTAAAAACTCGCACATATTATAAAGGGATCACCCCTCTATCGCCGCTATATTTCAGAATTTTGTTACAAACGTCAGTGGCGGAGTAATGAGTAATAAATTTTTAAATTTTTATTGAAGTGAATTTGGAGCTGGGTCCCTAATTACGTCATCTCGACAGATTTTGCCGAAATACTTGCACATATTATAAAAATATCACCCCTCTATCGCCGCTATATTGCACAATTTTGTTACAAACGTCAGTGGCAGAGTTATGATTTTTAAATTTTTATTGAAGTGAATTTGGAACTGGGTTTCTAATTACGTCATTTTGACAGATTTTGCCTAAAAACTCGTACAAATTATAAAGGGATCACTCCTCTATCGCCGCTATATTGCACAATTTTGTTACAAACGTCAATGGCGGAGTTATGATTTTTAAATTTTTATTGAAGTGAATTTGGAGCTGGGTTTCTAATTACGTCATTTTGACAGATTTTGCCTAAAAACTCGCACATATTATAAAGGGATCACCCCTCTATCGCCGCTATATTTCACAATTTTGTTACAAACGTCAGTGGCGGAGTTATGAATTTTTAAATTTTTATTGAAGTGAATTTGGAGCTAGGTCCCTAATTACGTCATTTCGACAGATTTTGCCTAAAAACTCGCACGCATTATAAATGGATCACCTCTCTATCGCCCGTATATTTCAGAATTTTGTTACAAACGTCAGTGGCGGAGTTATAAATTTTTATTGAAGTGAATTTGGAGCTGGGTCCCTAATTACGTCATTTCGACAGATTTTGCCTAAAAACTCACACACATTATAAATGGATCACCCCTCTATCGCCCGTATATTTTAGAATTTTGTTACAAACGTCAGTGGCGGAGTTATAAATTTTTAAATTTTTATTGAAGTGAATTTAGAGCTGGGTCCCTAATTACGTCATTTTGACAGATTTTGCCTAAATACTTGCACATATTATAAAAGGATCACTTCTCTATCGGCGCTATATTTCACAATTTTGTTACAAACGTCAGTGGCGGAGTTATGAATTTTTAAATTTTTATTGAAATGAATTTGGAGCTGGGTCCCTAATTACGTCATTTCAAAAGATTTTGCCTAAAAACTCACACACATTATAAATGGATCACCCCTCTATCGCCCGTATATTTTAGAATTTTGTTACAAACGTCAGTGGCGGAGTTATGAATTTTTAAATTTTTATTGAAATGAATTTGGAGCTGGGTCCCTAATTACGTCATTTCGACAGATTTTGCCTAAATACTTGCACATATTATAAAGGGATTACCCCTCTATCGACGCTATATTTCACAATTTTGTTACAAACGTCAGTGGCAAGGTTATGATTTTTAAATTTTTATTGAAGTGAATTTGGAGCTGGGTCCCTAATTACGTCATTTTGACAGATTTTGCCTTAAGAACTGGCACACATTATAGAGGGATCACGTCAACGATCAAACGTCAGTGGCGGAGTTATGAATTTTTAAATTTTTATTGAAGTGAATTTGGAGCTGGGTCCCTAATTACGTCATTTTGACAGATTTTGCCTTAAGAACTGGCACACATTATAGAGGGATCACGTCAACGATCAAACGTCAGTGCCGGAGTTATGAATTTTTAAATTTTTATTGAAGTGAATTTGGAGCTGGGTCCCTAATTACGTCATTTTGACAGATTTTGCGTTAAAACTTGCACACGTTATAAAGGGATCACTCCTCTATCGCCGCTATATTTCAGAATTTTGTTACAAACGTCAGTGGCGGAGTAATAAATTTTTATTGAAGTGAATTTGGAGCTGGGCCCTGATTACGTCATTTCGACAGATTTTGCCTAAATACTTGCACATAATATAAAGGGATCACCCCTCTATCGGCGCTTTATTTCACAATTTTGTTACAAACGTCAGTGGTGGAGTTATGAATTTTTAAATTTTTATTGAAGTGAATTTGGAGCTGGGTCCCTAATTCCGTCATTTTGACAGATTTTGCCTAAAAACTCGCACATATTATAAAGGGATCACCCCTCTATCGCCGCTATATTTCACAATTTTGTTACAAACGTCAGTGGCGGAGTTATGAATTTTTAAATTTTTATTGAAGTGAATTTGGAGCTGGGTCCCTAATTACGTCATTTCGACAGATTTTGCCTAAATACTTGCACATATTATAAAGGGATCACCCCTCTATTGCCCGTATATTTCAGAATTTTGTTACAAACGTCAATGGCGGAGTTATGAATTTTTAAATTTTTATTGAAGTGAATTTGGAGCTGGGTCCCTAATTACGTCATTTCGACAGATTTTGCCTAAATACTTGCACATATTATAAAGGGATCACCCCTCTATCGCCGCTATATTGCACAATTTTGTTACAAATGTCAGTGGCGGAGTTATGAATTTTTAAATTTTTATTGAAGTGAATTTGGAGCTGGGTCCCTAATTACGTCATTTTGACAGATTTTGCCTAAAAAACTCGCACACGTTATAAAGGGATCACCCCTCTATCGCCGCTATATTTCACAATTTTGTTACAAACGTCAGTGGCGGAGTTATGAATTTTTAAATTTTTATTGAAGTGGATTTGGAGCTGGGTCCCTAATTACGTCATTTTGACAGATTTTGCCTAAAAAACTCGCACACATTATAAATGGATCACACCTCTATCGCCCGTATATTTCAGAATTTGGTTACAAACGTCAGTGGCGGAGACAGGAATTTTTTTATTTTATTGTAATGAATTTGGAACTAGGTCTCTAATTACGTAATTTTGAAAGTTTTTAACTTGAAACTCTTATACATTAAGTAAGTTGAAAACAAATCTTCTTTTTGGTGATACCTTAAAGATATAATCGTGTTTTTTCAACTTTTAGTTTGAAATAAACATCGACATGCCCAAAAAGTTTCTCAAACACGTACAGTATTCCCAAAAAATCGGTGATTCCAATTTTTATACACAACACTATAAATAATTACATACAACAATCAACAGTTTTATATTAATATATATTAGTAATAATTTACTCTTACAATATATAACATTATGTACATAATACAGGATGTTTCAAAATTCAGTAACATAATTTTAATGTTAGATGATTTCTTGAGTGACGAAGTTCATATAAACAGCTTTGATTTCGAGATAATATTTTTTTTGTTTATTTGATAATAGCAGCCTTTGCGCAGCAATTTTCGCGAAATCGCAAGAGACAAAAGAGTTTGCAAATAAAACAAGTATTTTTTTGGTTGTTATAAAGTCTATTAGTGGCTTACCACAAAGCAAAAATCTTGGGGAAAAGGCGACATGATCCCTTAAAATGTATCACCCTGTAGATTTTTACTATAATTTAGCATATCTAATAGTATAATGCCTATAGCTAAATATACGTGCTTTGCACTATAGTGCCTATAGCTAAATATCTCAAAACTGCACGAGTTAAAACTTAAAGAAAAATGAAATTTTAACACCCTGTTTTGCGGATCTATGTTTATATGAACTTTAAAATTATGTTATTGAATTTTCAGACACCCCGTATATATTATGTATTAATAATAATTATTAACACCCCTTATAATCAAAAAAAAATATTATATATTATAAACAAGTTAAAAATTAATTTGAAATATTAAAAAAACCTAACAGCACGTACTAAAATAGTGTTTTGTTTTTTAAATTAGGGATATATTGCAGTAAAGCCAGGTGTTAGTCCACGGATAGAAAAAACGCTAAATGCAGTGGACTGTAAATATTTTAATTAATGATAGCGCGAACAAACATAAATATTGATATGAAATTACGAAATAACCTAAACGTCCATAGGAAAAAATATTGGTGGCACACAACGGTAATCAGACAAATGCACTCACCTCTTTTGCAGCCAAATTCTCCACTTCCAAGGGGCCCCTGAAGGATCTAATGATGTCACCACGTAGCTGAAGGGTTGAAGTTTCTAGTTCTATGCTTCAGTACACAAAAATCGAGCACTTTCAGGTGTAGATATTTGAAATAGTTGGAGAACGAAATTAACACGCCTTTTTCTCTAGGCGATTGACAAGGATCTCACTGGTTGTTGGTGCGCATGTCCAAATACGCGGAATGCGCTTTGTCCTTCATACAGTTGTGTGTTTTTTAAAAATATATATAAACAACCGCGAAATTTAGCGGGAGCTAACATAACTGCCCTCCAAAACACACAAATTTAGAATCTCAACCGGACAGATATAGATATAAGAAAAAGAATCGACCGATTAATATAAATGAATGAAAGAGATAAGTATCGTAAGTTTATTTAGATATAACGAAATCCCGAAAAAAGGCAAAACAAACAAACAAAAATTCAAAAAAAAATTAAAAATGAAAAACCTATTGTAATACCCGGTAAAAGGTAGAAAATTAAAATTACTTTTAATTTGGCAAGAGGCACAGTTTTACAACTGGCCGCTTATAAACACCGGTAACCGTTTTTACCGTCGCAACACGCACCTGACCGTCCCCGCCGGGATGCAGTTCGATGACCCGACCGACCGGCCATTTCAAAGGCGATTGAATGTGATCACTTGTTATGATAACCAAATCATTTAATTTGATATTTGGGGACAAATCAGTTCACTTGTGTCGCTGTTGTAGCGTATGCAAATACTCTATAGAATACCGTTTCCAAAAATCATTATGTAGTTTTTGGATTAGTTGCCATCTCGAGAGCCGATTTAGGGGAACCTCGGACAAATCTGACTCCGGAATTTCTGAATTAAGGGGTTCAAGTGTCAAAAAATGCCCAGGGGTAAGAGGTTGAAGATCGTGTGGGTCTGAAGAGGCAGGAGATAAAGGGCGACTATTAAGTACGGCTTCTATGCGACAGGTAAGGGTGGACATCTCCATGATAGACAACTTCTGGTCGCCGACAACTCGTACAAAGTGAGTTTTAAAACTTTTGACGCCAGGCCATTGAAATGTGGACTGAGAGGAGGTCCCAGATGCCAACGAATAGAAAGTCTGGTGGCAGCACTTCTTGCGTAATCCAGTAATTGGTTACGAAACCCTATAAAATTACTGCCTTGATCTGACCAGCATTGCGTCACGCTTCCGCGTCTGGAAATGAATCGATGGAATGCACCTACGAACCCTTCGGTGGACAGTTCCATGGTTAATTCCAAATGCACGCAATGTGTGGCCGTACAGACAAACACACAGACATACGATTTGAAAGCTTTACAACCACGGTAACGATGAGGAATCACAAAGAAAGGTCCACAAAAGTCGATAGCTACACTCGAAAAAGGTTTTAGTTGATTGATTCGATGAGCGGGAAGTGAACTCATTATGGGCGGTCTATAGGGTTTAGGGTTGATTCTAAAACATTGCAAGCACTTGGATATGGTTCTTTGAATTGCCCGTCTGGCAGATAATATCCAAAATTGCTGTAAAAGCAGATTATGTAATGTTTTAAACCCAGGATGAAGATATTGTCGATGAGCGGACTCGATAAGAAGAGTAGTTAAACGATGGTCACTCGAAAGTAAGACGGGGTGTTTTGCAGAATAAGACAAAAGGTCAGATTTTTGTAATCTGCCACCGACTCTAATGATATTATTCTCATCAAGAAAAGGTGAAAGTTTTCGCAAAGGTTTCGGTATTGGTTTATCCTTAGATAACGCGGAAAAAAGCTCAGAAAAACAAGAACCTTGCACGCGTTTGATAAGAAGGTGTAACGCACTTTGCATCTCACCGGTGGTAGGAAAAACAATATTCTCAAAAATAACTTTTTGGTCCGGCGGCTTAGTGGGTTTTTGATAGGAATGGTTTTGAAAAAGGTTAACTATTCGAAGGACATAACAAATGATACGTTGAATTTTTGATATAGAGGAATATTTGATAAGAAGCTTATCTAAGAAGTTGACATCAATTATCGCATTGCAACAGACTTTTGGCTTTTCCTCCAGATTAATATCTCCGAAATCAATCGGCATTTTTGGTTTATGAAAATCGGGCCATTCGTTTTCGGGAGACCACAAAAACGACGGTGCGTTCCACCACATGTCATGTGACATGAGCTGTGAAGGGGTGGCCCCTCGTGACGCAATATCGGCTGCATTCAAAGCAGAAGGAATGTAGCGCCACGAGTTTGAGGGAATGATTTCTTGGATTCTACTGACTCGATTTCCAACAAAGGTTTGCCAGCGATTAGGAGGGGATGAAAGCCAGTGCAATACGACTTGCGAATCGCAGAAAGTAACGATATTTGTAAAAGTTATTTTTCCTTCATAGCTAGATAAAACGAAGTCAATTAATTCGCTTAAAAGAAATGCGCCTAGGAGTTCTAGCCTAGCCAAAGTTTGTGACTTTATAGGCGCGACCCTAGATTTTGCAGATATGAGAGAAACAGATATATTGTTTTCCTCTTCTACACGAAAATATACGACGCCTGCGTAGCCTCGAATTGAAGCGTCACAGAAGCCGATGATTTGACAGGTATTGGTTTTTGACAGTTTGATTTGTCGGGGTAATTGAAAATTGGAAAGAAGCGGGAATTCAGAACGAAGTTTGTTCCAAGAGTCGATGATAGAAGAATCTGGTTCTTCGTCCCAGCCTATTTTCGATATCCACAACTGTTGCAAAATAAATTTTGCTTGTAGCAACAAGGGACAAAGAAAACCTAAGGGATCGAAGATTGTCCCTATGATAGATAAAATAGAACGTTTGGTTGGGGGTTTGTCCTTCATTCGGCATTGATAAGAAAAAATGTCGTTTTTTGGATGCCATTGAAGTCCTAAAACTTTGATAAAGTGGGGTTCCTCCTTGTCGAAAGAGAGAGGCATTTGACGATCGGACTCTGGCAATGATGCCAATAACTCAGGACAATTGCTTGCCCATTTTTTAAGTTCAAATCCTCCCGACTTCAACAAATCATTGAGTTCTGTTTGAAGGGAGAGAGCTTCAGAAAGCGAAGGGCTAGTTCCCAAGATATCGTCGATATAGATTGACGTTTTTAGAACAGTACTAGCCATAGGAAAACGTTCCTTTTCTCTCTCTGCCAGCTCATTTAAGGTACGCATGGCTAGAAAAGGTGAGCATGTCATGCCAAAAGTGACAGTAGAAAGTTCCCACACTGAAAGTGGGTCCTGTGGAGAAAACCTCCACAATATCCTTTGATAAGGACGGTGATAAGGATTGATAAGGACTTGACGGAACATCTGTTTGATGTCAGCAATGTAGGCAATAGGATTAAGACGAAACGTAAGGAGTAAAGAAGCAATATCCTTTTGAAGTTTCGGTCCAGATAACAATGTGTCATTGAGACTAATATTTTTTGGGGTGACTGCCGAACAATCCCAGACTACCCTTAATTTTGTACTTAAGCTTTCCGGCTTTAGTACGCAATGATGTGCTAAAAAACACGACACGTCGACCTTTGGTTGACTAGATAAAACTAAACTCATATGATTAGAATCGATATAGTCTTGCATGAAACTTGAATAGGCAGTGTACAGATCAGGATTTTTGATTAATCTATTTTCTAGAAGTAAAAATCTACGATAAGCTTGCGGATAAGTATTTCCTAGGTCAGGGTTTATTTTGTCTTTAAACGGAAGATCTACCATGAATCTACCGCTCGGTTGCCGTACTACACTAGCAGTAAAAATTGATTCTGCCTGTTTTTCTTCCTTTGATAAGATTTGTTTTTTAGGCAAATGTTCGATTTCCCAAAACCTAGGGAGAATGACCTCTAAAGGAGGTGAATGACTCGTTAAAAAACAACTGGTTCGTTCCGTAAGACTACCTACTTCGTCAACCTTTCCCATGACGACCCAGCCAAAGATAGTTTCAAGGGCTGAAGGCTGCCCTACTTGTCCAAGAACCCTGCCCTCCTTGAATATCTGTGCGAATAGCTCGCAACCAATAACCAGGTCCACAGGTCTAGATTTGAAATAAGATGGGTCGGCAAGTTTAAGGTTTTGCAAGTGTTTCCACTGATTATCGTTCAAAGAGAATGTAGGCATATTGGAACATAGTTGTGGAACAACAATTGCTTCGAAATTAAGTAAAGGAGTGACTTGTCCTTGTGGCTTAATGTGACATTGAACGAGCCCTTTGGAAGTAAAAGAAGACATCTGATTTAATCCGAATATTTCAGTGGTGTAACTTCGCCTAGGAAGATTAAGACGCTGAATACACTTTTCACTGATGAATCCTGTCTGTGATCCAGAATCAAGCAGTGCCCTTACAGGTTGAAAATTTCCGCAACCGTCCATAACATCTATTATGGCGGTGCATAAAAGAAAGGTACCTGAAGGTCCTGAGGCATTTAATGACACATGAAGATTATTGACAGGTGGTGTGTGAATGACAGGACTAGTATCTTGGCTTCCAGACTCTTGATTAGTTTCTAAGATATGGGTTAAAGTGTGGTGCCTTTTACTATTGCAAGTCCTGCATGAATATTTTGATTTGCACGTATCTACATCATGCAAGGGATGAAAACACGCTAGACATAATTTTTTCTGTTTGACGAAAGATAGGCGATCGATAGGTGAGAGATCAAGAAATGTTTGACATTTCGAAAGCACGTGACCTTGATTACAGCGGAAACATTTTATTCCCGTACTTGAATTAGTTGAGGTGCCAGCCAGTCCTATAAAAGGCGAATTGGATGATTTATAGGTAGGCTTTTGCCCAAACTGACTTCGCATAGAATTTGAATTTTGATAGGTAGGCTTTTGCCCAGACTGATTTTGCATAGAATTTGATTTTTGATAGATAGGCACCTTTTTGGGTGCTGTTGATTGAGGAAGTGATTCCAAAACTTTACATCTTTTTTCTAGAAATTGAAAAAGTGACTGAAAAGTGGGAATTTCGTTATTAGTATTGGCGTGACTCATTTCGAAATTTGAACGCGTTGGAATATCCAATTTTTCTAATAAAATGAAAAAAATAATAAAGTCCCAACTGTCAACGTCAAAGCTAAGTGATTTTAAAATTTCTAGGGATTCAGAAAAGGTGTCAATTAAATTACGCAATTCTTTAGCTGACTCGTTTTTTAAGGTGGAGTTCATAATTGAGCTTAAAGCATCATTTGCGAGGTCTCGCTTGTTTTGGATATCTATTGACTAATTTGTCATAAGCAATTTTATAATTTTGATCAGATAAGCTAATCCCTGATATCAATTTTAAAGGCTCATCCTCGAGATATGAAAATAAATATTGAAGTTTTCGAACGTTACTTAGACTTTGATTTTGATCTATAATGTTATTAAAAAGATCGAAAAAGCTTGGCCATAATTTTTTATCACCTCGGAATATGGGAATACCTAATTCTTTGAGTTTTGGAGATTCAGATTCGTTTTGTCGAACATATGATCCCGAAAAGGATGGGGCCTCAACCGGAAATATTTTAGAGTAAACCCCCTTACACGCATAAAAATATTTACGAGCTTCTGAAAGGATCGCATCCTGCGTTTTAAACTCCTCATCGTCCGAGTCGTCTAGCAACATAATGACGTCATTATGTGCCAGCATGCATTTATCGAAGGTTTCATCCAAATCGGCATACCTCACTTGAAACTCGTTTCTCGCTCTTTCATCCTTTTCCGCGGTCTGTGTCAACACATAACACTCGGTGATCGCAGATAAAAAACCCTTGCGTTTTTGTACGGCTTTTTTGACAGACATGATTTTACCTTTGAAATGACGAAATTGTCGGTAAATATACAATTAACGCTAAATTAATGCTTCTGAAATAGAAAAATGACGAATTGTCGAAAATATGCACTAATTTATCGCAATTGATAAAAATTATTTTAAATATCGAAATGATATGGAACACATCTAATCACAGAAATGTCGGTAAATATACAATTAACGCTAAATTAATGCTTCTGAAATAGAAAAATGACGAATTGTCGAAAATATGCACTAATTTATCGCAATTGATGAAAATTGTTTTAAATATCGAAATGATATGGTACACACCTGATCACAGAAATGTCGGTAAATATACAATTAACGCTAAATTAATGCTTCTGAAATAGAAAAATGACGAATTGTCGAAAATATGCACTAATTTATCGCAATTGATGAAAATTGTTTTAAATATCGAAATGATATGGTACACACCTGAACTCTGCCCGTTTGTTTTGTTTTGTTTTGATCCCTTCGCTTTGTTTACTGAATCGAGCATGCGAAAGACACGTGCAGTCGTCGGTTCAGACGACTTTCTCTGGTTGCAAATACGATGCGATTCAAGGTCGCCTTGTTTGGCTGCAAATAATTATTAATACCGTCGTATGGATTTATTATTTAAAAATAATTCGGCTGGAAGGAACACTTTATGTTAGTCCACGGATAGAAAAAACGCTAAATGCAGTGGACTGTAAATATTTTAATTAATGATAGCGCGAACAAACATAAATATTGATATGAAATTACGAAATAACCTAAACGTCCATAGGAAAAAATATTGGTGGCACACAACGGTAATCAGACAAATGCACTCACCTCTTTTGCAGCCAAATTCTCCACTTCCAAGGGGCCCCTGAAGGATCTAATGATGTCACCACGTAGCTGAAGGGTTGAAGTTTCTAGTTCTATGCTTCAGTACACAAAAATCGAGCACTTTCAGGTGTAGATATTTGAAATAGTTGGAGAACGAAATTAACACGCCTTTTTCTCTAGGCGATTGACAAGGATCTCACTGGTTGTTGGTGCGCATGTCCAAATACGCGGAATGCGCTTTGTCCTTCATACAGTTGTGTGTTTTTTAAAAATATATATAAACAACCGCGAAATTTAGCGGGAGCTAACACCAGGCAATATTCTAGCAGTTTTTCATTGAAAACTGAAAGTTGATCTTTCAAAATTGACATACCAAAGTCGAATTTATAAATCCAGTGCTTTATTTTCCTTTATTAAAGGAGGCAGTATTAATTCCGGTTTTTATAATACATAATTTTGAAGGAAGACAGCAGCTAAATACTGCTTCCAACTATTACTTCCTGGCTTTATTGCAATAAGTCCTTATTAACTCTTCTGTCCTCGACCTTTGTCGTATTCTAACCTGGTTTGATAGACTAGAAACCTAATCTTACCTAAAGGTCGTTAGGTTAGGTCACCTTTAGGTACGTTTCGCCTGATGCGACTGTTAATTGCATCGCAAAACGGTCGGCGGCTGGTAGGTATCTATATGTTTTGCAAACATTTAAAGTTGTAACGACGAAACCCCAACTAGAAAGAATTTCTTAAAAGTAACCGCAACGTACTCCCGCTACGTCTCAGTATACCATACAGCGACGTTATAATTCCCTAAGTGGGGAACCAATTTCTGGTTATAACTACTTGGCCAAGTGTTTAAAGTCACTGTAGTAACAACTACACTACTACGTCGTAGCCAGGTATCTACTACGTCGTAGAGGCTGTTTTTTTTCCGTAATGGCATAAAAGTTGCGATGTAGTTGCAAATAATATAATCGTTTCTTTTTGGTAGAATTCAACAACAGTAAAACTCGCTTAGTTTTTTTGTTTGGTTATGGTTATAATATGTACTATGTTATCCAAAAGTGTGAGAATTTACGAGCAGAGGATCAAAATTCGAGTGCGACGCAAAGTTTTTTGTATAACATGCATTATATATATTGCAAAAAACCGGTGCGCCCGTAAAATTGAGCCGTTTTCTGGTAGCTGATGGAATTTTTGTGTTGTGATTTTGGAGGTTATGTTTTCATAATCGACAGTTAACTCCAACAAATGGTGCTTAAGAAGAGCATTTTTGGTAAGCTTCAACTAATTTGTTTCTAAAATAGTATAGCTCTTTAATATGAGCTCATAAATTGACAACAAAAATATTAAATTTTCTTTCTTACATAAAAACATGGCGTCCCAAACTATATTCCCTGATAGTCGAAAGGGTTACTTGAAAGTGAGCCTAAGTTACGGCAACGTGTCACTTACGACTTTTATGTCGGCATTCCTTTTTAGTTCTAGATAACACACTCGAATTTCTACTCCTTCGTTGCAGAAACGTATGATTAACTAGCTTTCGCCACTAGAAAACGTCTACAGAGTGATAGGAACCACGCGATAAGTATAACTACTACCCTTAAGTTATTGGGGTGTCGCCACTTATCATTTGCCGTTTCTGGCAACAACAGCACCACTGCTTATAGGTTATGTACGAACGTGAATTTGTGGTAGGTTTTAAAACAAAAACAAGATAAATTAAATTCCATTATAACAATAAATGAAGTGCCAATAAAAAGTGTTTTTTAAAAATGTATGTTGCAGTCGAGAGCATGATCTCTATTCTAGAATTTCTACGAAGTGTTGGTCAAGGAACTAAAAGAACGTAGTCACATCAATGAAGTCAACTTATTGTTACTTTTTTATTTACACATTGCTCTCACAATTCGTATGTACTATTTTTTATTGTTTTTAGATATTTTGGCATTGTCAATATTCAGTAATTTTTATTATTATAAGCCCTATAAGTAAAAAAACAATCTCTGAGACTTGTTAGATCGCTTAGAAATCCGCATGTAACCACGATATATCTAACTTGTTTTTTTATTAGCCGCAAACAGCGCAAAAGTTCCTAGATGAAGTCTAGCATATCCCAGAGGTTATTTTAGGGGCCGTGCATAAATTAGATATTAGGGACCTATTGCAATAAAGCCTGGCACAAAACACAGCACAAATTTAAGTTTATTCACTTCAAACCAAGCTTTAACAACAGCACAAATTTGAAGAAAACCAAAAAGAATTATTGACCCAAGCTCAACACATAAAATGAATCACAGTGAGACACGACACGTCAGCACAAGAGGCATAGATAAACGAATTCGGTTTAGTCCGCACAAGAGGGTTACGATGGCGATAGGGTGGTGCCACAGCACAAACCACGAACGACCGTAAAGACAGTGAATAGAACAGCAACAAGTAGCGTAAAAGATTAAGGATGGAGATTAAGCATGGACCAGGGAATTCTTAAAATCCGTGTGCGGTACTCGATACTTTGGATCAATATTTTGCATTTTGATTGTTTTGCAAAATGGTCAAGCAATGAGCTCGAAAAAATGGACTGCTCAAGGCAGTTAAAAAAATATTTGCAAAACTATTCCTAATATTCCCATGTGTTAAAAAGAGTTACAAAAAGTAGGGTTAAGAATGTGTGCGACAAAGATGCGACTTCAAAAAGTCTACGTTTTCAAAGTAGAAACAGGAAGGAGAGATTACTTTAAAAGATCGACATTAAAAAAAAGTCAAAGTAGTTGCGGCTTTAAAGTTGATCCACAAAGTTATTTTGTCTACATTGTTACATCAGATGTTACTATGATAACACAAACTTTTGTGGTAAAAATTAAAGTTATAATGTAGTTGTCGGATATACTTGTTTGGGACTCCAATGAAGCTTAACTTTCTAGTGGTAATTAAGTAGGATATAAAAGTCAGGGCGACTACGAAATAACGACTAAAAAGAAAGTAAAACTTTAGCAACGTCCTATTGTGGTAGAGAAGACTATCAGAATCGACTATCAACAAACAATCCTAAGAAGTAGTTTAGAGGGTCGTTTTTACGAAACATCTACTATTTCCTGATACTAAATAGTAGTTAGAACTAAAAAGTAACAAATTTTGGTTGGGATCACCATATTTCTACTATAAGAAAGTAGCAAAGCCTTTAGAACATGTAGCCGCTACTATAAATGTATGTTGGGTTGGCAGCCAATGAACTTGTAAATTACTAGTTCATTGGTGGCAGCGAATATATTAGCAGTGTTCCATCATCCCGTTCGACAGTCATAAAACTGTCCTGTTGCTATTCCTATCCAATCACCTGCTAAACTAGTACCTACAACATTCCGTAGTCCCGTAGTGATAAAATTTAAGAGGCTCTTGCAAAAAAATCAACAGATGCTGCAGATGTTGCACAAATTTTTTTAATTTAAAAAATATGTGTATATTTACGTAGCTTTCCCGGCATTTGGTCATGTGTTAAAATTGGTTGTGAAACTGAATTTATTTTGACAAAAATTTTAATTTTTTGGCTTATTCACTGTTTTTTGAATTTTCTCAGACAAATGTAAATTTAATGTAATTTTATGGTATATTTTTATCTCAGGTGCTGTAAACTAGAGATGTGTGTGTTTTACATACAATTTTTCCAGTGCAACATATGATAAACACAGACAAAGAAAAGAGAGAGCAATTATTTCTAATGCGCCTGTCTTCAATCTTTGTATTTCAGAGGAGTACGGAGTCGGAAAACTGACTGTCCGATAACAGTACAACGTCGACCTGGAACGCAAATAGGATTTTTCGGACGGTTTTATGAGTGTCGAACGGCCTGATGGAACGTAACTATTATAATCAGTTATATTTTCGCTGACAAAAAAAACACAGTTGCCTCCTGACAGTGCCTTCATGCATATCGGAACTATACAACACGTATTGAACCAGAATTCTACGACGATTGACGGTTGCTTCAGGTGGTGAATAGGGTTTGTATGACATATTTTAAGGAGACATTTTTGGGTTATGTAATTTTCTTGTCAAGTTCATTGGCATTTCACTAAAAAACTTCAGCAGTGACTGACCTCAATGACTTTGTTAAGTTTCTCGCGACTCTATTTCTTTAAAATATGTACATACTTGGTCTCAACGTTGGCGATGGTCACCATTGCAGGCAGTCAATTGACCATAAACTAGCTCAACAAAATGACAGGAATTTACTATTGTCTTATATTCTATCTCTTATCTAAATCTTTTTTCTATTTTAATGGATCAATTGACTGGCAAATTGTCGGGTCAATTGATCAAAATGAGTTTGTGAACATAAAAATAAGGTTTTTACAACTTCTGAAATTTAAAGCTGTTAATGCGAAAAAATGTATCTAATAAATTATATTCTGCTATATGCTTTCACTTTGCTACATATAATATGGAAAGAACGTCCTAAAATAAATAATAAAAAGTATTCTATAATCTTTGAACAACATTCCCGATGGGATTACCACCTTCAAATAAATTTTCTAAAAAGTCCTTCACATCCTTATTTTGTCTGCCACCGCCACTTCTACTATAAAGTAAGTACATACACGAGGCTTTGAAGGGTATTATTGGACTTCTGTATAGAGGATGTTGGATCTGCTGTATTTATTTGGTCACTTGGCTGATTTATTGTTATTGTTTTAATGTGACATTTTAGTAGCCCTTAAGTTCTCAATAAAAGTTTACAGTTGTCCAAAAGTCTACCCATAAGTTTTATATAACTTTAGTATAAAAAAGAAAAATGCCGGTCCGCGACAAAGTTGATTCAGCTGACCGGCAAAGACAAAGCAATTCCGACGCTTTCAAAGAAGTTGGCGCGACCAGGGCTGCATTTAGGGAGGAGCTGAAACCAGGATTTTAATTGCATATGGATATACGATAAGTGAAAGAAAAAAACTGTAATTCTTGCCAGGCGCGGTTCTGGGTCAACATCTAGAGGGGGTAATAGTCGACGAAAACATTATTTGCAATAATTTTTCTTTTCTAGGGGGACGGTAATTCTCCTGTTTGCCCTTTAATTTATTAACAAAAAAAGCATATATTTTTTTGTAGTGGGGGGTAACTACCAGGTTTCCCCCTCCAATCCGCGCTTCGTCCCTGCTCCTTCCTTTTTTGTTGGCGCCGCCCCTTTCGAACTAAGAACTTAAATTACGTAACGCTATAGGGGTGGAGGGGGGGTTTGGCCTTGCGTTACACTCAATGTTTTTTTAATGTGTTTTTTCTTGAAAATGCGTTACAAGGGGGAAGGGGCGTCAAAAATTCTGAATTTTTGCGTTACGTTTTTTAAGAACGTTCCCAAAATAAGCAGCGTTATTACATTCGTTAACATCTAAAGCCGCGTCAACACCTGAACATTTTGACGAACATTGAGCCGCGCAACGAGCAGAACAGCGAGCGAAACCGCAAATGGGCTTTTTTGATTTTGACGAACAACGAACGGAGCGCTTGTGCTGTTCGCTCTTTAAAATGCTCTCAGTTTTTTTCTTTCAAAATTCTAATGTCTATTTAATATCTGGCAAAAAACCGACAAGCGTTGGGAATGGCTAGGATTCCCCGAATTGTTCGCAAGCACGCTCGAGACTCCGTCCAAACTAGTGTTCCGTTCGCCGCTCAACTCGTTGCTCGGCTTAATGGTCGTCGAAATGTTCAGGTGTGGACGCGCCTTCACCTTTACTTTTAGGGATGGGTATGGTTCAATTGCATATCGATATTTGTTAGATAGAATTGATGACCGTCCAAAAATATTTTTGACATTAAATTTTGAAAAATCGATAAATATATCAACAGTACCTAAGACATAAAAATCGATATTCTTTAAAAAAGCCGACTACTTTATTTACAGCATTACCAAAATGCGCTATTAAAATCTAAAATTGTTTCCAGATTTTGTGGGTTTGTTAAACTATTTTTGAATTATAAATTTAAAAATCGATCTTAAAAAATATTGATTGTAAAATTGGTTTTATATTTTTTTAGTATCTCTTGGTAAAAATATAAATATTGAACATATCGATATTTTAAAGATCGAAAATAGCTAAAAGCTTTGATTATTATATAAATAATACTAGTTTAATATTTTTAAGGGGATGAACATTATATTATCTATCCAGAATTCAATACAAATATCGATATTCTTTAAAAGTAATAATATTAAATATTGACAATAATCTCCATGCACTATCTAAAATATCGATACAATTGCCGATACTGACACATGAATATCGATATTTTTGAAGCTTGTATATTATCTCAGAAAGTACTTATTTCGTAGATATTTCAATTTTAACCTACACCTTACATAATTGGTGCTTTTAATAGGTAAGTGTAAGTATGAATCCTTAAGTTTAGGACCCTATGTAATTATTTTGCAAAATAAAGATTTCTTGTGAAATACTTAAAGAAACGTTCAATTATGTAAAAAATGCAGTTTATGTATTACTATAATATATATATATAATATATATATATATATATATATGTCAGGAGGGAGGGAGGCGTACTAGCCTCTTTTGGTTTTGGGAAAAGCTGTTCAAATCGTTACCATACATACAACATAAACCTGCTACCCTGCTCTCCGCTCATACTTAGATCTAGCCCTGGACGCGCTTGTCTGAAGACATCTCAAGAGCACGGATTATTTTGGTGTTCTTAGAAATCTTCGATTTAATTTGATCACAGATTTTTCCTTTCTAGGAATTTCAACCAAGAGGCGTGGTAAACACGCGCCTATGTATCGGCCTATCTTCTTCAATAAGAATTAGTGTAAAAGGGTTTTCCTAAAGGCCTTCACACACACAATTTACGTAATCCGTAGCATGGCGCATAGCGGTCTTTCAACCAATCAGCGATCGAATAGCAGCGGCCATATTGGATTTACGTAAGAAAAGTCCATAAGGTTGAACTTCTTACGCGTTATGTTTTTTTGTGTGTGATCGGCTTTACCTATAAAATTTTATTTAAATTGATAGGGGTTCCTTTCAAAATAATCAATAAAGTATGTTTAAACCAGCGGCGTAATGAGGGTTTCATGCGCCCGGGGCAAGGTTAAAGTTTGGCGCCCCCCCCATATAAAATCTTACTTACAAAAATGTAAGATGCGCCTTTCGGCGCCCCCTGACTTTGTAAGAAAATAGTAAAGTAAAGAAGCGATAAAGGGGTAATCCCTTTATAATATGTAAAAGTGTTAAGGCAAAATCTGTCAAAATGACGTAATTAGAAACCTAGCTCCAAATTCACTTCAATAAATTTAAAACTTCCTACCTCCGTCAGTGACGTTTGTAACAAAATTCTAAAATATAGCGGCGATAGAGGGGTGATTCCTTTATAATGTGTGCGAGTTTTTAGGGAAAATCTGTCGAAATGAGGTAATTAGAAACCCAGCTCCAAATTAACTTCAATAAAATTTAAAAATTCCTACCTTCGCCACTGACGTTTGTAACAAAATTCTAAAATATAGCGGCAATAGAGGGGTGATACCTTTATAATGAGTGCAAATATTTAGGCAAAATCTGTCAAAATGACGTAATTAGGGACCTAGCTCCAAATTCACTTCAATAAAAATTTAAAAATTCATAACTCCGTCACTGACGGTTGTAAAAAAATTGTGGAATAGAGCGGCGATAGAGGGGTGATCCCTTTATAACGTGTGCAAGTTTTAATGCAAAATCTGTCAAAATGACGTAATTAGAAACCCAGCTCCAAATTAACTTCAATAAAATTTAAAAATTCCTACCTTCGCCACTGACGTTTGTTACAAAATTCTAAAATATAGCGGCAATAGAGGGGTGGTACCTTTATAATGAGTGCAAATATTTAGGCAAAATCTGTCAAAATGACGTAATTAGGGACCTAGCTCCAAATTCACTTCAATACAAATTTAAAAATTCATAACTCCGCCACTGACGTTTGTAACAAAATTGTGAAATATAGGGCCGATAGAGCGGTGATCCCTTTATAACGTGTGCAAGTGTTAACGCAAAATCTGTCAAAATGACGTAATTAGGGACCTAGCCCAAATTCACTTCAATAAAAATTTAAAAATTCATAACTCCGCCACTGACGTTTGTAACAAAATTGTGGAATAGAGCGGCGATAGAGGGGTAATCCCTTTATAAAGTGTGTGCAAGTTTTAACGCAAAATCTGTCAAAATGACGTAATTAGAAACCCAGCTCCAAATTAACTTCAATAAAATTTAAAAATTCCTACCTTCGCCACTGACGTTTGTAACAAAATTCTAAAATATAGCGGCGATAGAGGGGTGGTACCTTTATAATAAGTGCAAATATTTAGGCAAAATCTGTCAAAATGACGTAATTAGGGACCTAGCTCCAAATTTACTTCAATAAAAATTTAAAAATTCATAACTCCGCCACTGACGTTTGTAACAAAATTGTGCAATATAGCGCCGATAGAGGGGTGATCCCTTTATAATATGAGCAAGTATTTAGGCAAAATCTGTCGAAATGACGTAATTAGGGACCCAGCTCCAAATTCACTTCAATAAAAATTTAAAAATTCATAACTCCGCCACTGACGTTTGTAACAAAATTGTGAAATATAGCAGCGATAGAGGGGTGATCCCTTTATAATATGTGCAAGTATTTAGGCAAAATCTGTCGAAATGACGTAATTAGGGACCCAGCTCCAAATTCACTTCAATAAAAATTCATAACTCCGCCACTGACGCTTGTAACAAAATTGTGAAATATAGCGCCGATAGAGAAGTGATCCCTTTATAATGTGTGCGAGTTTTTAGGCAAAATCTGTCAAAATGACGTAATTAGGGCCCAGCTCCAAATTCATTTCAATAAAAATTTAAAAATTCATAACTCCGCCACCGACGTTTGTAACAAAATTGTGAAATATAGCGGCGATAGAGGGGTGATCCCTTTATAATATGTGCACGTATTTAGGGAAAATCTGTCAAAATGCCGTAATTAGGGACCCAGATCCAAATTCACTTCAATAAAAATTTAAAAATATATAACTCCGCCACTGACGTTTGTAACAAAATTCTGAAATATAGGGGCGATAGACGGGTGATCCGTTTATAATGTGTGCGAGTTTTTAGGCAAAATCTGTCAAAATGACGTAATTAGGACCCAGCTCCAAATTCACTTCAATAAAAATTTAATAATTCATAACTCCGCCACTGACGATTGTAACAAAATTGTAAAATATAGCGGCGATAGAGGGGTGATCCCTTTATAATATGTGCAAGTATTTAGGCAAAATCTGTCGAAATGACGTAATTAGGGACCTAGCTCCAAATTCACTTCAATAAAAATTTAAAAATTCATAACTCCGCCACTGACGTTTGTAACAAAATTGTGAAATATAGCGGCGATAGAGGGGTGACCCCTTTATAACATGTGCAAGTATTTAGGCAAAATCTGTCGAAATGACGTAATTAGGGACCTAGCTCCAAATTCATTTCAATAAAAATTTAAAAATTCATAACTCCGCCACTAACGTTTGTAACAAAATTGTGAAATATAGCGCCGATAGAGAGGTGATCCCTTTATAATAAACTCAAACTCAAACTCAAACTCAAAACATTTATTGCCGACAAAATCAAAACAATGTTTGACAAAGCAACGTCAAAAATTTGTACAAAATAGTTGGAACAATATGTTATTTCATTTTTAAATTAGTAAGTAAAACACTTAAATAAATACATATAAACATTTTTGGTAAAGATAGTTTTTTGTAGCGTTTTTAAATTTTATTTCATTCTCAATTGATTTGATCTCTGTTGGTAAACTGTTGTAGGCTTTTATAGCTTTATAAAATGGTCCCTTTTCAAAAAATGTTGATTTATGCATAGGAATAGCGAGCTCAGCTCTGGGTCTGGTTTCAACAGTCATATTACTGCCGTATCTGTCACTATTTGTTGGAAAAAGGGCTTTGTGTTTTTTAACAAAAATAACAAGTTGTAGGAAATATATAGATGGCACTGTCAGTATTCTTAGTCTGGTGAAGTGCTGAGCACATGAAGTGCCTGGTTTAAGTTTTAGTAAACACCTTATGATTCTTTTTTGCGTTCGGAAAACATCCATTGCAAAAGAGGAGGACCCCCAAAAAATAATACCATATGACAGTACACTATGTATACTCCTCGGTATACTCGCATAATAGTATGTTTTAAGACTGTCAAATGAAACCAGATCTCTAAGGCGTCTTATAACAGCACAAGAGCTATTAAGTTTGTTTTTTAATTTATTTATTTGTTGTTCCCAACGGAGACATGAATCTATTGTGATTCCTAAGAAATCTGTAAATTCTAAAACTGGTATAGACTTTCCATTGAACTGAACATATAAAGATTCATCAGTTTTGATTTGTTTGCGAAAAGTTAGTAAGCCAGTTTTCCCCATGTTAAGCCTAAGAGAATTTTCTGTACACCAGTTTGACATTTCATTGGAAGCTTGAGAGCATTTTTTAGAAAGTTCTTGACTATTACGTTCAGATGCAGTCACTGTTTTATCATCAGCAAACTGGGCTACTTTGCCAACTGTTATTTTTTCTTGAACCTCATCAACATACAGCAGGAAGATAAGTGGCCCCAGGATCGATCCCTGAGCCACCCCCTGCTGCATGTCATACCAGTTCGAAAAATACTGTCTGTGTTCTTGTGTTAGTGAAACAATTTGCTTTCTTTCTGTGATAAAAGAAAGTAACAGTTTTAAAGGCAGCCCTCTAATGCCAACACGTGGCAGTTTTTCCAAAAGTAAGTTGTGATTTATCGTGTCAAAGGCCTTTGAGAGGTCAAAGTATATACTTGCGGTTTTTTGTCCTTGTTCTAGGTTATTCTGTATTGTTGTTATGACATTGTAAATTGCTTCCTCTGTGGACTTCTTTGGTCTAAAACCATATTGGCCTTCATATAGTAAATTGTTTCTTTCTACGAAATTAATTAATCGATTGTATATAGACCTTTCAAAGACTTTTGACACTGATGGCAGCAGAGATACTGGCCTGTAATTACCAAGAACCTGTCTATCTCCTTTTTTAAAAATTGGTATAACTTTAGCTCTTTTTAGTTGCACAGGAAATTCACCCTTGACAAAACAACAATTAATAATGTGTGTGAGGGGCTCACATATGTATTCATCAACCTGTTTTAAAATATATGTTGGAACTTCATCCAAACCTGATGAAAATTTATTTGGAAGTTTTTTAATAATTGACAAAATTTCAATACTGTCTACTGGTGTCAGAAAGAATGAGTTAGGGATTTTACTTTCATATTTAATTTCTCTATTGTTAGGTATTAGATCTAGGGAAAACTGGTTTAGGAACTCTTGTGCTATTATGTTCGGATCTTGAATTATGTTACCATTGTTTTTTATTGTAATGTTGCTTTGAGACTTGGCCCGATTTGTCTCATGGTTAAAAATTTGCCACATTGTTTTAGTTTTATTTTGAGAATTTATTATTTTGTTGTCATTCGAACTTTTTTTAATGTCAACCAGGAATTTCCTGTACTCCTTACGTTCCCTTTTGTACTGAGATAAAAGAATTTCACTTTTAGTTGTTTGGTAATTTACATATAGATCCTTGATGTATGAAGAGTACCTTTGAATTTCTTTAGTTACCCATGCGCTTTTATCCTTGACTCGCGCTGTTTGTACAGGACAGCACCAGTCAAAGTAATACTGAAATATATTGCTGAAAGATTCATAGCTTTTATTTGGATCTGAAGTGTCAAAGACTGATTGCCAGTTCTCTTGTTGCAAGGATATTTGAAAGTTAGTAATATGTTGACTGTTGAAAAACCGTTTTTTAGTAAATTTACATACCTTATTTGAAGAACCTTCATAAAAATGCATATATTGCCCGTAGTGATCAGATATGTTTGTTTTATAGATGTAGCCCTCACTTTTTTGTTCATTGCCTACATTGCTATATATGTTATCAAGTTGTGACTCAGAGCTGGGTCTCGTAATACCTAAAATATGTGGAAATAATGAATAGCTTAAAAACAGTTGGTTCACTGCTTGTGAATCTAGACAGTTTTTTTCAAAATGACAATTAAAATCACCAACTAAAATTAGAGTTTTTTCTGGATTGTATATTGTATCCAATACCTCACTGATTCTACTTTGAAAAACATGAATATCACCTAAATTGGGGGACCTGTATATGCAAACAAAAATATATTTTGATTTGTTTTTTATCACTTCGCATACTGAATACTCACAGTGAAAGTCCATTGGTTGAAAATCTTTAATCAGTATTGGGTTGGCTTTTGTGCTGTCTTTAACAAAAATTGTGGTCCCGCCTTTTTCCCTATTTGTTCTAGAAGAATATGAAATCAAACTATATCGCTCTATTTTTACAGATTCTATTTTATTGCCAGTTAAAAAGTGTTCTGTTAAACACAGCACTGTAGGTTTAATTTCGTCTAGTATAACTGCTAGTTCAAGGGTTTTTGTGTTGATCCCCTGAATATTCATATGCATGACTGTTATCTTGCAGTCTAGGGTCTTTATGGTTTTTGAAAGCTTTCCAATGTTTTTTGTAATTTTTGTTTGTTTGGTTTGTTTAGGAGTATGTAAAATTTTATTTTCAAGACAGTTGGTTGAGTTTGTTATAAAAAACTACCACCTTCTTGTAAGAAATCCTTGTGTTTTCTAAAATTAAATCTACGGATGCCTACATTGGAAGGCCAGAATGTTGTTTCATACATTTGATCTTTAAATGAGAGAGGAGCAGTTACAACAAAGCATTTAAGTTTATTGGGATCTGTTGGCAGTTCTTTTACTTGCACAGCAGTCAAAGCCTGGTTTCTTTTTTATAAATAATATGTGCAAGTATTTAGGCAAAAATCTGTCGAAATGACGTAATTAGGGACCCAGCTCCAAATTCACTTCAATAAAAATTCATAACTCCGCCACTGACGTTTGTAACAAAATTGTGAAATATAGCGCCGATAGAGAAGTGATCCCTTTATAATGTGTGCGAGTTTTTAGGCAAAATCTGTCGAAATGACGTAATTAGGGACCTAGCTCCAAATTCACTTCAATAAAAATTTAAAAATTCATAACTCCGCCATTGACGTTTGTAACAAAATTGTAAAATATAGCGGCGATAGAGGGGTGATCCCTTTATAATATGTGCAAGTATTTAGGCAAAATCTGTCGAAATGACGTAATTAGGGACCCAGCTCCAAATTCACTTCAATAAAAATTCATAACTCCTCCACTGACGTTTGTAACAAAATTGTGAAATATAGCGCCGATAGAGAGGTGATCCCTTTATAATATGTGCAAGTATTTAGGCAAAATCTGTCGAAATGACGTAATTAGGGACCCAGCTCCAAATTCACTTCAATAAAAATTCATAACTCCGCCACTGACGTTTGTAACAAAATTGTAAAATATAGCGCCGATAGAGAAGTGATCCTTTTATAATGTGTGCGAGTTTTTAGGCAAAATCTGTCAAAATGACGTAATTAGGGCCCAGCTCCAAATTCATTTCAATAAAAATTTAAAAATTCATAACTCCGCCACCGACGTTTGTAACAAAATTGTGAAATATAGCGGCGATAGACGGGTGATCCGTTTATAATGTGTGCGAGTTTTTAGGCAAAATCTGTCAAAATAACGTAATTAGGGACCTAGCTCAAAATTCACTTCAATAAAAATTTAAAAATTTATAACTCCGCCACTGACGTTTGTAACAAAATTGTGAAATATAGCGCCGATAGAGAAGTGATCCCTTTATAATATGTGCAAGTATTTAGGCAAAATCTGTCGAAATAACGTAATTAGGGACCCAGCTCCAAATTCACTTCAATAAAAATTTAAAAATTAATAACTCCGCCACTGACGTTTGTAACAAAATTGTGAAATATAGCGCCGATAGAGAAGTGATCCCTTTATAATATGTGCAAGTATTTAGACAAAATCTGTCGAAATGACGTAATTAGGGACCTAGCTCCAAATTCACTTCAATAAAAATTTAAAAATTCATAACTGCGCCACTGACGTTTGTAACAAAATTCTGAAATATAGCAGCGATAGAGGGGTGATCTCTTTATAACGTGTGCAAGTTTTAACGCAAAATCTGTAAAAATGACGTAATTAGGGACCTAGATCCAAATTCACTTCGATAAAAATTTAAAAATTCATAACTCCGCCACTGACGTTTGTAACAAAATTCTGAAATATAGCAGCGATAGAGGGGTGATCTCTTTATAACGTGCGCAAGTTTTAACGCAAAATCTGTAAAAATGACGTAATTAGGGACCTAGATCCAAATTCACTTCGATAAAAATTTAAAAATTCATAACTCCGCCACTGACGTTTGTAACAAAATTCTGAAATATAGCAGCGATAGAGGGGTGATCGAGTGTTTGCAATTGTTAACGCAAAATCTGTCAAAATGACGTAATTAGGGACCTAGGGGTCAATTCTTTACATTTCAAAAAATTTGACGAAATTTGAAAAAATGTGACATAATCTGGCGCTTAAGATTTCTCGTTTAAAAGGCAATTTTAAACTTAAAAACTTACTTAAAAGGCCATTTCCCACTTTTTGATAGATGTAGCTTCACGATATAATATATTTTTTTAATTAAAAACGCCTAATTTATTAAAAATTTTTAATTTAAAAATTGTAAATAAATTCAAAGCAGATAACCATTAACCACACAAACTGAAATGTCAGATTTCGTCACATTTCGTCACATTTCTTTCAAATTTATGAGTCCTATTCGTTTTCTTTATGAGGTCAGCTAAGTTTACTTTCTTTCTTTGTTTTTCACGGTAAAATTAACAAAGAGGGACTAACTGCATGTCGTGGAAGGGTCGCTACAAAATTAGCTCTACGCTGTTGCCACCGTTATATTTGAACGGATTTTTAAGGGAATGTCAAATTATTTCTTTAAAATCTGCCAGAAAAATTTGACTAAGTGGGATACTGGTCAAATTATTGAAGTGGTTATTATTTTTTTACTTTTCTTATCAAAGCTAGGTACGTATATAGTTTTTTATTCTGGGGGGTCCTCCCATATAGAAACTGCTGTTATTCAGTGACGGCCCATGAGGTTTTGGATAGGGTAATCAGAAATACTTGCTACAGTCGCCGCCGGCGGAAGATTACAGGGGTGCTACGAACAATTTTCGTCTAAAAGACGTTACTGTTGGGTTTATAAGGATAAAAATAAATATTAAAATAAAAATAAATGTGGATACTGGTCAAATTATTGAAGTGGTTATTATTTTTTTACTTTTCTTATCAAAGCTAGGCACGTATATAGTTTTTTATTCTGGGGGGTCCTCCCATATAGAAACTGCTGTTATTCAGTGACGGCCCATGAGGTTTTGGATAGGGTAATCAGAAATACTTGCTACAGTCGCCGCCGGCGGAAGATTACAGGGGTGCTACGAACAATTTTCGTCTAAAAGACGTTGCTGTTGGGTTTATAAGGATAAAAATAAATATTAAAATAAAAATAAATGTAGATTCTATTGGAAACTGTGTGTGCGAATGAAGAAGAATTACAAAATGTTGAAAGTCCAGAATGTCGAAAGCTTGGGTTATTAGATATATTAATAGAAACTAACCTGACCAGATCAGGTGCCTTTTTTTTGTAATATACTTTAAAACCTAACCTGACCTGGTTAGGTTTTATTTTCTGTCTTTTAAATTTTTCAACTATTGGTATTTTTGTTTCTTCGACATTTTGTACTTTTATCATTACCTGTCCATACACGCCCCTTTTCCACCAAAAAAAAAGTGTCCAATGGACCGGTTAGGTCACGTTTTCGATCAATTAACCAGAGTTGAATTAACAGGTTAGGATAAGTTTGCCATCAATCGACAAAGGTGAGGTTTGGTTTAATTAAAAAAAAATGCAAAATTTGCTTTTTGTATTAGGAAATGCACGAAATGTGATGACATCGAACCTTTTAGAAAAGCTATCGTCCAAAAAAGTCGGCAAAAAATTTTGCACACTGTCAATTGTGTACCTTTATCAATATTATTGTTAATCCCGGAATAAAATACACAAACAAAATATAACGGGTTTAAAACCTTAGATACTATAATTAAAATATATTGAAATTGAAGAAATAGTTAAAAAGCTAAAGAATAAATTCCAGTGCAAAATTATTTACTCTGTAGGTTCGTTGAATAGCTACCTAATTTGAAAAAGTAATAAAAAAAAAATAAAATAGTTTTTAAGGTTTTGATTATAACAAATATAATAAGGGTAAAAAAAATTGAATTTGTTTTTTTTTACTTATAAAAATAAAACCAAGTAAAAATTTTCATTAAACTTGCAGACAAAGTGCCTAATTATTTAAATTATTTGGTTTTATTTTTAAAAGAACTATGAATAAAGACAGACAGCCATTTTGATTTTTTTGGCCCAAACTTATTTTGAGCAAAAATAAAAAGGTTTTTTTTGACGGTCCCCAATAGCCTTCCTACCTATGAGTGGCTAAAAAATAAGTCAGCCAAGCTTCCTTTTTCATTCAAATTTATTTTAAAATCAAGTTCAAAAACACGACAAAGAAAAACAATTTTTTAGCAGCTGCTCAAATCTTGGATTGATTTTGCAGTCAAGTCAAGTAATATTATTTAAAACACACAAATGTTTATGAATAAAATTATGAGATTTAGAAAACAAAATTTTTTTCCACTCTCCATGCATTTAGGTATAAAAAAATACCTTTAAGATTTAAATTTTTTAGAAAACAAAATACTTAACCAAACTTTAGTTTGAGCAAGTTTTCAGCTATTATAAGCAAAAATCTCAAAAATCAGAATCAATTCCGCCGTAAAAAATGCGAATTATCCATATCTCTACTATTATTATCACTACTAAATGTTTGATTACTTTTTATTCCTAAAAATATCGGGGGGAGATTGATCCCCCCTTAGGTACCACATTGCACGTTACGTTGTAAGAGTTTTTCGTAAAAATATTTTAACAACATATTTAAAAAGTGAATCCAACTTGTGAACGGTACCTTTATTGGTTTCACTTGGAAACAATGAATTGGCAACATAGTATTTCGTAACTGACAGTCCCCTTGGTGATCTTTGACTGACAGTTGTCAAATTTGCCGGATAGAAAAACCGTTGTATGATGAGGTGCTCGGAAAAATACAATTTATCAAGAACTTGTGGATTATCAGTAGCCGAGTTTCAAGGTAGGTTTTAGATAAAATTTTCCCGCATATTTTAAATTTTTGGGGTTTTCATAATTTCCTAAGTTGGCCCATTACCGTGTGGTGTAAGACGTTTTACACAAAGCTGAAATTGCATTGTTGTCAAGATTTACACCTAAATTCTGTTGTTTCAAATTTCGTCAGATTATTTCAAATTATTTCAAATTTTGAAGAATTGCCCCCCTAGCTCCAAATTCACTTCAATAAAAATTAAAAATTTATAACTCCGCCACTGACGTTTGTAGCAAAATTGTGAAATATAGGGGGCAATTCTTTACATTTCAAAAAATTTGACGAAATTTGAAAAAATGTGACATAATCTGGCGCTTAAGATTTCTCGTTTAAAAGGCAATTTTAAACTTAAAAACTTACCTAAAAGGCCATTTCCCACTTTTTCATAGATGTAGCTTCACGATATAATATTTGTTATTAATTAAAAACCCGTAATTTGTTGAAAATTTTTAATTTAAAAATTGTAAATAAATTCAAAGCAGATAACAATTAACCACACAAACTGAAATGTCAGATTTCGTCACATTTCGTCACATTTCTTTCAAATTTATGAGTCCTATTCGTTTTCTTTATGAGGTCAGCTAAGTTTACTTTCTTTCTTTGTTTTTCACGGTAAAATTAACAAAGAGGGACTAACTGCATGTCGTGGAAGGGTCGCTACAAAATTAGCTCTACGCTGTTGCCACCGTTATATTTGAACGGATTTTGAAGGGAATGTCAAATTATTTCTTTAAAATCTGCCAGAAAAATCTGACTAAGTGGGATACTGGTCAAATTATTGAAGTGGTGATTATTTTTTTACTTTTGTTATCAAAGCTAGGCACGTATATAGTTTTTTATTCTGGGGGGTCCTCCCATATAGAAACTGCTGTTATTCAGTGACGGCCCATGAGGTTTTGGATAGGGTAATCAGAAATACTTGCTACAGTCGCCGCCGGCGGAAGATTACAGGGGTGCTACGAACAATTTTCGTCTAAAAGACGTTACTGTTGGGTTTATAAGGATAAAAATAAATATTAAAATAAAAATAAATGTAGATTCTATTGGAAACTGTGTGTGCGAATGAAGAAGAATTACAAAATGTTGAAAGTCCAGAATGTAGAAAACAAAACATCAAAATTTTAAGTGTCGAAACCACAAAATATTCAATTTTATAAAATGTCGAAATTACAAAATATCAAAATTACAAAATGTCAAAAAACAAATCACAATTTAAAATGTTGAAACAACAAAATGTCGAATTTACAGAATGTGGAATTACAAAATGTCGAAATTACAAAATATCGAAATTACAAAATGTCAAAAAAAATATATCGAAATGCGAAATAAAACCTAATAACATATTACGATCTGGTCAGGTTAGATTCAGTGTAATTAACTTACAAGAAACGGTTAGTTTTTTTAAATAATTTTCACCTAACCAGGTCAGGTTAGATTTTAAACCTGACCTGGTTAGGTTATTATACAAAACAAACTAACCTGATCTGGTCAAGTTAGTTTTTTTGAAATTATAATTACCCAACCGGATTAGGTTTGCTTTTTTTTTATTTCGTATACCAATCTAACCCGATCTGGTTAGGTTTTATTTTCTTTCTTTTAAATTTTTCAACTATTAGTATTTTTGTTTCTTCGACATTTTGTACTTTCGACATTTTGTGTTTCGATGTTTCGTCCGTCGCCCCTTCAATTGATCGCAAACTTATCCTTACCTGTCCATACACGCCCCTTTTCCACCAAAAAAAATGTGTCCAATGGACCGGTTAGGTCACGTTTTCGATCAATTAACCAGAGTTGAATTAACAGGTTAGGATAAGTTTGCCATCAATCGATAAAGGTGAGGTTTGGTTTAATTAAAAAAAATTCAAAATTTGCTTTTTGTATTAGGAAATGCACGAAATGGGATGACATCGAACCTTTTAGAAAAGCTATCGTCCAAAAAAGTCGGCAAAAAATTTTGCACCCTGTCAATTGTGTACCTTTATCAATATTAATTTTAATCCCGGAATAAAATACACAAACAAAATATAACAGGTTTAAAACCTTAGATACTATAATTAAAATATATTGAAATTGAAGAAATAGTTAAAAAGCTAAAGAATAAATTCCAGTGCAAAATTGTTTACTCTATAGGTTCATTGAATAGCTACCTAATTTGAAAAAGTAATTAAAAAAAATAAAATAGTTTTTAAGGTTTTGATTATAACAAATATAATAAGGGTAAAAAAAAATTGAATTTGTTTTTTTTAAACTTATGAAAATAAAACCAAGTAAAAATTTTCATTAAACTTGCAGACAAAGTGCCTAATTATTTAAATTATTTGGTTTTATTTTTAAAAGAACTATGAATAAAGACAGACAGCCATTTTGATTTTTTTGGCCCAAACTTATTTTGAGCAAAAATAAAAAGGTTTTTTTGACGGTCCCCAATAGCCTTCCTACCTATGAGTGGCTAAAAAATAAGTCAGCCAAGCATCTTTTTTCATTCAAATTTATTTTAAAATCAAGTTCAAAAACACGACAAAGAAAAACAATTTTTTAGCAGCTGCTCAAATCTTGAAATTATGAGATTTAGAAAACAAAATTTTTTTCCACTCTCCATGCATTTAGGTATAAAAAAATACCTTTAAGATTTTAATTTTTTAGAAAACAAAATACTTAACCAAACTTTAGTTTGAGCATGTTTTCAGCTATTGTTCGTGCAACTTTAATTTTAAATTCAAATTTTGCGCCAAATTCCCGTATTCGGAAAACCCACACAATTTCAATTTGATTGGCACAAGCAAAACGCCAGCGCCATCTACGAAAAATGAATCTGCGCAAAAAGGCGTAACCAAAAAAGCTCGTCTGTCGTATTCTATCGAGATCACCACGCAGCATGGTGATAAATTCTATTAACCAAAAAATCCAATAACATTCTTAGAAAATCAAACTAAACCATTACACAAACAAGTGATTCTAGTGTGGATCGACTGCAACGACTGGGCCAGCGAGAGGAGCTCCTCTGGACGACGGAAACAACTGAAAAGGTGAGTGCCAATCCTCTATATTGTCTTTGTGTGGCTCGGAAAAATTAATATTTTTACATCGTCCTTTTAAGGATTTTTGCACCCAGATTTTATAAAACGACCAGCGCGCTTACAGTCCCGCCGCTCTACCCCTCAAAATCAACAACATTTTCTGGTCCCACGACCCAGATAGTTTTTTAAAATTTGTTTGCTAAAAATATTAGATTTTTTCGCATCGCCATTTTGATTCGTTTGTTGCCGTGTCCAGTTTAGAAAGGAGGTTCCGTCCCCCCTTGCGTGGCTTAACGGTTGCTCCACCCACATTTCATTGCAGCCGAAATTGGCACTTCGTACGTCGTTTGTTTTGATTCAAAAATCGAAATTTGTTTAAATAATAGTTATTTGTTTAAATAATATGTTATAGTTATTCAAAACAACAAAAGTGCTTGTGAGTTAAATGCTTTATTCTTATTTAACAGGTAAACAAACACATCTAGTAGAATTAGTATTTACCTGTAAATAATAAGAGAAGCGGTAGTAGGTACAAGTTGTTTTGTGTGCATTTATTTTGGGAGAAAGATCGCGACCTAGGATAACAGCTGTTGATAAGTTTTTGCATTTATTCGAGAAATCGATAATAAAATATATGCTTGTTGAACTCTTTTGGACTGATTAAAGTCAATAGGGGTCAAGTGTTAGTTTTATTCCTTTTAAATATTTTTTATTTTTTTAATTAACAATATGTCGTTAAAAAAGCTTGAGAATCAACGCAAAGTTTCAATATCTCGTATTACGGAAACGTATAACTTGGGAACAAAAGCTAAATCAGATAGTTCTTCCTTGCCAATTTTTAAGGCGTTTTACGAATCGTTGATGATCACTATGAACAATTTAAAAACATTCATAATGACATCATAGGTCTCTGGAAAGACGACGACGATGATGAATTCGAAGTACAGGACAAAATTAGGAAAGATACGGATCTATTCTACCACCAAGCTAAAGTTATTTTTTCGAGTTTATGTTCCGACTCAGTTCATTCAAATTTTACCCCCGCAACTTCACACTATTCACGTAGCGATGATCTGGGCCCTTTAAAGGTACCTTGCTTTAATGGAAACGTAAAAAAGTGGCCAACCTTTTACGATGTTTATTCTTGTTTGGTTCACGAAAACTCAAATTATTCCGATATAAGGAAATTTCAACATTTGCTAACCTTCCTTGAGGGCGAACCACTTAATATTTTAAGTTCTATAAAATTAACGGCAAGTAATTACGCAATCGCCTGGAAGGTATTAACAGATCGCTATCAAAATAAAAGACTTTTAGCCAGTACCTACTGGAACTCAATCTACTATGCAAATTCTTTAAAGGGAAACCAGTCAGCAAAGGATCTTAGAGTCTTGGTAGATACCTTTTCCGAGAATATTGCGGCGCTCGAAAATCTTGAATTTCCAGTAACGTCGTGGTGTTTTTGTTTATTCTCAATTTTATTATCAAAAATCGATCAAACCACAAGAACCGCTTTCGAATTAAAGTATAGTACTACCGAGATTCCAACATATCAAAATCTAATTCAGTTTCTTATTAACCAATGCCGTGCTCTTGAAACAGTACAGCTATCTCCCCAAAATACGCAAATGCAACCTTCGACTTCAAAACAGCAAAAACCAAATTATTCGAATTCTAGTAACCAAAAATATAATTCTTATTCAAATAATCAGTACAAATCAAGCCCTCCATCAAATTTTTTAGCGCATACGCACTCACAAGTAGCAAATAAACAATCCAATATTCAATTTCGACAAAACCAACAACCCTATAAGTGCAAATTATGCAATAATTCTTTTCATCCACTCTCGCAGTGTGGTGTTTTTATTTCCAAATCTCCTTCAGATCGTTTTACTTATGTAAAACAACAATCGTTATGTATCAACTGTTTACGTTCAAATCATCAAGTAATCGACTGCAGTAGTACCTACAACTGCAGGGTATGTCGACATAGACACCATAGTCTTATTCATCTATCGCAAATGACAGATTCAATCCGTCAGAATTCAAGTCAATCCTTTGTTAATTCAAGCCAAAATTCAAATCAAAATTCGAACTTAAATCAAAGTTTTAATCCAAATCAAGTGGCCGTGCCAAGCACAGGCACAAACTTATCGTACCAGAATTCAAATTCAAGTCTTAGCCAACAGAACCCTAGTTTTGTTCAACCCAGTTCAAATTCAATTCAAATCAATTCGAATCCAAATACATCTACAAATCAATACTCTTCGTTATCCACCTTGACGCCCCGGACAACAGTGCTTCTAGCGACTATAAAATTAGAGGTACTGGATAGTCGGGGTAACTACCAACCTGTCCGAGCACTTCTGGACAGCGGTAGCCAAGCTAACCTGATAAGCGAAGCTTGTCTTAACAGGTTAGGCTTGCCAAGAAACAAAATTTCGATCCCTGTTCTGGGACTAAATCAATCTTCATCGGCCACTAACGGCATTTCTACTTGCACTATTCGAGCCCTAGGCCAACAAGAGCCTACCTTTTCTATTCAAGTCTTCGTTTTACCGAAACTCTGTTCGAATATGCCCTCAATACAGGTAGATTCATCCAATTGGAGTCATATTTCAAATCTAAAGCTTGCAGATAACCAATTTTACAACCCTGGTCCAATTGACTTACTCTTAGGTGCACAACTTTACACAGAAATCGTCCAATCAGGACGAATTCCAGGACCTCACGGCCTACCCTCCGCTTTTGAGACAGTTTTTGGGTGGGTCTTGATGGGCCAAACTCAAAACATAAATATTTCACCTCAAGTCAATTCTTACTTTACTTCCTGTGAGCAGTCTCTCGACTTTAATATTCGCAGATTTTGGGAACTAGAATCAATTAAGTCAAAAACGTTTCTCTCACCCGAAGAAAAAAGATGTGAAGAGATTTTCCAAAAAACTACCACTAGAGATATTTCGGGCCGATTTACTGTAAATTTGCCTTTTCGTCACATTGACCCTCCTGACCTAGGAGACACATATTCAGTGGCCTATCGTCAATTTTTGTCTCTCGAATCTCGCTTAATAAAAAATTCAAATTTCTATAGTATGTACTCGGATTTTATGAGAGAATATCTCAAAAACGGGCACATGTCTTTAATTCCAAGATCCGAACCTAGACCTCAGTTATGTTCTTATTTACCACATCACGGAGTCCTTCGTCTTGACAAATCAACGACTAAACTCCGGGTGGTTTTTAACCCCTCGATTAAGGGTTCGAAAGGCCTAAGCATGAATGAAACTCTTTTAATAGGACCAAAATTACAAGCCGATATTTCCGAAATTCTATTAAAATTCAGATTTTATTCTATCGTATTTTTGACTGATATAAAACAGCACTTTTTACAAATTCAAATTAATCCAATTCATCGGGACTACCAAAGGCTACTTTGGCGATTTGATCCCAATGAACCCCTGCAGGAATACAGGCTTAATACAGTGACGTTTGGTGTTAGTTCAAGTCCCTATTTAGCTATTAGAACTCTTAGAGAACTAGCCACCCTGGAGGCTAACAATTATCCTGAAGCATCTCAGGTCCTTTTGAATAACATTTTCATGGACGATATTTGCTGTGGAGCTAACTCTCTAGAAGGTGCTTTATCACTTCAAAAGGATCTCATAGCGTTGCTTAAATTGGGAAAATTTGAATTAAGAAAATGGGCATCAAATAATCCGAAACTTCTTTCACATTTGTCGCCCGCTGATTGTCAGATCCCTGTTACCTTTGAAGACGATTCTTCGACATCGATTAAGGTGTTGGGCCTTCAGTGGCACCCTTCTACAGATACTTTTACCTATTCTTGTACCCCTTGTGAAAAACCTTGCACCAAAAGGAATATTTTATCAGCTATCGCTAAAATTTGGGATCCTATAGGTTTCTTATCGCCTGTTTCATTTTTAGCCAAAGTGATTATGCAAAAACTTTGGTTATGCAAAACTGATTGGGATGAAATACCCCCCGATCCAATCAAAACTCTTTGGAATCAATTCAATAATCAATTAACCACTCTTTCGAATCTTTGTATACCTAGACATATTTTTTCGAATAATATTCAACGATGTCAATTGCTAGGTTTCTGCGATGCATCCGAGCTAGGATACGCTTCTTGCGTATACGTTCGCGTCGAATTACCAAATAAAATTATCAAAACTGCTCTAGTCATGGGCAAGTCAAGGGTTGCTCCCTTACACACTATTTCAATCCCACGTTTAGAACTACTTGGAGCTACTCTATTAGCTGATTTACTCGAACTAGTTATTCGCACCTATTCATCATTACTCGTAATCGATGAAATTCTTGCGTTCTCGGACTCACAGGTCACGCTTCATTGGGTCACATCTTCACCTCACAAGTGGAAGACCTTTGTGGCAAACCGCGTAAGTCGTATTCAAGAAACAATCCCCGAAGTCCCATGGTATCACATTACTTCACTCGAAAACCCTGCCGACTGCGCTAGCAGAGGGTTGTCGCCTAATAACTTAATAAATCACCCTCTTTGGTTTCACGGCCCTCCATGGATAACCTTGCCCACTACGGAGTGGCAAATTCAAAGGTTTATAAATGAACGTTCTTTGGGAGTTCCAGACGAGGTTCTCAAAGAAGAAAAACCGGAAAATTCAGTGGTGCTGACGGCAGAAATTCAAAATCAAAACTTTTTTGATAGATTAATCGATAAAATATCCAATTTAAATACCATTCAAAAAATCATTTGTCATTTTCTAAGACTTATTCACAATCGAAAAACCTCAGTTGACCCTTTATCCGGCGTTTTTTCCGCTTTTGAACTACACAAGGCTCTACTTGTTTTAGTTAAAAGGGTCTAAGAAGAGTGTTTTTCGGATATCATTCAAAAAATTCAAAATACTCAGCTATTACCTAAGCCGTTTCGCAAACTCGCGCCCTTTTTGGACGAATTGGGTTTCCTTAGAGTGGGCGGACGCTTACGGCATTTTCAACTCTCCTTTGAGGCAAAACATCCCTTATTATTGCCGAAATCTCATAGATTAACCCAATTGATCATTATTCAAACTCATAACGAAAATTTACATCCCGGAATAAACACAGTCCAATACTTAATTCGTCAAAAGTTTTGGATTATGTCATCACGTCGAGCTATTCAGAGGGTTTTATTGCAATGTATTCCCTGCTTTCGTTTAAAACCAAAACCGTATACTCCGTACATGTCGGATTTACCTTCTTTTAGAACGTCACAATTAAAATGTTTTTCACACGTTTGCTTAGACTATGCAGGCCCAATCAAAACCTTTGTAGGTCAGAGACGTCGTGGAGCACAAGTTGGTAAATCATATATCGCAGTCTTTGTCGATACTTCTGTCAAAGCAATCCATATCGAGCTTGTTTCGGATTTAACCACAGAGGCGTGCATCGCTGCTTTACGACGCTTTGTCGCTAGACGTGGCACTTGTGTCCAAATCACAAGTGATAGAGGCTCAAACTTTGTTGGGGCTATTAAGGAGCTCCATAATCTTTCGAAATTAGCTTCTGAGAGCTTAAAAATCAAATGGTGTCTTAATAGTCCGGGAGCCCCCCACCTAAATGGTCTAGCAGAAGCAGGAGTCAAATCTATAAAAACACATTTGTATCGGGTCATCGGTGACCAGATACTAACCTTCGAAGAGCTCTATACTCTCCTCGCCCAAATAGAGGCATTACTCAATCCTCGACCTCTTTGTGAGCAAAGCTCTGACCCAAACGATCTTACGTCTTTGACTCCGGGTCATTTCCTCACAATGGAACCCCTTAATTCGTGCCCTGATCCTGACCTTTCTACCCTTAAAGTTAATACCCTTAAGCGTTGGCAACTTATCCAACGACTTCATGCCGATTTCTGGAAGCGTTGGAAACTCGAGTACTTAAATACTTTACAACAGCGTTCTAAGTGGTCGGACCCTTCGGTTGAAATCAAGCTAGATACGCTTGTATTAATTAAGGATGAAACTAGGCCGCCATTACACTGGTTGCTGGGTAGAATAGTATCTGTACATCCTGGTCGGGATAATCACATTCGAGTTGCTACTGTTAAAACACAACACGGACTTTTCACTCGTCCCGTGGTCAAGTTGTGCCCACTACCTTTAGATGCGCACTAAACTCCCAAGCAACTTCTTTTGTTTCGTGTGTCGTTATCTAGAATATATATATTTTTTTTTTCATTTTTTTTTCTTTTTGATCTATAAACCTAAAACGGATTTTAATAACCTACCCTTTAAGGTTTTGAATTAACTTATATTTTTTTTATATAGCCATTTGTTTATTCAATTAATCTCAATGTAAAACTTCGTTTTAAGTGGGCGGAAAATGTTCGTGCAACTTTAATTTTAAATTCAAATTTTGCGCCAAATTCCCGTATTCGGAAAACCCACACAATTTCAATTTGATTGGCACAAGCAAAACGCCAGCGCCATCTACGAAAAATGAATCTGCGCAAAAAGGCGTAACCAAAAAAGATTCGTCTGTCGTATTCTATCGAGATCACCACGCAGCATGGTGATAAATTCTATTAACCAAAAAATCCAATAACATTCTTAGAAAATCAAACTAAACCATTACACAAACAAGTGATTCTAGTGTGGATCGACTGCAACGACTGGGCCAGCGAGAGGAGCTCCTCTGGACGACGGAAACAACTGAAAAGGTGAGTGCCAATCCTCTATATTGTCTTTGTGTGGCTCGGAAAAATTAATATTTTTACATCGTCCTTTTAAGGATTTTTGCACCCAGATTTTATAAAACGACCAGCGCGCTTACAGTCCCGCCGCTCTACCCCTCAAAATCAACAACAGCTATTATAAGCAAAAATCTCAAAAATCAGAATCAATTCCGCCGTAAAAAATGCGAATTATCCATATCTCTACTATTATTATCACTACTAAATGTTTGATTACTTTTTATTCCTAACAATATCGGGGGGAGATTGATCCCCCCTTAGGTACCACCTTACACGTTACGTTGTAAGAGTTTTTCGTAATAATATTTGAACAACATATTTAAAAAGTGAATCCAACTTGTGAACGGTACCTTTATTGGTTTCACTTGGAAACAATGAATTGACAACAGCGGCAGTATTTCGTAACTGACAGTCCCCTTGGTGATCTTTGACTGACAGTTGTCAAATTTGCCAGATAGAAAAACCGTTGTATGATGAGGTGCTCGGAAAAATACAATTTATCAAGAACTTGTGGATTATCAGTAGCCGAGTTTCAAGGTAGGTTTTAGATTAAATTTTCCCGCATATTTTAAATTTTTGGGGTTTTCATAATTTCCTAAGTTGGCCCATTACCGTGTGGTGTAAGACGTTTTACACAAAGCTGAAATTGCAGTGTTGTCAAGATTTACACCTAAATTCTGTTGTTTCAAATTTCGTCAGATTATTTCAAATTATTTCAAATTTTGAAGAATTGCCCCCATAGCGCCGATAGAGAAGTGATCCCTTTATAATATGTGCAAGTATTTAGGCAAAATCTGTCGAAATGATGTAATTAGGGACCCAGCTCCAAATTCACTTCAATAAAAATTTAAAAATTCATAACTCCGCCACTGACGTTTGTAACAAAATTGTGAAATATAGCGGCGATAGAGCGGTGATCCCTTGACAACGTGTGCAAGTTTTAACGCAAAATCTGTCGAAAGGACGTAATTAGGGGCCCAGCTCCAAATTCACTTCAATAAAAATTTAAAAATTAATAACTCCGCCACTGACGTTTGTAATAAAAGTGTGAAATATAGCAGCGATAGAGGGGTGATCCCTTTATAACGTGTGCGAGTTTTTAGGCAAAATCTGTCAAAATGACGTAATTAGGGCCCAGCTCCAAATTCACTTCAATAAAAATTTAAAAATTCATAACTCCGCCACTGACGTTTGTAACAAAATTGTAAAATATAGCGGCAATAGAGGGGTGATCCCTTTATAATATGTGCAAGTATTTAGGCAAAATCTGTCGAAATGACGTAATTAGGGACCTAGCTCCAAATTCACTTCAATAAAAATTTAAAAATTCATAACTCCGCCACTGACGTCTGTAACAAAATTCTGAAATATAGCAGCGATAGAGGAGTGATCCCTTTATAACGTGTGCAAGTTTTAACGCAAAATCTGTCAAAATGACGTAATTAGAAACCCAGCTCCAAATTAACTTCAATTAAATTTAAAAATTCCTACCTTCGCCACTGACGTTTGTAACAAAATTCTAAAATATAGCGGCGATAGAGGGGTGGTACCTTTATAATGAGTGCAAATATTTAGGCAAAATCTGTCAAAATGACGTAATTAGGGACCTAGCTCCAAATTCACTTCAATAAAAATTTAAAAATTCATAACTCCGCCACTGACGTTTGTAACAAAATTATGAAATATAGCGGCGATAGAGCGGTGATCCCTTGACAAAGTGTGCAAGTTTTAACGCAAAATCTGTAAAAATGACGTAATTAAGGACCTAGATCCAAATTCACTTCGATAAAAATTTAAAAATTCATAACTCCGCCACTGACGTTTGTAACAAAATTGTGAAATAAAGCGGCGATAGAGGGGTGATCCCTTTATAACGTGTGCAAGTTTTAACGCAAAATCTGTCAAAATGACGTAATTAGAAACCGAGCTCCAAATTAACTTCAATAAAATTTTAAAATTCCTACCTTCGCCACTGACGTTAGTAACAAAATTCTAAAATATAGCGGCGATAGAGGGGTGGTACCTTTATAATGAGTGCAAATATTTAGGCAAAATCTGTCAAAATGACGTAATTAGGGACCTAGCTCCAAATTCACTTCAATCAAAATTTAAAAATTCATAACTCCGCCACTGACGTTTGTAACAAAATTATGAAATATAGCGGCGATAGAGCGGTGATCCCTTGACAACGTGTGCAAGTTTTAACGCAAAATCTGTCAAAATGACGTAATTAGAAACCCAGCTCCAAATTCACTTCAATAAAAATTTAAAAATTCATAACTCCGCCACTGACGTTTGTAACAAAATTGTGAAACACAGGGTCGATAGAGGGGTGATCCCTTTATAATGTGTGCGAGTTTTTAGGCAAAATCTGTCAAAATGACGTAATTAGGGACCCAGCTCCAAATTCACTTCAATAAAAATTTAAAAATTCATAACTCCGCCACTAACGTTTGTAACAAAATTGTAAAATATAGCGGCGATAGAGGGGTGATTTCTTTATAATATGTGCAAGTATTTAGGCAAAATCTGTCGAAATGACGTAATTAGGGACCTAGCTCCAAATTCACTTCAATAAAAATTTAAAAATTCATAACTCCGCCACTGACGTTTGTAACAAAATTGTAAAATATAGCGGCAATAGAGGGGTGATCCCTTTATAATATGTGCAAGTATTTAGGCAAAATCTGTCGAAATGACGTAATTAGGGACCTAGCTCCAAATTCACTTCAATAAAAATTTAAAAATTCATAACTCCGCCACTGACGTCTGTAACAAAATTCTGAAATATAGCAGCGATAGAGGAGTGATCCCTTTATAACGTGTGCAAGTTTTAACGCAAAATCTGTCAAAATGACGTAATTAGAAACCCAGCTCCAAATTAACTTCAATAAAATTTAAAAATTCCTACCTTCGCCACTGACGTTTGTAACAAAATTCTAAAATATAGCGGCGATAGAGGGGTGGTACCTTTATAATGAGTGCAAATATTTAGGCAAAATCTGTCAAAATGACGTAATTAGGGACCTAGCTCCAAATTCACTTCAATAAAAATTTAAAAATTCATAACTCCGCCACTGACGTTTGTAACAAAATTATGAAATATAGCGGCGATAGAGCGGTGATCTCTTGACAAAGTGTGCAAGTTTTAACGCAAAATCTGTAAAAATGACGTAATTAAGGACCTAGATCCAAATTCACTTCGATAAAAATTTAAAAATTCATAACTCCGCCACTGACGTTTGTAACAAAATTGTGAAATAAAGCGGCGATAGAGGGGTGATCCCTTTATAACGTGTGCAAGTTTTAACGCAAAATCTGTCAAAATGACGTAATTAGAAACCGAGCTCCAAATTAACTTCAATAAAATTTTAAAATTCCTACCTTCGCCACTGACGTTAGTAACAAAATTCTAAAATATAGCGGCGATAGAGGGGTGGTACCTTTATAATGAGTGCAAATATTTAGGCAAAATCTGTCAAAATGACGTAATTAGGGACCTAGCTCCAAATTCACTTCAATCAAAATTTAAAAATTCATAACTCCGCCACTGACGTTTGTAACAAAATTATGAAATATAGCGGCGATAGAGCGGTGATCCCTTGACAACGTGTGCAAGTTTTAACGCAAAATCTGTCAAAATGACGTAATTAGAAACCCAGCTCCAAATTCACTTCAATAAAAATTTAAAAATTCATAACTCCGCCACTGACGTTTGTAACAAAATTGTGAAACACAGGGTCGATAGAGGGGTGATCCCTTTATAATGTGTGCGAGTTTTTAGGCAAAATCTGTCAAAATGACGTAATTAGGGACCCAGCTCCAAATTCACTTCAATAAAAATTTAAAAATTCATAACTCCGCCACTAACGTTTGTAACAAAATTGTAAAATATAGCGGCGATAGAGGGGTGATTTCTTTATAATATGTGCAAGTATTTAGGCAAAATCTGTCGAAATGACGTAATTAGGGACCTAGCTCCAAATTCACTTCAATAAAAATTTAAAAATTCATAACTCCGCCACTGACGTTTGTAACAAAATTGTAAAATATAGCGGCAATAGAGGGGTGATCCCTTTATAATATGTGCAAGTATTTAGGCAAAATCTGTCGAAATGACGTAATTAGGGACCTAGCTCCAAATTCACTTCAATAAAAATTTAAAAATTCATAACTCCGCCACTGACGTCTGTAACAAAATTCTGAAATATAGCAGCGATAGAGGAGTGATCCCTTTATAACGTGTGCAAGTTTTAACGCAAAATCTGTCAAAATGACGTAATTAGAAACCCAGCTCCAAATTAACTTCAATAAAATTTAAAAATTCCTACCTTCGCCACTGACGTTTGTAACAAAATTCTAAAATATAGCGGCGATAGAGGGGTGGTACCTTTATAATGAGTGCAAATATTTAGGCAAAATCTGTCAAAATGACGTAATTAGGGACCTAGCTCCAAATTCACTTCAATAAAAATTTAAAAATTCATAACTCCGCCACTGACGTTTGTAACAAAATTATGAAATATAGCGGCGATAGAGCGGTGATCTCTTGACAAAGTGTGCAAGTTTTAACGCAAAATCTGTAAAAATGACGTAATTAAGGACCTAGATCCAAATTCACTTCGATAAAAATTTAAAAATTCATAACTCCGCCACTGACGTTTGTAACAAAATTGTGAAATAAAGCGGCGATAGAGGGGTGATCCCTTTATAACGTGTGCAAGTTTTAACGCAAAATCTGTCAAAATGACGTAATTAGAAACCCAGCTCCAAATTAACTTCAATAAAATTTTAAAATTCCTACCTTCGCCACTGACGTTAGTAACAAAATTCTAAAATATAGCGGCGATAGAGGGGTGGTACCTTTATAATGAGTGCAAATATTTAGGCAAAATCTGTCAAAATGACGTAATTAGGGACCTAGCTCCAAATTCACTTCAATCAAAATTTAAAAATTCATAACTCCGCCACTGACGTTTGTAACAAAATTATGAAATATAGCGGCGATAGAGCGGTGATCCCTTGACAACGTGTGCAAGTTTTAACGCAAAATCTGTCAAAATGACGTAATTAGAAACCCAGCTCCAAATTCACTTCAATAAAAATTTAAAAATTCATAACTCCGCCACTGACGTTTGTAACAAAATTGTGAAACACAGGGTCGATAGAGGGGTGATCCCTTTATAATGTGTGCGAGTTTTTAGGCAAAATCTGTCAAAATGACGTAATTAGGGACCCAGCTCCAAATTCACTTCAATAAAAATTTAAAAATTCATAACTCCGCCACTGACGTTTGTAACAAAATTGTAAAATATAGCGGCGATAGAGGGGTGATTTCTTTATAATATGTGCAAGTATTTAGGCAAAATCTGTCGAAATGACGTAATTAGGGACCTAGCTCCAAATTCACTTCAATAAAAATTTAAAAATTCATAACTCCGCCACTGACGTTTGTAACAAAATTCTGAAATATAGCAGCGATAGAGGGGTGATCCCTTTATAACGTGTGCAAGTTTTAACGCAAAATCTGTCAAAATGACGTAATTAGAAACCCAACTCCAAATTCACTGCAATAAAAATTTGAAAATTCATAACTCCGCCACTGACGTTTGTAACAAAATTCTGAAATATAGCAGCGATAGAGGGGTGGTACCTTTATAATGAGTGCAAATATTTAGGCAAAATCTGTCAAAATGACGTAATTAGAAACCCAGCTCCAAATTCACTTCAATAAAAATTTAAAAATTCCTAACTCCGCCACTGACGTTTGTAACAAAAATGTGAAGTATAGCGGCGATAGAGGGGTGATCCCTTTATAATATGTGCAAGTATTTAGGCAAAATCTGTCAAAATGACATAATTACGGACCTAGCTCCAAATTCACTTTAATAAAATTTAAAAATTCCTACCTTCGCCAATGACGTTTGTAACAAAATGATAATATATAGCGCCGATAGCAAGGTGGTTTCTTTACAAGTGGTTCAAGTTACAAGTCAAGATTCCAAAAAATAAACGAGTTCTTAATATTTTTATTGTTCCAGTACCGTTTATCTGGTCCACTGTAATTTTGTGGAGCTGGCTGCGAAGGAGCTGGCTCCATGGAGCTAGTTTCACGGATATCCCTTGGGGTACGTTCAGATTGAAAAGTCGGGCGAGGGTCAGTCCCGAGAAGTGGCGAATGCGCATTGAGCAGTTGAAAAAATGGGATTTCGGTTTAGCTTTTAACGCCTAGTGGGAGTTTTGTGTTTGTTTAAAATTTCGGAGTTTTGTCTTGCCATTACTTATGCATTAAGACATACATGTGTTAAAAATTAGAAAGTGCGTGTGATTCTGTCAGACAGTAAATAACAAATACAAAACAGTTTGGTGAAACGTATGTCTGATTTACACTCGGATTTTGTTATTTATGTAAAACAATATGATGCCGATTGCATATAATGAGGATCTATGTTGTTTTTTAGTAGTTAAACATTCCACATGGAAGGGAAAGTAAGTACCTAACCTAATGGTAATTAGTAACTTTTTGTAGAATAACTATAAGAGGGGGTCTGTCGACTTAACGGACACACAAATTTTGTGAAAAAATTTTTTTAGGCTTAAAATAAGCCTTTCTAAGAACATTTAAGTATTGTTCATACTCGTCTTAGTCTTTTGTTTTTGATTAGTCTCTGTCCTTTGATTAGTCTTAGCTGTCTTAAACAAAATCGGGTGTTCATACTCATCTTTTGTTTTTGATTAGTCTTAGTCATAACCCACTGAAAAAAAAAATTCAATTTCAAAAAGAGGCCCTCTTCAAAAGTCATTTTCTACACAAAACAATCTTATTTAACCTAATCTGTGCACGAAACACAGACACGAAAGAACAAAAGCAAAAAAGAAAAAAAAAACAAATAAAATTTTGAGGTTATGTTGAGATTTTCTGTTAAAAACATGATTAATGGCGGTAAATTTAAAATTTTGACCACACACTTGCGCTCTTCGGATGCCCTGTAAAAAAAAACATCAAACATCAGCTGATGCCTGTCACTCGTCTTAGTCCTTGTCCTAAGGATTGAAAGTTGGCAACTCTTAAGACAAGGACTAATCAAAAGCAAAAGCATTGTATGAACACTCCCATACGAAACAGTGGTTTTAACTTTCTTTTGACAGGACATATATATTTAAAAAAAATTGCGGATTATGCGGTATTTTTTGAAAAAAATTGAAAAAAAGTCCTATAAAATGAGCTGTTTAACCTCACTTTTTTCAATAACATTCAATAACAACTAACTTCAGAAAGCATGGCTGCCAAGCAAGCTTAAAGATTCTAACAATACCATGCCAATATATTCTGGAATGTCTTTTGTATTTCTATAAACACTCTGGAAAATATACTAGAGTCAAAGAAATCCATGAATACAACATGCGAAACCGAAATGATGTCCATGTACTGTTTCTGCACTTGAAAACCTCCAGGAATGCAACACTTCATTATGCACCTATATTTTATAATGAACTACCACAAAATATAAGAGACTTGCCTTTACTTGCTTTTAAAAGTAAAATAAAACATTTTTTGTTGAGAACATGCTTTTACTCAACCAGTGATTATTTAGAATATCATTTCTCAGATCTGGATTTTTAAAGATGTTGTGTGTATATCTCTGTGTGTGAGTGCGTGTGTGTGTCTGCATTTTTATGTAGGTATTAATTTTAAGTCTTTTAGCATAGTGTGTCCTGCAATATTTTTAAACCAAATTTTACCATAGATATTTAAGAGTTTTTTAAAGTTGTACAATATATTTTTGATGACCTGTAAAACAATTATGTTTTTATGTAATAAATTCAACTTCAACCAAAATGCACCTGAAACATGTTTCAAAAAGGCACTGTTGCCAGATTGTAACAAAAGTCATCAAAATTTGGCAAAAAATTGACTTTTACTGTGTGGATAAGATTTATTTAAAAAACTTACTTTAAAAACATTATTCAAACATCAAAACTGCATAAAAACTTAAACACTTTAAAGCTAAACCCACTAAACCTAACCTAAGCAAAAAAGCATATTTGAACTAGAACTTGAATAAATCAAACCTAACCTAACTCAAACTTAACCTAACCTAATCAAACATAATTTATTGTAATGAAACCTAACCTAACTGAATCAAACATAGGTTCTTGTCGACTTTAGAGACACAAAAACTAAACATTTTTCTATCACGATTTCACTTGCAAACACTAATTTAGATATTTTTAAGCATATTGTTACAAATTTAAGTCTTTAAATTTTATAGTTAGAATTTATTTAGGTTTAGTGTAGTATTAGGTTGACATATTTTATGGTTGTATTCTTAATCTAGGTTTTAGTTGCATTATCTGTGACAAACTGGTATGCGAAAGTCTAGAAAAGGGCTGGAATGATTCCGAATCGAACAAGGATGGAAGGGTTCTCAAATAGTAGGCAGCCCTCATATATAAGGCTGGACGTCGTGCAGCAGTCAGTCAGTCACAGATAACGTACTGTAGTGGTCGTGAGATATTAACACGAAGTTAATAGACCGATTATAGTAGTGAATTATTAGCAAGTTATTAGTAAGTTTAAGTGCGTGTTTTTGTACATAATTTGTGGAAATAAATTGAAGTATCATTTTCAACAATTGCGAGTTTTAATTTGTCGTTGTGAACCCGTAACAATATTTAGATACAGATAATATCAAGGTTTTGGTAAAATCTAAACTATACGGAAAATCACGTGCAAAAACTTGTATGTAATTTTGTTTACATTACAGGTGACATTACCCTGGAAAAAATTTTTGGTTGGAAAAAAGAAAAACAAAAATTGTGCGCTGTTGTCAAATTTGCATATATGTTTCCTGCCATTTTTGTTTTTTATTAAAGGGGGAATCCCAGTTTCATTTTGTTTATATTTTGCTTCTTGTCGTGTGGTTCTTTTTTGTCATTTTCAAAATTATGTTTGATCCAGTTAGGTTAGGTTTCATTACAATTAGCTTGTCTAACAAACTGTCACAATCAGCTGTTTTTCGATCCAAGATGGTTGCCATAGGACAAACAAAGTGTTTTCCCATAAGCCGCAATGTTAACAAAAACGTAATTTTTAAAAAAAGTGAAACAATTTAATTTACAACAAAGATGCTGTTTTAAGTATTGATCCTTTGTACACATGGGAAAAATGTGTTTTTCTTTACAAAAATCAATTAAAGCCAGTAAATCTCAAATAAAAGGGACCATGTTTTGTTCAAAAAGTCAGGTTATGTTTTTATTTACTTTTGTTTTTTTTAACTTTTTTTCTAGTTTTTTACTCAGTTTGAATAATTATTATTAGTTTCTGTGCTGTTATAAATTGTGGCAGCTGGGGAGATCTTGATAATGTTAGTTTTGATGGAATGCCAAGTATTTTGACCTTAAAAAATCATCTTGATTTAAATGAACTAGGTATTAGCTCAAAGAAGGGAAAAGAAAGTGGATAAGTGCTCTATTACCTGACTTAACAGAGGATAAATTGAAATATTCGAAAGTTTTTTGTCAGGTTTGTTTTGGATAAATATGTAACTGCCATTTTGGCAACATTTTCTATTGGGATCTTTTTTTGTGCTTGAGTGGACCTTTTGCAGAAGTGTAACATAGAATTGTGTTAAACTATAAGAAATATTTCACAATGATTTTTTTTTACTATTCTAGGCAAGCAACTTTCAAAATTAGAATACATCAATGATCCTGACTGGGTCTCTCCTGAATGGATTATTGTTTCAAAACAGTTGAAAAATTTTAAAAATTATGGTTGAAAAAAGGGTCTAGCGAAGAAAAGGAAAACAATATGAGGTTAAAGTGTGGGTAGTGAGCTGAACCAAATTTGTACACCATCCTACAGAACTCTTAAATAAACTCTTGGTAGCGTAGCGTCCTGTATAGTGTCCAGTGGAGTCCTGTATCATCAAAGTTTATTTTTCTTTAATAAATATTTATTTTACAGACCTCAAAACAGTTTAGAATAAACTGGTGAATTTGACAATCTCCCTAACTCAAACCTCTTTTTATCTTAAACTATTTTGGTGCAAATTTTCCTTTATTTCCATGCTTTTTGACACCTGAAACTTGTACACCGTAAAATTTGTATAGCATCTGACTGGACCTACTATGAGTCCTGTTGTGAAATTTCTATGGTACTGTTCTGAGCTTACCAAAAAAAATTTTTTATGGCATCAAAAAATAGATGGAAAAAAAAGTCATCTTTGTTGACTTTGATGACCACAAGAAAAACAAATAAGTTCTCTCAGATTTTTTTTTCAATTTCTCTCAAAAAAACTTGGGTCCTAATGGGTCATATGCTGTTACGCCCAATTGTAGAGTAGAGTATATATTTATTTGCATAAACTTTTAGATACATAATTGAGCAAATATTGTTACAAAAAAACTGTAATAAAAGTAATAGTAGTAATACAACAGCGAATATTGTACTGTTGTAAAATTTGAACAGTACTGTTGTGAGCTGATGAACCATAGGTTTGACTGTACTTAGGCCCTATGTATTATAGTTCATGGAAAATCATATGGTGATGTACATTGTGTAAGGCCAATGACAAGGAAAAGCTGTATTTTAATTTTGCAAGTTATTTTTAATATTATGTTTACTTATATTTTTTTAAATAAACATATTTTGTAAAGTACTTATTAGAAGTTTGCTTGACCAACCTCTGTTGGAACTCAGATGTGTATATTGATCTGTTGGACTGACCTACCTATATGTTGTGCCTCTTTTTCATGTCACTACTGGAGGGTTAACATGATTAAACTTTGTCTAAACTGAAAAATCATAGTGAAATATTTTCACAGTTTAACCCTATAGAAGGCCTATTACTTAGCAAAAGGTTTAGTCAAGTACAACAAAAGATCCTAATAGAAAACCTGAATCTGATGAGAAAAGTTTAGTCTATTTCAATTTCGTCTCTGTTAAGTGAGCCTTGAAGTCAGCTCTTTGAATAGAACTACTTATCCATGTTCCCCTACCTTGGGCTGATAGTTCATTGATTCATTGGTCAAAAAACTTCAAATTCAATGAAAATTAACATTATCATTACTTCCTCTGCTGCCACAATTCACAACAGCAAAAAAACTTGACATAATAATCAGTGGTGCACACAGAAATATGTCTTGGAGGGGACCCGAAACCTTTGGGGGCCTGATATCTTTGGGGGGCCCCCAGAGGTCCCATGATGTTGTACTGTATGCAATTTTTTTCTGTTTATTCATATGGAAAAATATCTAAAAAATTATTTGGTTTGGGGGGTCCGGGCCCCTAGCCCCCCGTCCCCTTGGTGCGCCCATGTAATAATTCAAAATAAGTAAAAAAACTAGAAAAATTAAAAAAAAAAACAAAATAAATGAAATAAACAAAAACATAACCTACTTTTTTGAAGAAAACATGGTCCCATTTATTTCAGATTTTCTCGCTTTAGTTTAATATTTTTAAGAAAAACGCATTTTTCCCATATGCACAAAGGATCTGTTCTTAAAACTGATTAATTTTTGAGACTAAAGCTCTTGTCGTTTTTGTGAAATTTACACTTTTGTTAACATTACGGCTTATGGGAAATCGGTTTGTTTGTCCTATGGAAGACATCTTGGATTTGATCATATGTTTTGTTAGACAGCCCTATAAATAGGGCTGTCTAACAAAACCGATTTCCCATAAGCCGTAATGTTAACAAAAACGTAAATTTTACAAAAACGACAAGAGCTTTAGTCTCAAAAATTAATCAGTTTTAAGAATAGATCCTTTGTGCATATGAGAAAAATGCGTTTTTCTTAAAAATATTAAACTAAAGCGAGAAAATCTGAAATAAAAGGGACCATGTTTTCTTCAAAAAAGTAGGTTATGTTTTTGTTTATTTTGGTTTTTTTAACTTTTTTTCTAGTTTTTTTACTTATTTTGAATTATTACATGGGCGCACCAAGGGGGCGGGGGCTAGGGGCCCGGACCCCCCAAACCACATATTTTTTTAGATATTTTCCATATATTTCATGAATAAACAGAAAAAATAGCATAAAGTGCATCATGAGACCTCTGGGGCCCCCCAAAGGTATCGGGCCCCCAAAGGTCTTTGAAGTTTTTTGACCAATGAATCAATGAACTATCAGCTCAAGGTACGGGAGAGTAGTTCTATTCAAAGAGCTCACTTCAAGGCTCACTTAACAGAGACAAAATTGAAATAGACTAAACTTTTCTCATCAGATTCAGGTTGTCTATTAGGATCTTTTGTTGTACTTGACCAAACCTTTTGCTAAGTAATAGGCCTTCTATAGCGTTAAACTGTGAAAAATATTTCACTATGATTTTTAGGTTTAGACAAAGTTTAATTGTTTTAACCCTCCAGTAGTGACATGAAAAAGAGGCACAACTTACAGGTAGGTCAGTCCAACAGATCCATATGCACATATGAGTTCCAACCGAGGTTGGTCAAGCAAGCTTCTAATAAGTACATTACAAAATATGTTTATTTAAAAAAATATAAGTAAACATTATATAAAAAAAAACTTGCAAAATTAAAATACAGTTTTTTCTTGTCATTGGCCTCACACACTGTACATCACCATATGATTTTCCATGAACTATAATAAATAGGGCTTAAGTACGGTCAAACCTAAGGTTCATCAGCTCACAACAGTAAGTACTGTTCAAATTTTACAACAGTACAATATTGTTGTATTACTACTGTTACTATTACTTTTATTACTGTTTTTTTGTAACAATATTTGCTCAATTATGTATCTAAAAGTTTATGCAAATAAACATATACTCTACTCTACAATTGGGCGTAACAGCATATGACCCATTAGGAGTATTAGAACCCAAGTTTTTTTGAGAGAAATTGAAAAAAATATCTGAGAGAACTTATTTGTTTTTCTTGTGGTCATCAAAGTCAACAAAGATTACTTTTTTATCCATTATTAATGATGCCATAAAAAATTTTTTTTGGTAATAAGCTCAGAACAGTACCGGAGAAATTTCACAACAGGACTTGTAGAAGGTCCAGTCAGATACTATACAAATTTTACGGTGTACAAGTTTTAGGTGTCAAAAAGCATGGAAATAAAGGAAAATTTGCACCAAAATAGTTTAAGATAAAAAGAGGTTTGAGTTAGGGAGACTGTCAAATTCACCAGTTTATTCTTAACTGTTTTGAGGTCTGTAAAATAAATATTTATTAAAGAAAAAGAAACTTTGATGATACAGGACTTCACTCGACACTATACAGGGCGCTACACTACCAAAAGTTTATTTAAGGTTCTGTAGGATGGTGTACAAATTTGGTTCAGCTCATTATTCACACTTTAACCTCATATTGTTTTCTTTTCTTTCTTCTCTGTACCCTTTTTTCAACCATCATTTTTAAAATTTTTCAACCGTTTTGGAACAATAATCCATTTAGGAGAGACCCAGTCATGATCATTGCTGTATTCTAGTTTTGAAAGTTGCTTGCCTAGAATAGTAAAAAAATCATAGTGAAATATTTCTTACAGTTTAACACAATTCTATGTTACACTTCTGCAAAAGGTCCACTCAAGCACAAAAAAAGATCCCAATAGAAAATGTTGCCAAAATGGCAGTTACACATTTATCCAAAACAAACCTGACAAAAAACTTTCGAATATTTCAATTTATCCTCTGTTAAGTCAGGTAATAGAGCACTTATCCACTTTCTTTTCCCTTCTTTGAGCTGATACCTAGTTCATTTAAATCAAGATGATTTTTTAAGGTCAAAATACTTGGCATTCCATCAAAACTAACATTATCAAGCTCTCCCCAGCTGCCACAATTCATAACAGCACAGAAACTAATAATAATGATTCAAACTAAGTAAAAAACTGGAAAAAAAGTTAAAAAAAAACAGAAGTAGGGGAAACTGTTGTATACTGGGACATGTTTCATAGTGGGACAAATCAAATTTCCCGCCACAGTTTCCAGTTAAAATTTTGAATAAATTACAGTGTCATCTACGCGTAGCGACATCTACTAAAAACCGCAATTTCGGTGACTTGAAGTATTGCTTCTGTTTAATATCGTCCATAGCAATTACAACACATGTCAATTTTTTTTTCTGACTCCATATGTCCGACGCTATAACTCATTTTTACATGTGATTTTTTTAGTAAATAGTGGTTCAATTTTGGTGAGGTCAGGCCTTCTGTAGAAAATAAAATATACCGAAGGACCACTCGAGATAGCTCGAGAAAAACGTGTGGGAGTTAAGAGGGACTGTATCTTTCCACAGGGCTCCGACAGGGAAAAAAAGAGCCTAAAACTTATTTACTAAAAATAGCGTAGCAATGAAAAATTATCAAGAAACGACTTACCCTTAGATGTCTTTTGTAGCTACTTGGCTGGCCAGCCCGATTATACGCGAAGTACCAGACTCTCCATTGTTCTATAGTTCAAATGTTCCAAACACTAATATCTAATAACTAAAGCGTAAAAATTAATAGTTTCCACAATTTTAATATAAAATAATAGCGGTGCGGTGACTTTCTTTGCACGTGGCGCGTGGTTGAGTTGTTCGCTCAGACAATCGGCGTTTTCGTCTGCTAGGCCGAATTTAGCCGCTTATCTCAAATCCTTCATTGCTGGGAGAAGCGCGCGAAGTTTAAATTTAAAATATGGAAAGATATAGCGTAAAGTAAATCAAAATAATATTCTAAAAACGCTTGTAAGCGTAGAAAATGTAACCCAAAAATATTTAAAAACTAAGAGAGATAGCTTCTCGAATTTTAAGTGAAAATTAGAGAATATAATTATTTACAAAAATAAAAACAAGTTGGGAAACTTGTTCATTCGGCCCACCAAAATGAGCATCATTTTTCGGTAGGTGAATCTGAATCAATTGGAAGGGGGCAAAGCTTGACTAAAGGTCGTTTAAAGATACCGGACGCGGTACGAACATTTGCCACCCTAGCGTGCCCATCAGGCCCTTTAAAAATTTCAATAATGCGACCTACCCGCCATTGAAGGGGCGGTGATAACTCGTCTTTGATAAGAACGACGGTACCTATTTTTGGCTCGGCGCATGGTTCCAACCATTTATTTCGTACTTGAAGGGTATGTAAAAATTCTTGGCTCCAACGACGCCAAAAATCGGCTTGTATTCGTTGGACCAAGTTCCATCGCGATAACCGATTCTCAGGTTTACTTGAAAAATCTTCATCAGGAACAGAAACTAAAGGTCCATGTGTTAAAAAATGTCCCGGTGTTAAAACCTGTAGATCGTTACAGTCGGTAGATTGCGGGGTCAAGGGGCGAGAATTTAAAATCGCCTCAATTTGACAAAGAACCGTGTACAACTCCTCATAACTTAGAATTTGCGAGCCAATGGTACGAATTAAGTGAGTTTTTACTGATTTTATCCCTGACTCCCAAAGACCGCCGAAGTGGGGAGCTGATGGAGGTATAAAATTCCAGGCGATAGCTTGTTGCGTGCAAGCATTTCTTGCAAGATCAAGCAATTCTTTGCTTGATTTAACGAAATTTGTGCCATTGTCTGAAAAAAGAGTTTTTATGTAACCTCTTCGGGCAACAAAGCGACGTAGCGCAGCTAAAAAAGCGTCCGAAGTTAGATCTGACACTAACTCGAGATGTAAAGCTTTAGTATTTAGACAAATAAAAAGGCAGATATATGCTTTTTGTGTTTTTACACCTCTGTGTTTACTGAGAGTGATAGGTATAGCACCACTAAAATCTACTCCACTAAAAGTAAAAGGCTTTTGTGGAATCAAGCGGTAGGACGGAATTTGTCCCATGATTTGCTCATAAGAATGCGGTTTGACGCGAAAGCAACGAACACATTTGGATAAAACCGTTTTAATTAAGCGTTTGGCAGATAAAATCCAAAAAATTTGACTAATGAGATATTGGACTGTTTGCACTCCGACATGCAAATATTTTTTGTGCATATATTCAATAAAAATATAAGAAAGTCTACTTTCCTTGGGTAAAAGAAGAGGATGTTTTTGTCCGTAAGAAATAGTCATGGCTTGTTGAATGCGTCCTCCAACTCTTATAAGACCATCCTGGTCTAAAAAGGGATTCAATTTTTGTATGGGTTTTATGCATTTTTTCTGGTTTTGAAGGTTAAGAATTACTTCAGAAAAGTATTTTTGTTGTTCGTGCTTAGCCAAACATTTTAAAGCGTTAAAGAGATCGATATAATCTATATTTGTCTTTTTTCTGACGTCTGCGGATAGTCTACAATTATTTATGAATCGTAAACTGCGGGCTAAAAGTAGTTGAATAGCGTAAAAATCGGATTTATTATTTAAAAGCGAATCTAAAAAATTTTCCGTTGTTCGGTCACAAGAAATCAGAGCAACATTTTTTCGTTCCTCAGTCTCTAAACTGTCATTTATTTTGACTTGCGGGGTTTTTGTTGGCCATTTATCGAAAGATTCTTGTAAAAAACTAGGGGCGGCCCACCATAGGGGATGATTTAAAAGCTCACTCGGCGAGCAGCCGCGGCTGGCTACATCGGCACTATTGAGAAATGTGGGGGTATATAACCAACATTCTGGATTAATATTATCTTGGATAAGACTAACACGATTTGCGACAAAAGTTTTCCATTTACTTGGATGGGATTTTATCCAGTGTAAAACAACCATTGCGTCCGAAAAAGCGTAAATATTATTTATTGTGAACCTTTTTATGAATATATCATATGTGTATTTTAAGACCTCAGATAAAAGAGTAGCGGCTAGAAGTTCTATTCTCGGAATACTAACAAATTTTTTAAGTGGAGCGATGCGACTTTTCGCAAGAACAAAATATATGTGATATTTAGCGTTTCGTAAGACACGTAAGTATATTACGCATGCGTACCCTCGTTCACTCGCATCACAAAAACCACAGAGATCGATGGATTCGGCGTTGGTGATGTCAATGTGGCGGGGTAAACTAAATTTTTCTAAAACTTGAAATTCAGATTGATAGAGTGTCCACTGACGAACTATTTCTAAAGTAGGCGTGGCGTCCCAGGAAATACCAAGTAACCAAATTTGTTGAATCAAATATTTTAAAGTGAATGTTACTGGGGTAAGATAACCATGGGGGTCATAGCAGCGTGCTAAAAAAGAGAGAAGCGTCCTTTTAGTACAGCTTTGCTGATTAGGTAATATGTTAAATCGAAACTCGTCATAGGAAGGATGCCAGCACAGGCCTAAGACCTTAGTGACGTCATCCGAATCGAGAGATAAAACTGCGGGGTTGACCAAGGAGGGATCTAAATGAGAGATCACTTCTGAGCGATTGCTAGACCATTTGTGTAATTTTAAGCCAGCGTTTCCTAATAACTCCGTAAGCTCATGCTGCAAATTTAACGCCTCTTGAACCGTTTTACATGAAGTAGTGACGTCATCAATATAGGTATCGTTAAGTATAACTTGAGCAGCGTGAGGGTAGTTATCATATTCGGACTCAGCTAAGTGCTGAAGGGTGCGTAAAGCGAGATATGGTGAACAGTTCACTCCGTAAGTGACAGTTCGTAGTTTAAAAATGGAAACTTTTTCATTAGGGTTAAACCGCCAAAATATTTTTTGGTATTTTTGATGATCAGGGTTGATATTTATACCACGATACATTTTTTGAATATCGCAGGTGAGCGTCACAGGGTTAAGGCGAAAATGTAATAATATTTGAATAATATCTTTTTGTAGTTTTGGACCCGATAATAATACTTGATTAAGCGAAATATGCGTAAAGGGGTCAGTAATACTCGCATTAAAAACTACCCTTGTCTTAGTAGTGATAGCTTCATTTTTAACAACAGCGAAATGTGGAATGAAATAGCTGTCTGAATCGTCTTCTTTTTCTGAGTCATAGTCCATATGACCCAATTCCAAATATTCATTCATAAATTTAGAATATTCACAATACAAGTTTTTATCGCGAAGCAGTTTTTTTTCTAAAGATAAGAAACGATTTAGCGCGACTTGTTTTATTCCAGGAAACTGCGGTGGATTGTCAAATGTGCGAAAGGGAAGGGAGACAGTATACCGGCCGTCTTGATTACGCGACACGCTCTGTTTAAAATAATTTTCACACATTTCATCCTCTGGTTTCAAATTAGTTTTTTGGGGGACGCAGTCGGTTTCCCAAAATTTTGAAATTAATTGCGAAAGCGAGTCATTTTCATTTTGACAAAAAAGAGCATTAATTGGCGGGGTAGAAATTAAGGGTTGATTTATTTGTCCCATCAAAATATAGCCGAAAATAGTTCCCATAGCAAAGGGATGATTTGGATCATCGCTAGCGATTTTTTCACCCTGTATAATTAGTGGAAATAGATCCATACCAATTAGTAAATTTATAGGCGAAGGGTTGTAAAAAGTGGGATCTGCCAAGGGTAAATTTTTTATAAAATGCCAATTTTCTGTATTTATTTTTACTGACGGTAAATCAGTACAAACCCTTTGCAAAATAATCGCTTGCGTAGACACAAAAATATCTGGTTTTTGAAAATTACAAATTTTAATAAAAATCGATCCTAGATCAGAAGTAAGAGAGTTGCCTCCAACCCCCTGTATATTTGAACATAAGGGTTGTCTGGGAAGGCCCAATTGTTGCGCTAATTTTTGAGAACAAAAGGTGTTTTGCGAACCGCTGTCTAAAACGGCTCTAACTGTTTGAAAGTGACCGCGGACATCTTGAATTTTTACTAGGATAGTTGACAATAAAACTTGCGATTGCGCAGAAATAAAACCACAATGCGTGGGGTTAGAACCTGAAGGAGTTGCGATTGGTACTTGTGAATTAGAAGACGTCGAAGTAAAATTGTTATTATTTTGAGTAGAGTAATTTTGAAGCGGACACCCAGTAGCCGGGGATCTAAAACTTTGCTGACTGGCCAAGTAACCACGTGGTGAACTATTTGGAGATGCGTTGGGAGACATATTAGAGAGATTTTGTGAGAAATTCACGTTAGCATCAAAATGGGATCTATTTTGATTTTGAGAATTAGCGCAATTATAATTTCGCTCAAAATGAATTAATGAGTGATGTCTTTGATTACCAGGGCAATAGCGACATGAGCGTAGACTTTGACAAGAATTTGTTAAATGTATTGAGCTTAAACAATTTAAACATAGTTTTTTATTTTTAGCGTAAGAATAGCGTTCGTAGGGAGATTTACCTTTAAATGCGTTACATAAATATATTGAATGTGTGTTAGAATCACAAAAAGCGCATCTATCTTTAGAATGAGTATTTTCCGTACCAAGTAGCGGTTTTGTATAATAAGGCGAGGCGTTATTTTTATAAAACTGTTTATTATTTTTAAATCTATTTTTAGATTGTAGCGAATAAAGCGAATTACATTGACTTTCAAGGAAATTATAAATTTCTTGATATTTGGGCATTTCATTAGACCTAGAATTAGCTAGTTCAAAGCGCGAAAGTAGTACCTCAGGCAATTTATCTAGTAAAATGTTGGCGAGCGGAAAACACCATTGATCAGTGTCGTAATTTAGAGTTTTTAAAGCCTCAATGTTTTCTGAAAAAACATCAAGCAGCGTGCGCAGCGTTTCTGGATTGTCGTCTTTGAGAGCGGGAAAATTATACACGGAGCGCCAATAAGTTTGAGCCGATAAGCGGGGGTTATGATAGCGTTTTAGAAGCGTATTGTAAGCGATTATATAATTAGCGTCGGTTATTTGTAAGTGTTTAACTACGTTTAAAGGCGGTCCTTTTAGGTAGGACAGTAACAAATTAAATTTAGCGTTTGTAGGAATACTAGGATTATTGTGTACAGAACTATTGTACATATTTAGAAAGGTTGGAAACTTAGTGATGTCGCCATGAAATTCGACAATGCGCAGTCTTGGCATTAAAGACGCCATAAAGCGGTCTGGATCAGAAGAATTTGAAATTTGCGTTAAGTTTTGAGGTTGAGGAGCTTCAATTTTCACCTCAAATAGTTGTTTTTGAATTCGTTTAATATCATAGAAGCTGTCGTCAAACTCAGTAAGGCGTTCATTTTCTTCTTCCAGTCTCTCCGGACTTGCCGAATAAGCCTCTATTATTTGATTTTGATAAATAAAAAATGTTTCTTTAATTTCATCAAGGTCGATAAGGCGAACCTGTAAACACGGTTTTTTTGTATCATCCGTTAGGCAAGCATTAGCTAAGTTATGAAGAGTATTAATGCGATTATGTTGCACATTACGGAGTGCTTCTAACTTCTTAAGTTGCGTACTCATTGTAATGTTTTTAAAAAACTCCGTTAAAACAGGTGAACGATTAGTTTCCGAAATTTTTAATATTTAAAAATTAAAAGCGTTTAAAAAGAAAAGAAAATAGGCGATAAAAAATGTAAACAAGTCTCATTTACCTCTCTAATATCTTTGTGTTGGAAACTTTTCCTACGTGCAGTCGACGCCAAGCCAAAAAGAGGTAGGAAATGCGCGAAAACAATGCGCGTTCGGTACTTTTTTACTTGTTATTTTTACTGCGAGCACAGCAAAAAGAGCAAGGTCAGCGTATTTATTAAAAATTTTATATTTAACAAAATGCGATTTAGACTTTAATTTTTCCCGGGGTCCTGTTATCGGGCTCGAACCTGGACCAAATGGTGAGGTCAGGCCTTCTGTAGAAAATAAAATATACCGAAGGACCACTCGAGATAGCTCGAGAAAAACGTGTGGGAGTTAAGAGGGACTGTATCTTTCCACAGGGCTCCGACAGGGAAAAAAAGAGCCTAAAACTTATTTACTAAAAATAGCGTAGCAATGAAAAATTATCAAGAAACGACTTACCCTTAGATGTCTTTTGTAGCTACTTGGCTGGCCAGCCCGATTATACGCGAAGTACCAGACTCTCCATTGTTCTATAGTTCAAATGTTCCAAACACTAATATCTAATAACTAAAGCGTAAAAATTAATAGTTTCCACAATTTTAATATAAAATAATAGCGGTGCGGTGACTTTCTTTGCACGTGGCGCGTGGTTGAGTTGTTCGCTCAGACAATCGGCGTTTTCGTCTGCTAGGCCGAATTTAGCCGCTTATCTCAAATCCTTCATTGCTGGGAGAAGCGCGCGAAGTTTAAATTTAAAATATGGAAAGATATAGCGTAAAGTAAATCAAAATAATATTCTAAAAACGCTTGTAAGCGTAGAAAATGTAACCCAAAAATATTTAAAAACTAAGAGAGATAGCTTCTCGAATTTTAAGTGAAAATTAGAGAATATAATTATTTACAAAAATAAAAACAAGTTGGGAAACTTGTTCAAATTTGTTACATAAGGTGTATAGAAGGTAGGTTTATGTAATAGTAGCATTAATTTCTACTGTCCTAAAAAAATATTGAACCTAACTTTAATGGTGTATCCTGTTGTATAGTGGGAATTTTAAACATGTTGTATAGTGGGACTTAGTTTTAAAGTAGCTTTAAAGGGTGTATAGTGGGACTATTTTGCTAATGCTTTTATTTTATTATTCATGCAAGATAAAGCTTCAAATATATTAAGAACTTGATTAAATATTGCAATGAGTGAGGTTTTAGTTTAATTAAAAGTTTACTTACAATTTTATCTTTATTTTTAAAGAAAGGGTGTATAGTGGGACTCTTTTGCTAAAACGTTATTTACGATTTTATTTTTATTTTCAGAAAATGAATAACCCTAATAGTACCAAAAAAATACTCTGAAAAAACACTAAGAAATATGAGGAAAGCAAGCACGCTCATATTGAAAATGCTGAACAAATGCAGAAAGCAGTGCTTGCAGTTACAGAAGCTGCTGAATGAGCTGCCAGGCAATGCATTTTTAATTTTGATCTAACACCCTATAATATAGAATAGGTCATATGAATATGAGTTAGTTGTTGAAACTGTTGTTTGTATTGACCATTTATGATCTTTAATAGCCTAGTGTTAGAGTTTTGTTTTTTTAATTATTTTCACCAATAAAGATTATTTTCATTTATGAAATATGTTTTATCATTGTTGTTTTAAAGTATTTTTAGTAATAAAAAAAGATTTTTTCCCTGTTGTCCCAGTATGCACTAGGCCTATTCCCACTATGCAACATGGGGTGGTTGCATAGTGGGAATCTGATGTATACTGGGACCAGCTCATTATACTATAGCTGCACTTGATGCTAATGCAGGGATCTCGAGAAAAATCACTTACCAAATCAATCAGCTTTATATGCAATATCAATTAGAAAAAAATTGTCCCATTATACAACAGCTTCCCCTAAATAAAAACATAACCTGACTTTTGAACAAAACATGGTCCCTTTTATTTGAGATTTACTGGCTTCAATTGATTTTTTTTTAAGAAAAACGCATTTTTCCCATGTGTACAAAGGTTCAATACTTAAAACAGCATCTTTGTTGTAAATTAAATCGTTTCACTTTTTTTAAAAATTACGTTTTTGTTAACATTACGGCTTATGAGAAAAGGCTTTGTTTGTCCTATGGCGACCATCTTGGATCAAAAAACAGCTGATCGTGACAGTTCGTTAGACAAGCTAATTATGTTTGATCTGGTTAGGTTAGGCAAGGCCAACACAAAAATAAAGGCCACGACCCTGAAAAAATCAGCTGTTCTCCCGGGGCTGAATTTTACATTGGGTCTTATGGGAGGTCAGACGTTTTTCACTGAAATATTCTCAGACACCATCCCGATATTCCACCAAAGGTTTGTAAGGAAGCAACATGATTAAAAGGTTAAAATCTTCAAGATTTAGCATTCCTTATTTTGAATTTAAATTACCGGCCATGTACCACATGCCAACTGTTATATTTGACATGTATTTGACTTTGTCATAGTGATTGTCACATTCGCTTCTGCTTTAAACTTAATTTTTGTGTGAGCTATTGAAGCGGCTATGAAAAATTAGAGCTTACTATACATTAAAAAAAAATTGTTCTGCCAGAATAAAGTAAAAACAATCTCAAAAACGGCTTTATTTAAAAACAATCAAATATCCCTGAACCGTCATTTCAACTTCAATATTTTAAAAACAATCAGCTGTGTCGTAACGTGACCATCAAAAAAAAAATCAGCCCCGGATGTGACGTCAACAAAGTGGAGGATCGTGGCCCGTCCATTTTGATAGCCCTGGGTTAGGTTAGGTTTCATTACAATTAGCTTGTCTAACGAACTGTCACGATCAGCTGTTTTTCGATCCAAGATGGTCGCCATAGGACAAACAAAGCGTTTTCCCATAAGCCGCAATGTTAACAAAAACGTAATTTAAAAAAAAAGTGAAACGATTTAATTTGCAACAAAGATGCTGTTTAACCTTTGTACACATGGGAAAAATGCGGTTTTCTTAAAAAAAATCAATTGAAGCCAGTAAATCTCAAATAAAAGGGACCATGTTTTGTTCAAAAGTCAGGTTATGTTTTTATTTACTTTTGTTTTTTTTTTTTACTTTTTTTCCAGTTTTTTACTCAGTTTGAATCATTATTATTAGTTTCTGTGCTGCTATGAATTGTGGCAGCTGGGGAGAGCTTGATAATGTTAGTTTTGATGGAATGCCAAGGATTTTGACCTTAAAAAATCATCTTCATTTAAATGAACTAGGTATCAGCTCAAAGAAGGGAAAAGAAAGTGGATAAGTGCTCTATTACCTGACTTAACAGAGGATAAATTGAAATATTCGAAAGTTTTTTGTCAGGTTTGTTTTGGATAAATGTGTGTTCTATTGGGATCTATTTTGTGCTTGAGTGGACCTTTTGCAGAAGTGTAACATAGAATTGTGTTAAACTGTAAGAAATATTTCACTATGATTTTTTTACTATTCTAGCCAAGCAACTTTCAAAACTAGAATACAGCAATGATCATGACTGGGTCTCTCCTGAATGGAGTATTGTTTCAAAACGGTTGAAAAATTTTAAAAATTAATGTTGAAAAAAGGGTCCAGAGAAGAAAGAAAAGGAAAACAATATGAGGTTAAAGTGTGAATAATGAGCTGAACCAAATTTGTACACCATCCTACAGAACTCTTAAATAAACTCTTGGTAGTGTAGCATCCTGTATAGTGTCGAGTGAAGTCCTGTATTATCAAAGTTTCTTTTTCTTTAATAAATACTTATTTTACAGACCTCAAAACAGTTTAGAATAAACTGGTGAATTTGACAATCTCCCTAACTCAAACCTCTTTTTATCTTAAACTATTTTGGTGCAAATTTTCCTTTATTTCCATGCTTTTTGACACCTAAAACTTGTACACCATAAAATTTGTATAGTATCTGACTGGACCTACTACAAGTCCTGTTGTGAAATTTCTACAGTACTGTTCTGAGCTTATTACCAAAAAAAAATTTTTATGGCATCATTAATAATAGATGGAAAAAAAAGTAATCTTTGTTGACTTTGATGACCACAAGAAAAACAAATAAGTTCTGTCAGATATTTTTTTCAATTTCTCTCAAAAAAACTTGCGTTCTAATAGTTCTAATGGGTCATATGCTGTTACGCCCAATTGTAGAGTAGAGTATATATTTATTTGCATAAACTTTTAGATACATAATTGAGCAAATATTGTTACAAAAAAACAGTAATAAAAGTAGTAGTACAACAGCGAATATTGTACTGTTGTAAAATTTGAACAGTACTTACTGTTGTGAGCTGATGAACCTTAGGTTTGACCATACTTAAGCCCTATGTATTATAGCTCATGGAAAATCATATGGTGATGTACGGTGTGTGAGGCCAATGACAAGGAAAAACTGTATTTTAATTTTGCAAGTTTTTTTTTATATAATGTTTACTTATATTTTTTTAAATAAACATATTTTGTAAAGTACTTATTAGAAGTTTGCTTGACCAACCTCCGTTGGAACTCATATGTGCATATTGATCTATTGGACTGACCTACCTATAAGTCGTGCCTCTTTTTCATGTCACTACTGGAGGGTTAAAACAATTAAACTTTGTCTAAACCTGAAAATCATAGTGAAATAGTTTTCACAGTTTAACGCTATAGAAGGCCTATTACTTAGCAAAAGGTTTAGTCAAGTACAATAAAAGATCCTAATAGAAAACCTGAATCTGATGAGAAAAGTTTAGTCTATTTCAATTTTGTCTCTGTTAAGTGAGCCTTGAAGTGAGCTCTTTGAATAGAACTACTTTCTCCTACCTTGGGCTGATTCATTGGTCAAAAAACTTCAAAAACTTTTGGGGGCCCGATACCTTTGGGGGGCCCCCAGAGGTCTCATGATGTTGTACTTTATGCTATGTTTTCTGTTTATTCATGAAATATATGGAAAATATCTAAAAAAATATGTGGTTTGGGGGGTCCGGGGCCCTAGCCCCCCGCCCCCCGCCCCCTGCCCCCTTGGTGCGCCCAAGTAATAATTCAAAATAAGTGAAAAAACTAGAAAAAAAGTTTTAAAAAAACAAAATAAACAAAAACATAACCTACTTTTTTGAAGAAAACATGGTCCCTTTTATTTAAGATTTTCTCGCTTTAGTTTAATATTTTTAAGAAAAACGCATTTTTCCCATATGCATAAAGGATCTGTTCTTAAAACTGATTAATTTTACTAAAGACTAAAGCTCTTGTCGTTTTTGTAAAATTTACGTTTTTGTTAACATTACGGCTTATGGGAAATCGGTTTGTTTGTCCTATGGAAGACATCTTGGATTTGATCATATGTTTTGTTAGACAGCCCTATAAATTATGTTTGATCCGGTTAGGTTAGGTTAGGTTTCATTACAATAAATTATGTTTGGGGGCCTGTTGACTTAACGGACAGACGAATTTTGTGAAAAAGTTTTTTTAGGCTTAAAAAAATTATGAATATTTCACTTTGGATAGTTTGCCGTGGTTAGTTAATCGATGCTACAAAACCAATTTATTATTGTGTTTGTTACCTTTTAATTGAATAATAGTTGGTCTAGGTTTAAAGTAATTGATGATATTAATAATTTTATTAAGGATTCTGTTAAAAATTTTAAAAAGTTTACTAACATTTTAAATTCTATTGAAATATGTAACAATCTAAAAGTAAGTGATTATAAAAGACATAGCAAGTACCTTAACTATTGGGGTCTTAACAAAGCTGCAGAGGTCATTGTACCAAGCATTATAGATTTTAATAAAAAATCTGACAATAGTATTGCAGCTAGGGCAGCAGTTGAGCTTTCTAAAACTGATTTACAAACCAATGCTCAGCTCACAACTGAACAGCCTTTTTTAGAACATCACCCAGAAGTAATTTTGGTAGGATAGGATTGCGTAAAAATGCCTTTTTACTTTGATTAAATGCATCAAGTTTACCAGCACACTATGATGAAATACAACAATTAGTTTTAGGAAGTTCACCATTAATTATAGAATTAATAGAAAGGGTAGATAGCGATAGTCGAAAGACAGATGGAGTTTTACTTTACATTAGGAATGATGCGAGAGTCATTGGGGTGGAACGGGTTTTTAGGCAGACACATTATTGACTGGTTGCGGTAACTATTATGTTTCAGTAAAAAGAATATTTAATTGCTAGTGTTTATAGATCACCCAGCTCTAGAATAAAAGACTGAATCTTTTTTTCAAGAATGGTGTGAAGAGAATGCATTGGATAAAAATTATACAGTTTTACTAGCTGGAAACTATAATATTGATTTTAGAGATGTAGATATATCAGGGAATTTTAAAAATTGCATGCAAGACTTAGGATTAAGTAATATTGTACATGATGTAACAAGATTCTGTAGCACAAGAAATTCCACTCTTGATTTAATTTTAACAAATAATGACATTTTTAAAGCTAACACATTATTAACACCTAAAATAACAGATCACTTAATTGTGCAAGTTTGTACCGAAAAAGTAAATAAAAACATTAAAAAAATTAAATCAAGAGGTAGATATATTAATTATGACCAAATTAATAATATTTTGGAGAACAATGAGTTTAGATATAACTATCCTAATATTAATGAAAAATGCACAGATTTTGTAAAAACATTAACTGATGCTTTAGATAGGGTTGCTCCTGTTAAGTCTGTTTCTATTTATCCAAGATTTAAAAAGTGGTGGAATGATAGAGTTAGGAATGCAACAGAAAGTAGAGATAGAAATTACAAAAATTATACACACACTCAAAAGGAAAGCTGGCGCATTATAAATGAATTTCGGAGTAATAATAAGTCTACCCAATTGAATGAGGTTGGAGTTGACTGTGACACGTTAAATAAGTTTTACTGTAGTATTGCCGGCAAACTGACAAAAAACCTCTGCTCAGACATTGGCCCACTGAGTTTTTTCTCTCATGTTTCTGTTCCTAATTCATTCCATTTTGATGATGTGTCACCACAAGAATTAACTGAGACCCTACAGGACATAAAAAATAAGAAATCATGTTGGGAGGACGAAATCTCTGCTGAGATTTTAATGAAACTACCCTTACTACTTAGTGCTCTTCTTTCGTTGTGTTCTTCCATTAACGACTCTTTTGAGAGGGGTATTTATCCAGAATGTCTTAAAACATCAATTGTTATTCCGCTTCACAAAGGTGGGTCAACAGATGAGCCCTCAAATTACAGACCAATATCCTTACTTTCGACATTGTCAAAGGTCATTAAGAAACTTGTCAAAAAGCGAATGTGGAGCTTCCTTACTAAATACAGACTTATTACACCAAAGCAGTACGGCTTCCAACCAGCAAAGGGGACACATGACGCTATTTTTTATTTCTTGGAAAGGGTTTACACAGAGATTAATAAAGGTGAGGCAGTCGCTGCAGTTTTTTGTGACCTGTCTAAGGCCTTTGATTGTGTTGATCATGAGATCCTGTTGCAGAAGCTTGAGCGTTATGGATTTAGGGGTTCGGTATTGTCATGGTTTAGGTCCTATTAGAGTCAAAGAAATCAATCAGTTCTTGTTTCAGGTTTATGCTCTTCCTCAATGAGAATAAACTGTGGGGTACCCCAGGGATCAGTTTTAGGACCCTTGCTTTTCTTGCTCTACATTATTGATCTTGTTTATCTTAAGATTTCTGGAGAGTTTACTCTATTTGCGGATGATACATCCATTCTATGGCATAACAAGGACATTAATATCCTTAGACTAACTATCTCTCAAGATTTGGAAAAAATCAAGAAATGGTGTGATTCTAACAAGTTGTGCTTCAATGTAAATAAAACCAATATACTTGGGTTTAGGTGTGACATGGAAAGTATTAATCTGGGGGATGATCCTTTGCAGACTGGGCATGTGTCCAGGTTTCTTGGAGTTCATATTGACAGCCGACTCTGTTTTGAAGAACACATTTTCCAATTAAGCAGGAAGCTTTCCTCAGGGTGCTTTGCTGTCAGGTGTGTAAGATCTGAACTTGGAGCTGAAATGGCCAGAAATGTTTACTTTTCCTTATTCGAGTCTCATCTTAGATATGGGATCCCATTTTGGAGATCAGCAAGTAAATATTTGCTTAAGCTTCTTTTTATTTTACAAAAAAAAGCAGTCCGTTTTATTGTTAATGTGCACCAAAGGGAATCCTGCAGACCTTATTTTAAGAGCCTTGAAATACTGACTCTTACTTCTATCTACATTCTTGAAACGTCAAGCCTTGTGTATAAAAAGTTTAATAACAGGCCTATGGTAGAGACAAACCGAGTAACAAGACAAAAAAACAATGTTTCTCATCCTATCCCAAAAAGTGCTTTAGCACAAAAATCTATACTTTACGAGGGAAGAAAAATGTTAGATGTGCTGGCTCCATTAAGCTGTTTAGAAGAAAATTAAAACGAATTCTAATAGAAAGATCCTTTTACAACCTAGCAGAATTTTTTGAGGATGGGTTACAATAATGTATGGTTTTATTTATTGTATTAGTTTTATTGAGTTTGACAAATTTAGATGTTAATCTGTTTTTAGTTATTTGACTTTGTTTTTATTGTTATTTTCTAATATTTGTAGCCTGTTGTAGTTGTATGTAACTATTATTTTATTATTATTTTATACAACTATCATCTAAATGCCTGTGGTGTGTAACTTTTAATATATATATTTTTTTATTATTATTATTTTAAAGAGTATAGATAAGTTAGACTTAGCCTGCTTTGTCCACGGAATTTTTGTTCTTGACCATAAAGCACTGGTTTATTCTATTGTAGTGTGACAAATTTAGATGTTAATCTGTTTTTATTTATTTGACTTTGTTTTTATTGTTATTTAGAAAATTTGTAGCCTGTTGTAGTTGTGTGTAACTATTATTTTATTATTATTTTATATAACTATCATCTGAATGCCTGTGATGTGTAACTTTTAATATATACATTTTTTTTTATTATTATTATTTAAAAGAGTATAGATAAGTAAGACATAGCCTGCTTTGTCCACTGAGTTTTTGTTCTTGACAATAAAGCACTGTTCTATTCTATTCTATTCTATATAAGGAATAAAACTGTTGAAAACTATGAGATCTATAAACAGACTAGAAACACTGCGGTAAGGGTAATGTGGGAAGAGAAAAGAAAATACTATAATGAAAAAGTTAGCCTCAACAAGAAAAACCCTAAAGAAATGTGGAAGGTTTTAAAAACATTGTCCCAAAAAATCAAAATAATGTTGATATACAAGAAATTAAAATAAATGATAGCATTATTAACAATCAAACAAGTTTCGTGGCTACTCGGACAAAAAGGAGTTTTTGTTTCTCTCATATTTTTCCGTGGGTAGCCTGAAAGCTTAACCTCACGGGGGTCGAAGATCTAATGGACACCTAATAAGTGTTGACAGTTAACTGTTTCGTCCTTATGGGACTCCTCAAAACACTGCTGGTCAATGTGACAAATCTTGCGAAGTTAATTAGACGGTTTGGTCTCTAGTCAAATATAAATAGTGAGAAAACTATCTCAAGAAGCGCCATCTACTGAGATACGAGAGAATCAAAAAACAAAAGCAGGCGAAAAACCGCTATACAATATCGATCAATGAAAAGATCGAATGCAAATAAAAGAAAACAAACTAGACCGTGACCTACGACAGCTCTTTGTCTTTCAGGCCGGACCAACGCATATTGCATTTTTACCCGTCATCAAGACAGTGAGCGTCCATCAACGGAATTTTTCAGCCAAATAATACTAACAAACGTGGAATTTCGTACCCGTGAATTAAAAAATCAAACAAGTTTCGTGGCTAATCGGGCAAAAAGGAGTTTTTGTTTCTCTCATATTTTTCCGTGAGTAGCCTGAAAGCTTAAACTCACGGGGGTCCAAGATCTAATGGACACCTAATAAGTGTTGACAGTTAACTGTTTCATCCTTATGGGACCCCTCAGAACACTGCTGGTCAATGTGACAAATCTTGCGAAGTTAATTAGACGGTTTTGTCTATAATCAAATGTAAATAGTGAGAAAACTATCGCAAAAAGCGCCATCTACCGAGATGCGAGAGAAACAAAAAACAAAAGCAGGCGAAAAACTGCTATACAATATCGATCAATGAAAATATCGAATGCAAATAAAAGAAAACAAACTATAGACCGTGACCTACGACAGCTCTTTGTCTTTCAGGCCGGATCAACGCATATTGCATTTTTACCCGTCATCAAGACAGTGAGCGTCCATCAACTGAATTTTTAAGCCAAATAATATTAACAAACGTGGAATTTCGTACCCGTGAATGAATTTAAAAATCAAACATTATTAATTTGGTACCGTGCAGGTCTTCTACCAAATATTCACTTTGAAAGAAAGTGCATCCCAGTTTTCTAAAATTCTATCCACACATGCCTAAAAATAAAAAAAAAGCTTTAGCAAGTTTTGATAGGGACAGGTAATAGGAAGGTTTTAAGACAAGTGTGTACCTGTAACTATAACCAACGAGTTTGCAGGATGGAGGATTTTATAAGGCTTCAACTCTATACATTTTTGAAATTCTTCCAACTTCTCGCTTCTTTTACTGCTGTGTGAGAAGTAAGTGTAAACAGATCGGGTAAAATCTTCCAAACTACTCGTTAATTTTTTGACTGCTGCTGAAAAGCACAAATGGAATGAGTGGCATACACATCCCATCACAAAAATATTTGGCAAAATGGCCTTAAATCGTGCCTGTACACCGGATATATTACCCATCATTACAGATGCGTTATCTATATTCCGTTAAACAAACTTTCTGCGTCCGAGTTAACGACTCTTATTAATCCTAAGAATACATCACAGACTCTATTTTGAAGGCTATTAAAATGCCTGACAACAAGTACTAATAATTTTTTGTTTGAAATATCCGTGGTTTTGTCGATAATGATTGAAAAAAATGATTCTTGTAATTTGCTTGAAAGGGTCTCTGTTCTTCAGCAATTGCATGTGTCATATTTGTCGTTTTTGTTCGAGCGCAACGGAGTTGTTTTGCAATATTAGAATCAGGGCAAACCACAGAGAGAATAAAATTAGGTGATCCATTAGCAGAAAAGGCAAATTATGTTCATGCAGGTACATTGTCAATTTTAACTCTGCACTTCTAACACTTTTTGATATTTCGGTATCTATAAAAAAATGTTTCATCTTTGGGGTATTAGTAGCTTTGACAATTTTCTTTTTATGTGCCTCTGTCTCGGAATGCCGTTTTAAATGTTTTAAACCTCCCGTTACAAATTTCTCACAAGCCTTGCAAGAAGATTTGTCTGATTTCTTTTCTAATAAAGGGTAAAGATTGATTTCGGTTCAGGATTTTCCTTGTCAGTGGCTTCAGTGTCTTTCTCAGAGACCTTTTCCTCTTCAGATGAAGATGATATCATTTTTAAGGTAGAAGCTGAATTAGGATCAGAAGATTTTGATCCTTTTTTTATTAGAAATCTAAAAATACAGTATTGCAAAATATATCAAAATTTCTAGGTGTACCTACCTAATTACGAACAACTCCAAAAGTTTTGCCCCCTTTTTTGTTTCCCTAAAATCCCCGTTTGATTAGATATATAAACACATAACCTAAGAAAAAGGTCAGAGTATTTATTTATATCACTAGATTTCCAATATCCTGATGAACCTGGAAGGACTCTTGGAGTTGTGTGTTATTGCAAATGAATAAGACACTGCTCCTGTTAATTACATACCTGTCCCCCTGCCCTTATAAACTCCTTACCAAACATATACATAATACTGTGACACACGGCATATTGTAGTATACTGTTACTGGTGTAGTAAAATGATGAAATAAACATAGAACGGGGAGTCCCCTATTTTTCGTTGGCGCGCGGCAAAGCCCGAACTAACCTACCAAAATATCTTTTATATTCTTTGGCCCGAGCAGTCATACGAACACGCAATAGGTATATATTCAAATAATTCAATATAACAGAAGCTGAATGACCAAGATATTGGATTATATTTGTACCATAAAGTAAAAATTTTTCCCAGATCAATATATAACTTGAAAATTTGTTTTTTGGGATATTAAATAAAAAGTACTAGATTTTTGCTTAAACGTACTAGCGTACGGAAAATATCAAAAAAGTACTAGATCTAGTACAATTCTACTAGACTGGCAACACTGATAGTTGCTTTTAAGTAATAGACTATACTTATTGATTTAATGAATTAGGGAATACCCATAGACCTAACCTCAAAAATCTTTAGAACTTGTTGTTCTGTGACTTGTTGTTTATATTGGATGCACAGGACAGATTGGATGTGCATTGAAAAATTTAGTTGTTCTGTAGCTGATTAAGAGGTAAGTTATTCTTGTGTAATACCAAGGGCAGTATCTACTTAAATGCAGCAGCTTATGCATGATTTGGTAAAAAAGGGACAAATTTAAAGAGCATGCACCCAACAATCCCTGTCCTTAACAGTCTTATTTTTACTTGAAAAGGATAGTTATTAAGGATGTCACCTTTTCAAGAGAAGAAAAAACGACTAATCTAAAAATACTCTGCCAATATATGGGCAACTAAGCTCACACTAGGTACTATAGTTATAGTGCATGTGGGAGCTAATATAACTAAAAACTAAAATATATTTTATTCAACTCCAGACTCAATTACCTTTCGTTTGATACCACACAAGCCATGTTTTGACTTAGTTATTTTGTTTAACTCCAGACTCAATTATCTTTTGTTTGATAACACACACGCCATATTTTCACTTACAAATAATTTTTTTTACTGTACCCCCACCCTTTTTCTTAAATAAACTAAAATGTATTTTGTTTAACTCTAGACTCAATTATCTTTCTTTTGATATCACGCACGCCATTTTTTCACATAAACTCTCAATTTTTAAATCTACCACCACCCTTTTATTTGGCTTGCGTTCGGTGGATTTTTAAAATTTTTAAATGGGAACATCTCGACCCAAGACCCATCCTAGGTACCAAATTTTATTCAAATCGGGCCAACGGTTTTTGAGCTATGTGCATTGTTCGTTACAATCAGACATACAGAGGGACGGCGCGGCAAAAAGTTTCAGAATCATCTGAAATGCAAACAAATTTTTGAAATTGGAGCAACTTTTTTTTTCTTGAAAAAATTAGGATCACCATAGCTCACACTACTATAGTATTTATAGTGGTAGTCATGAGCTCATATATTCCCTTTAAAAAATTAAATAAATACTTAGGCAGGTATGTAAAGTTTAACAAGGGATTAATATGATATATTTGGCATCAAATTCTTTCGTTTCATATTTCCCTGAAAAATCATGCAACTTTCTCCATTTAGCCTTTAATGTGCGATCCTCAGTGTCATCAATATTGATAAAGATATCTATTGAGTAAATTCACCCAGTACAGGGTGTTCCAAATTGGGCACTTTTAAATGGGAAAGGGTACTTCTAGAGGAGATAGAGAGAAATCAACCGCCCTTTACAAGCCTCAATTGTCAGGACTAGATTTTTGGTGAAAACCACATTTTTATAAATAAACCCGTTGTGGCGCAGGCCTTTTTTAAAATCTGCATTTTTGAACCGGTGTGAAGATGGCAGATTAGGCTAGCAGATTTTTTCAGCCGATGTCGCCCGAACGCAATTTATACTGCACAAAAAACTTTTTGACATTTTATGCTCAGCAGATTCTGCTGACAGATAAAATGGTGTGAAGTTTTTTATGGAAAAAATAATGAACAATATATAATATTTTTGCTTTACCATAAAACTCTACTTATAAAGCTATTTAAAACCTGAAAAGTCCTCAAAAACCCTAAAATTCTTTAGGCGTTAAATATCAGTAAATTTAAAAAAAAACATAATTAAGAAAAGATGAATTTGCAAAAAAACTAGATAGGGTAGTTTAAACCCCACCCCCAGCTAACAGTGGCATGGACTTGCAACCCGTAGGATACGAGATATAGGTTGTCCAAAATTTTTTAAAAAATTCATAATTTAAAAAATATGCTTTTGTAATAAGATTTACAAAAAGAAGCAGTTAGAGTGGTTCATGCTTCACCCCCGGATACTAGTAGCATGGACTTGCAAGCCGTAGGTTGCGAGATATAGGCTGTCCAAAATTTAAAAACGTTAAAATTAAAAAAAATCATAATTTAAAAACTGTGCTTTTGTAATAAGATTTATAAAAAGAACCAGTTAGAAGTGGTTCATACTTCATCCCCTGATACCAGTGGCATGGACTTGCAAGACGTAGGTTGCGAGATATAGGGTGTCTGAAATGTAAAAACGTTAAAATATAAACTATGCTTTTGTAATAAGAATTATAAAAAGAACCAGTTAGAGTGGTTCATACTTCATCCCCGGATACCAGTGACATGGACTTGCAAGCCGTAGGTTGCGAGATATAGGGTGTCCAAAATTCAAAAACGTTAAAACCAAAAAATCATAATTTAAAAACTATGCTTTTGTAATAAGAATTATAAAAAGAACCAGTTAGACTGGTTCATACTTCATCCCCAGATACCAGTGGCATGGACTTGCAAGCCGTAGGTTGCGAGATATAGGGTGTCCAAAATTTAAAAACGTTAAATTTCAAAAAAATCATAATTTAAAAACTATGCTTTTGTAATAAGATTTATAAAAAAACCAGTTAGACTGGTTCATACTTCATCCCCGGATACCAGTGGCATGGACTTGCAAGCCGTAGGTTGCGAGATATAGGGTGTCCAAAATTTAAAAACATTAAATTTTAAAAAAATCATAATTTAAAAACTGCTTTTCTAATAAGAACTATAAAAAGAACCAGCTAGAGTTGTTCATAATTCATCCCCGGATACCAGTGGTATGGACTTGCAAGCCGTAGGTTGCGAGATACAGGGTGTCCAAAAACCTACGGCTTGCAAGTCCATTCCACTAGTATCCGGGGGTGAAGCATGAACCACTCTAACTGGTTCTTTTTGTAAATCTTATTACAAAAGCATATTTTTTAAATTATGAATTTTTTCAATTAAAATTTTTTTTGGACAACCTATATCTCGCATCCTACGGGCTGCAAGTCCATGCCACTGTTAGCTGGGGGTTGAGTATAAACTACCCTATCTAGTACTTTTTGCAAATTTTATTACAAATTCATGTTTTTTTAATTATGATTTTTTTTAATTTTATTATTTTTATTGATTTTCGCTTGTGGCGAAAATCAATTACTTGAGCCGCCTCGGCCGTAACATTATTTTTATTTTTTTTTATTATTATTCCGTCCCTAGCACCCCTAGTGTATCGCGCTCGAATTTTGACGCTTACTCGGGAACGCTTCGACGTAGAAGGATGAAATTTGGCGCACTGATTAAGAACTTACGGGAGACCAAAAATGTCAATTTTGGGTCAAATCGGAAAATTTCAAGTAGGGGAAATAGGGGAAAAACCGTCAAAAAGTGACTTTTTTTGATGTACCTCCGTTGGCACACCATAAGTGTCGAGGGGATTATTCTAGAAACTTGAGATTTTGCACAAGTGTACTCTGATGTGTGGTCAGGAAGCCTATTGTTTTTCAGCCAGATCGGAAAAAGTCAAGTGCCCCATTTTGGGGCTCTTCTGAATCCCTGCAGTAACGCATTTTCACTGTACAATAAAATTGGTCAGAATTTCACTGTTTATTTGCCGTTTTTTAAAATATATCTGGTCGTTACTCCAAAACTGTTCAATGGATTTTAACCAAATTTTAAACATTTGCGGACCTAAGGGAGTGTTCGGTAACCGTATAGTTGGTTTTTAAAATTAGTTTTTGGTTTTTGAGTTTTGAGGATTTTTCAAAAACTATGCAAGGTTTTTGCAGTCAAAAATACTGAATCGAGAAATTTTTTTGCCCTTACACTTTTTGACAGTTCTCGAACTGCTATCTTTTTAAGAAAATACCAAAATATTTTTTAAAAAAAGTTCGACTTTTCTAAGTTGTACCGTTTTTGAGTTTGAAAAATAAATACCAAAAAACACGTAAAAATCACAACGGAAATAACACGCATTAACACGCATTTTTACAAAAATCGCGATATCTTTAAAACAGTAGGTCCGAATTGGACAAAAATTACACTACTCACTTTGCCGAACCTTTCTACATAAAACTTTATTTACAGTTTTAACCTTAATGTAGAGGGCGCTGGTGTACGGCACTTAACATTTATCAAAACGGTCCAAAATTAATAAAAATCTTATAAAATTAAAGGAATTTGCATATATTTTTTGAAATATAATTCCAATAATAATAGGATTAATTTCATGTTAAAGAAGAGACAAAAATCTATAAAATGACATACGTCATTTTTAAGTTATGACAAAATTTTAGTTTCTAGGTTTATTTTTTGATCAAATACCGCGAAAAATATTTGTAAAACGTCAACGAAATAGAATCTTATACACAAATTGGTTGAAATTAAAACTTTTTTTGATGCATTGAGTCTGTAGCATGAGAGGAGCCGGAGCTACAATTCGTTTCATTATAAAATAAATTATCTTGGACCGATAGTTTTTGATATTTATCCCAAATATGTCAGATTTTGACGGAAGTTACACCATTCGCTTACTCGAACCTTTTTACATAGTATCAGTCAACAGTTTTATCATTTTTATAGAGCGCGCTTAACAAAGTAACCAAAATTAAAAATTGTCGGTTCATAGATAAGAAATTCGCAAATGCCACATTTAACTATAGTATAGTATACTTTCATTTTAAAGAGCAGAATAAAATTTGCAAAATAGCAGATGTCATTTTTAAGTCACTGTCTATTTTTAAGTTCCTAGGTTAATTCTTTGGATTATATATTAGGCAGAATGTTTGGCAAAAACTAATATTAGTATTTTACACACCAAATTCAAAGGATAAAAGTGACATTAATATTTTTTTAAAGCAATAAGTTTTTAGCATGAGGGGAGCGAGAGCTACATACTTTAGCGATAAAAAGGCACTTTAATTAAATTACATTATTATTAAAGTCCAGTGATAATAACATCAGTTGTAAGGGGTTGGCAAAGGCAAATAATGAGTAGTTATTAAATGAATTACACTTAGTTGACTAATTAACATTTTATTTTTGAATCAGTGTCCAATTCCAAGGCTAAATATTTAAAAAAAAAACAAAAATTTTTCGTGGCTAAACTTATATAAAAAGGTTTTGTTTCTCTTGTATTATTCCATGAGCATAGTTTCTTTTGTATTCGGTAGATGTCGCCACTTGTGCTTAAAGCATACCGTATTGCAGGCATTATTTTTCATTTCTCTTATCAATATCGTAAGATGAAATTTATATACCGTCTCTCCAACTTTACAAAGGTGTTACATTGACCATGCACGGTTCTGAAGGGTTCCTTAAGCACGAAACAGTTAACTGTCAACACTTAATGGGTGGCCATTAGATCTTGAACCCCCGTGGGTGTACAGCATTCGAGCTGCCCACGGAAAAACACAAGAGGAACAAAACCTTTCTACACCCGATTATCCACGAAAAAATTTTGTTTTCTTTATTCACGGGTACCAAACTTTACGTTTTAAATATATTTCGCAAAACATTTAAAAATACTCTGCCAATATATGGGCCCCTAAGCTCACACTAGGTACTATAGTTATAGTGTACTTGTGAGCTAATATAACTAAAAACTGAAATATATTTTATTCAACTCCAGACTAAATTACCTTTTGTTTGATACCACACAAGCCATGATTTGAATTAAACTCAAATTTTTGAAATCTACCCCCACCCCTAAAAAAAACAAAAACTAAAATGTATTTTGTTAAACTCCGGACTCAATTACCTTGCGTTTGATATCACACACGCCATATTTTCACTTAAACTCTAGTTTTTGAAATCTACCCCCACCCTTTTATTTGGTTTGTGTTCGGTGGATTTTGTTCATTTTTAAATGGGACCATCTCGACCCAAGAGCCAGCCTAGGTACCAAATTTCATTAAAATCAGCCAAGCGGTTTTACATACATACAGACAGACAGACAGACAGACAGACAGACATATAGACAGACAGACAGACAGATGGCGCAACAAAAAAGTTTCAAAATCATCTGAAACGCAAAGATATATAAAATTTTTTGAAATCGGAGCAACTTTTTTTTTTCGAAAAAATTAGGATCACCATAGCTCACACTACTATAGTATAGTATATGTGTGAGCTAAAAAAATAAAAAACTAAAATGTATTTTGTTAAACTCCAGACTCAATTACCTTTCGTTTGATATCACACAAGCCATATTTTCACTTAAACTCTAATTTTTAAAATGTACCCCCACCCTTTTTTTTAAATAAATTAAAATGTATTTTGTTTAACTGCAGACTTAATTACCTTTCGTTTGATATCACACACGCCATATTTTCACATAACTCTAATTTTTGAAATCTACCCCCACTCTTTTATTTGGTTTGTGTTCGGTGGATTTTGTTCATTTTTAAATGGGACCATCTCGACCCAAGACCCAGCCTAGGTACCAAATTTCATTAAAATCGGCCAAGCAGTTTTTGAGTTATGCGCGTTGGTCGTTACAGACAGACATACAGACAGACAGACAGACAGACAGACAGACAGACATACAGACAGACAGACAGACAGACAGACAGACGGCGCAACAAAAAAGTTTCAAAATCATCTGAAACGCAAAGATATATAAAAAATTTTGAAATCGGAGCAACTTTTTTTTTCTCGAAAAAATTAGGATCACCATAGCTCACACTACTATAGTATAGTATATGTGTGAGCTAAAACTTTTCGAAACTAGTAAAAACCTTTAATTTTAAAATGTATATTGGAGAACTTGGCTATACTTTTATCTCAATTATTATATAGATTTCTCTTAGTTTCTGTCAGTCTGTCAAATCACAGCTCTCTAGCGTTTCTGGAAGTTGGTAATGTTACTTTTACATAACTTTACATGTATAGGGAAGGGGAGTAAATTATAATTTCGGGTTTTTTATTTTTTCCTATAGTTTTGTCATAGTTCCTATCAGTCTGCAAGGCATCTTTTTAGACTATATTGTGTATCCATTTGGATACGCAGTCCTTCAGATTGGATACCCAGTAACAGGAAATGGATACCTACTTTTGGGCCTTGGCCTTTTATAAAATATAATTAAAATATGATACCTAAAATACAGGGTGTAATTTAAATGATGAACCAATCTTTAAGAGATGGTGCGGAAGGTCCAAAGCAGACAAAGAGTTCAAATAACTTTTTGCCAAGTTATAGCATTTTTTAAGTTTGGAAAGTAGGGAAAAACGATAAATTTTAAAATATCAAATTGAACAACGTTGCTTTTTTCCAAGAAAATATAGATAGGTTAAGGATACAGTGTGGCCAAATAATCTTTGGAATACGTATAAATTTCTCAATTCTTTTAATAATTAATATTTTTTTGAGCTATTAAATTTACACAAAAGAAATTGAAATAGATTTTTGTACATGTCGAAAGGACCCTTAAAACAAATATAAAATAATAATATTAGCACTATATTTTAACGATTTTTGGTAATAATTTTAAGTCTATCTATCTATCTATCTATTTTGCTTTCTTCGATCCATCTTTGGACATAGGCCTTCCGCATTATCTTCCACTCTTCTCTGTCTGTCGCCCTGTTCATCCATCTAGTCCCTGCATGTCTCTTCAAATCGTCCGCCCATCTCATTTGGGGTCTTCCCTACTTCTTTTATTTTGCCAAGGTCTCCAGTCTACAATGCATTTGTTCCATTGTCTTTCAGTTTGATATTATGACCAGCAAATTTCCATTTTAATTTTGCTACCTCTCCTCTGACATCCCTTACTTTTGTTTTATTTCTTATCCATTCCTTTTTCTATCTGTTAGCTTTACATGTAACATTTGTCTTTCCATGGATCTTTGGGCTTTTGTTACCTTATCCATGTTTGATTTTGTAAGCGTCCAGGTCTGGGATCCAGATGTGAGCACAGGAAGAATACATTGGTTATACACTTTCGTTTTAAGGTACTGAGGATATTTTTTATTTTTTATTATGTAGCTTAATTTACCGAATGCTGCCCAGGCCAATCTTACTCGTCTCTTGATTTCAGCTGTTTGGTTTTCTTTTTTGTTATGATTTTAGTTTTGGTGTTGTTCATACTCAAGCCTATATTTTTAGCTGCTGTATCCAGTTCTCCCAGCATTTTTATAAGTTCCTCTTTCTTATCTGTTATTAAGGCAATATCGTCAGCATATCTTAGGTGGTTCAAGTATTGTCCGCTTACTTTGATGCCTATTTCTTCCCAGTCTAAGTTTTTAAAAACATCTTCTAGGGCCTGGTTACATAGTTTAGGGGATATTGTGTCATCCTGTCTGACACCTTTTCTTATGAGGATTGGCTTGGTCCTTTCGTGGATTTTGATTGATGTTGTTACTTCGCTATATATATTGGCTATTAAATCTGTGTATCTGTGATCTATTCGGCTATTAATTAAAGATGCTTTTACTGCCCAGTGCTCAATACTATCAAAAGCTTTTTCAAAGTCTATAAACGCATTATAGAGTAAAATGTTGTATTCGTTGGCTCGCTCTATTAGAATTTTCGTGGTTAGCAGGTGGTCAACTGTATTGAAACCCTTTCTGAAGCCTGCTTGTTCTTTTGATTGATATCCGTCAATTTTTGTTGTTAGTCTATCTTTTAATATTTTCGTGAAAAGCTTATAAATTACATTGGGGAGTGTTATAGGTCGATAGTTTTTTAGGTCTGCCCTATCGCCTTTCTTGTGTAGAATAATGGTTACTGATTCTTTCCAGTTGTTTGGGATTATTTTTTCTTTTAGAATTTTATTGAGGAGAATATGGAGGTTATTAACTACAGTTTTACCACCGTACTTTAGCATTTCTGCCGTTACTCCGTCTTTTCCAGGTGATTTGTTATTTTTCATTTTCTTTAATGCTCTCTTTATTTCCGTTTTGCTTATTTCGGGTTGTAATTCTGAGTTTATGTTCTTTATTTTTGTTTGGAGTTTCTTTATGGTTTCTCGCGATGGTTCCCTTTTTGTTTGGTATAATTTTGTATAGAATAGCTGTGTGATATTTATAATATAGACATGGGCGCACCCAGCTAGCTTAATATTCGACATCATGAGGCTTCGGGCCGCCCCCCCCCCCCAAGACATATTCCTGGGTGCGTCACTGATATAGATAATATATAGAGTCGGTCGTAGACATTTCATATTCCTGTTATTTTCTATAACTCTTTCAACTTTTATTTCTTGGCTCTTTCTTTTATTTTCTTTTATCATTTTTCTTATAGTTTTATTTATTTCTGTGTATTCTATCGATATTCTCTTTCCTCCTTTCTCTAGGTTCCGCCTTTTTTCGATGAGTTTCTTTATCTCTTCTGATATAAAATTTTCTCTCTTTTCACCCTTTTGTGCCACATCTTTTCCGACTTGGGTCATAGTTCTTATCAGCGTATCATTTATTTCATCTATATTTTCGTTTTCGCATCTTAAGTTTTGGGTTAGCTGTTCATTTCGTTGCGGTTTCTTCCTATAGAACTAATTAATTGCATACATGTGTCTTTCCTCTAGATAGTTCATTAAGGTTGTGCCCCTGTCATTCCTTTCGCCATATCCAAAATCCCCTATTTTGGATATTAATTTTGAGTATTTCTATTTATTTTCAAATAATTTTACCATTTAATTTTTACCCTTATTGTCATGCATAATTTCAGAAAATGTCGATTTTCTGTTATGATTTTTAACAACCCTTTATCTAAAAAACAAAGAAGTATAATGCAAAATATAATAAGAAAAAGTCCTTCTTTTGATCTTTTCTACCACCTATTAAAGTTTGCTATTATTACATCCTGATATTATGTTAAATGTTTGTATGTTATGGTAAGAATTTTAAGATATTTGAAAGTATCAATTTGGTCTGAAAAAAAACCATTTATAAAAGTGAGCACTTTTCAAATATACCTGGTGGGCAAAAAAACCCGATAAAATGTTTTTCGTTATAACTCTCCAACTATAACACCAATTTTACCAAAGCAAAGAGTACTTGGCAGGGATTGATTGATCGAACATTATGTCGGAAATGTTGGATATTTTTTTGTTTGTAAGAAAACTCTATCTTTGTTAAGCACAACGAGATAGGAATCGATAAAAACGATTTCGGTCCCTAAAAATGGATTTTTGCTTCAACTATATTGTTTTACAGTTTGTAACGATAGTCTTCTAAATCCTGTCTGTATTAATTTCCTTATAAATAAATTTTTGCCGAACCGATTTTAATAAAATATAAAGTGGAACAGATTGATTGCTTTTAAAAGATCACTATTAAAATTTGCCGTCATTGTAAAATCCAAAATGGCGGTCATAAAAACTTTAATTTTTAAAAAGGCTATATTTTTTGAAAATTTTTTGATTTTTTTCGGAAAAGTTTTACAGATTATGCGATTGCCTTGCCATTTCTATGTGCATTCATTTCCACATAAATTCATTATTACTAAACTGACAATAATATAAGAAGCATCATGGTGAAATTCTCCGCCAACTCTAAATATTGACCCTCCATAAAGGATAGTTGTTTCTTATGTTACGATAAATTTTTCGACCCTTTTTTGAATTTATTTATTAGATCTACCACTCACAACGAGGTACTAATCATAAAAAAATAAATCCTCGCAACATACAAAGAAGTGATCCTTTCAAGAAGGACAAATTTGACTTTTTTTCCAACATCTTGGATTTAAAATTGTCGAAAAATTTCAATAGTTTTGTTCAAAGAGCAATACTTCTTTTTTTATTATTGAAATCGGTTCAGTGAATTTATAAGTAAATTATTGCAGACAGAAGTTAAAGCAACAGTTGGAATAACAATTATTAGCTCACACATATACTATACTATAGTAGTGTGAGCTATGGTGATCCTAATTTTTTCGAGAAAAAAAAAGTTGCTCCGATTTCAAAAATTTTTATATATCTTTGCGTTTCAGATGATTTTGAAACTTTTTTGTTGCGCCGTCTGTCTGTCTGTCTGTCGGTCTGTCTGTATGTCTGTCTGTCTGTCTGTCTGTCTGTCTGTCTGTATGTCTGTAACGACCAACGCGCATAACTCAAAAACCGCTTGGCCGATTTTAATGAAATTTGGTACCTAGGCTGGGTCTTGGGTCGAGATGGTCCCATTTAAAAATGAACAAAATCCACCGAACAGAAACCAAATAAAAGGGTGGGGGTAGATTTCAAAAATGAGAGTTTATGTGAAAATATGGCGTGTGTGATATCAAACGAAAGGTAATTGAGTCTGCAGTTAAACAAAATACATTTTAACTTATTTAAAAAAAAAGGGTGGGGGTATATTTTAAAAATTAGAGTTTAAGTGAAAATATGGCGTGTGTGATATCAAACGAAAGGTAATTGAGTCCGGAGTTTAATAAAATACATTTTAGTTTTTTGTTTTTTTAAGGGTGGGGGTAGATTTCAAAAATTTGAGTTTAAGTCAAAACATGGCTTGTGTGGTATCAAACAAAAGGTAATTTAATCTGGAGTTAAATAAAATATATTTCAGTTTTTAGTTATATTAGCTCACACGTACACTATAACTATAGTACCTAGTGTGAGCTTAGGGGCCCATATATTGGCAGAGTATTATTTAAAGAACCACTAAACGGATTTTATAGATTTTATAGAATAAAATATTAATGAATTTATGAGGAAATGATACTTGATCAAGTATCACGGAAAATATGTAATTTTTTGAGACCGTGAGTCTGTCGCATGAGCAAAGCGAGAGTTACACATTTTAGAGATGAAAAATTCCCTTTTTAATAACTGTGTATGAGTTCAATATTAACTTAAATTAATACTGGTAAATTAAATTTGCAAAGCGAATTATTGACAAAAGTAACTTTGTGAAGTAAATTTTATTAACACAAATTTATGAACCAATAATAATTCTCCAAATTCTTGGTTTGAAACTTGTAGACAATGATTTTGTTTCCAATCCCTCAAATGTTATTGTACGATATCAATAGAAATACTGTTAAACATATTTTTATAAATAATTAAACACAAAATCTCGCCGCAGCGAAAATCAATGCTGCAACAGTTTTAAAAGTGTTGGATCTAAAAAATTTGCGAAGCAAATGTGTTAATGAACTAATTTGCGAAGCAAATTTTTCTCAACACAAATTTGCAAAGCAAATTTGTTAATAAACTAATTTGCAAAGCAAATTTTTCTCAACACAAATTTGCGAAGCAAATTTGTTAATAAACTAATTTGCGAAGCAAATTTCTTTCAACACAAATTTGCGAAGCAAATTTGTGATACGGATGTTTTCGCGTAGCGAAAATCATCCGTATGTTTTTTAATTTACTGCTATTTAAGTCCTAAAGAATTTTAGGGTTTTTGAGGATTTTTCAGGTTTTAAATAGCTTTATAAGTAGAGTTTTATGGCAAAGCAAAAATACTATATATTGTTTTTCCATAAAAAACTTCACACCATTTTATCTGCCAGCAGAATCTGCTGAGCATAAAATGTCAAAAATTTTGTTGTGCAGTGTATCGCGTTCGGGCGACATGGGCTAAAAAAATCTGCTAGCCTAATCTGCCATCTTTACACCGGTCATTTTTGATTGGCCCATTAACTTTCAAAATTTATATTTGGTGTAAATTGCTTGTTTGTAGGTTTTTTAAAAGTTGAACGCAATTGTCAAACTTAGTTTTATGTCACTTTTAGTTTTTGAGATATAACACAAAGTTACTGTATTTTTTCTTATAAAATTACCCTTTTTTTAAGTTTTTAAATGAGCCTAAAATTTCATTTAAAACAATTACACTCAATGTTTTATTTTTTATATTATTATTATTATTATTATTATTATTTATATTCTAAGTACTTCTTTATAACTTTTATTTTTTATTTTAATTTTTAATAAAAACTGGGTAAAAAAATATATGATTAAAAAACTTAACGAAATATATGAATGATAAACAAATATAAAAAATATACAAAAAACATAAAATGTACATCATTTTAAAGGAATTTTTATGCGTTATATCTTGGAAAGTAAATGTGACAGATCCAATTTAGTTTGATAGTTACATTCAGCTTTAAAAAACTTACAAACAAGCTATTTACACTAGATAAGGCCTACGTACGTATTTATGTTAAAGCTAGGATTCCCTCCACGGTCGCGTACGTCGCGTCTACCACGTGTTGAAAAGAGATACCATTAATACAGATATCTGTCCAACCAGTGATAGACTCGCGACCGTGGAGGGAATCCTAGCTTTAACTGCATGTTAGGTTCCTCTAAATTTTGTTTAAAATTTGAGTTTAAGTTAATTTTTATACGTAGCGGCAGGGTAGTCCAATGGTATGGTCGTCCACTTCACATGCAAAAGGAGAAAATGTATCAGGTTCGCGTCTCGAACAACTACGCAAAAAGAAAAAAAAGTCTTGTCGCCCACTTCCTTTTCAGCGTTCAACAGTCGACATCGAAATGTTGGGCGATGCGCATGCACACAAAAACATAAGTTGGCCTTGGGCATCGAGAACATATGCAGGTGTAGTCCAGGAGCCAACAACTGAGGGGCCCCTTAATAACCCAGGAGCGTGCTACAGTTGGAACCAGGACGGCGCACAGTGGAACGAAGTATAGGGAAGATCGGGACATTGGTAATAACTTTTGAAGTCTTAGTCCGATTTTGATAATTTTGGACTTTCTGGAAAGCAAATTGCGTCATCTTTTCAGAAAAAGTATATAAGTTTGACATTTCTTATTTATTCAAAATGGCGGACGACCTAAATAGATTTGTTTTGAACTGGAGTTACATACGATTTATAAACAATTGATAAATGCCAAAAAGATAATCCAATAAACGTGTAAATATACTTTTTGAATTTCGAACAAAATTACATTCACTTTAATACTACACAAGTTGTGTTTTTTGGGACCCTGTTGATTTTCAAATAATTAAAAATATCTTTGTTTGAATTAAATTCAGTCATGTTTACCGTGAAAGTCACGGTCACTCATGTGCCAAACTATCAAAGAAATAAATAAAACAAACATACAGGGTAATCACAGGCTACTTCAAACATCGTTACGTTGCATTGGGGCTCCTCATAAATTAAGTTATTCGTAATTTTTAACTTTTCTTTGCTTCGCACCTGTGATGAAATTTAACACGTATATAACTCATTACCCCCCCCCCCCTCTACCCCAAGCGTGTTTTCTAAGAAACAATGTCCTCTTTTTTTAAAGAAAACTGTCCGCGGTCCAAAATACCTGTGAGTATTTATTATTTTTTAAAATGTTGAGGCAAAAGTGGATTTATTCAATCTTTTAGAGGTTGGGAGTTAATTAAAATCTAAATAAATCCTACAGTGGTACTTTCGGGCAGCCAATGCCGATTGGTTCATTTAGAGCGAGGATGGGTTTATGCATCACAGGCAAAAGTTGCTTGGCCATCTTTGGCCATTTTTTTAAAAGTCAAGAAAAGGTAATTTTTTAATGTTTTATGAACAGCGAAATTGTGCACACTCCCCCACAATTACGATAAATATTTTTATTTTTCTTTTAATGTGATTTTGTTCTAATATTACCTCTAGTACTACATACAGTGCCCGAAAGTTGATAAGATATACATAGGTTTTATTTTTAAGCTTCAAGTTTGACATATTTTTCTGATCATTTTTTGTCATATAATATTTTTACCACAAACATTAACTCTAGCTGGCTAGACTATATTATGAGCGGGATACTATGTTGGTTTTCTATTACGCCAACATGTTTAGAAAAAAAATATTCAATAAAAATATCAAAATTTGCATTTTGAGAAAATCCCCAATGTCCCGATCTTAGCATGGCCCCGATCTACTGTGCGGCGCCAGCAAAAATTCCCTAAAGTCAACTCACTACGACCAAGACTATTGCGTTGAAAAGGACTATAGACAAGTCTATTGTCTATGACCAAGTTTTGCTGGGATGATGGCGATGTTAGGTAGATGTAAGTCTACATTTAGGAGGACCACCCTTCGGAAGAGGAGTAAAAGCGTCGGTCCACTGTGTATACTTGCTACGCAGTATAAAGATCCCTGCCGTCGACAAAGTGGTGTCAGGCAAAATTAAGTCCCCTTAAAGAAGGAAAACTTGCATCCTAAGGGGCATGTGCATCAGTTTGGTATATGGTGTACAGACAAATCGGGGTTTGCGAAAAGAGCGCCATGTGCCTAGACACTAGACCAAAAATGGTCTCCCAACTACAACTACCACTAATGTTTATGTGGAATCATGATTAACCTACCGATAGGAGAGAATATGGATATGGCACTGTGCGTTTTTGATGTTACACTTTTATTTTTTGTCTTTTTAACTGCAGTGGGAATATATTTGTGCTGGATGTGGAAACCATTGTCATTTTTTGTTAATGTGACCTTAATGAAGTGTGCTTGTGTACCTGTCAAATCTCATGCGTATGTAAAAATATGTAGCATAACTTACACTGTCTACTATAAACAAATATTGAAAAATTTTAAAAGTTATAGGCCCCAATCTAAAATGCAGACTTTTCAAAAAGCACTAAAAGGGGCTACAAGGGCTGACATATCAAAATCCAGTTTTTACCAAAAATCTTCGCTTCAAATTGAAGGCCTGCAAAGGATGTGTTGGTCTTCCTCTATATCCCCTGGAAGTCCCATCTTTCTCTTAAAAGTGCCCAATTTGAAAGACTGTACATCATATAACAGCAATAGAATCCAGATTAAATATGTAAGCGGGTACAGATAACGTAGTAGTGTTCATTTAGGTAGGTATATTAATTTGAAGTACCTACCTTTGTGTATTATAGGAATTAAACCATGTAGGTAAATAGAGCTTTAAACAAAAATGTGTTTTTTTTATACATAGTCCTTATTCAATCATTCACAAACGGCCACAATCAATCACAATCCCTCACAATCTCACCAGAATCTCTTAATCATTTCACAATCTTACCACAATCCCTCACAATCTTACCAGAGTCCATCACAATCTTTCACAAACCCTCACAATCTTGCCACAGTCCTTTACAATCTGTCACAATCCCTCACAATCTTAGCAAAGATTGTGGATTTTCACAATCGGTGTACACATTCTGGGTTAGCTGTTCACCCCTCGGTTTTTTCCTACTACACTTTTTTAAAAATTTTTTTAGATTGCAATTTTGTTTCCTACAAATTGTTTTTTAGCGCGAGTGTAAAATTTTTTCAAAATTTTTGCCTGCGAAAGCAATTTTTTTTTACTTCTTCAGTATTTTTTTTAATATTGCAGAAACTGTCTTCTACAGCGCCGCTTTTTAGTGCTTAACTTTCGCCTGTGGCGCCATTTTTTTTAAAACCTTTTTTTTTAATGCAATTTTTCTCGAAAGGTACTTCCTTATTTTTATTCGATTTTTTAGCACCTACATAGTTAGATTTTTTCTAGATTTCAACTTTTTATTTATCTTTTGTGTTAAGCCATTTTTTTAGGCCTTTCGGTCCAAAGAGACATTTTTTTTCGTCATGAAATTTTTTTAGGACAGTTTTTTTAAATGACTCGTTTTGTCCGGCTTTTTAATCGAAAATCCGTCCTTTTTGTCTCTGACGTCCTCCTTTTACGCGAACCGAACCGAACCGAACCGAACCGAACGCGGAACCCATATGGTCACCCTACACTTTGGCTTTATTTTCCATTTTAAAGAACTCTTTAAATAGCACAGTTCTGGTATGTTTTACCACCCTCCTGAACACCTATTATAACAAGGTATTTTTGATATCCGTGAAACTAGCTCCATGGAGTCAGCTCCTTCGCAGCCAGCTCCACAAAATTACAGTGGACCAGATAAATGGTACTGGAACAATAAAAATATTAAGAACTCGTTTATTTTTTGGAATTTTGATTTGTAACTTGAACCACTTGTAAAGAAACCACCCTGTATTATCATTTTGTGCGTCAGTGGCGAAGGTAGGAATTTTTAAATATTATTAAAGTGAACTTGGAGTTAGGTCCGTAATTACATCATTTTGACAGATTTTGCCTCAAAACTTGCACACAATATAAAGGGATCACACCTCTATTGCCGCTATATTTCACTATTTTTTTACAAACGTCAGTGGCGGAGATAGGAATTTTTAAATTTTATAAATGTGAATTTGGAGCTGGCTCCCTAATTACGTCATTTTGACAGATTTTGCCTGAAGACTTGCACATATTATAAAGGGATCACCCCTCTATCGCTGCTATATTTCCCCATTTTGTTACAAACGTCAGTTTGGAGCGGGGTCCCTAATTATGTCATTTTGATAGATTTTGTCTGAAGAATTGCACATATTATAAAGGGATCACCCCTTTATCGCTGCTATATTTCACTATTTTGTTACAAACGTCAGTGGCGGATATAGGAATTTTTAAATTTTATAAAAGTGAATTTGGAGCTGGGTCCCTAATTACGTCATTTTGACAGATTTTGCCTGAAGACTTGCACATATTATGAAGGGATCACCCCTGTATCGCTGCTATATTTTACTATTCTGTTACAACGTTAGTGGCGGAGATAGGAATTTTTAAATTTTATAAAAGTGAATTTGGAGCTGGGTCCCTAATTACATCATTTTGACAGATTTTGCCTGAAGACTTGCACATATTATAAAGGGATCACCCCTAAGATTCGCTGCTATATTTCCCTACTTTGTTACAAAGGTCAGTGGCGGAGATAGGATAAGATTCGCTGCTATATTTCCCTACTTTGTTACAAAGGTCAGTGGCGGAGATAGGAATTTTTTAATTTTATTAAAGTGAATTTGAAGCTGGGTCCCTAATTATGTCATTTTGACAGATTTTGTCTGAAGAATTGCACATATTATAAAGGGATCACCCCTTTATCGCTGCTATATTTCACTATTTTATTACAAACGTCAGTGGCGGAGATTGGAATTTTTAAATTTTATAAAAGTGAATTTGGAGCTGGGTCTCTAATTACGTCATTTTGACAGATTTTGCCTGAAGACTTGCACATATTATAAAGGGATCACCCCTTTATCGCTGCTATATTTCACTATTTTGTTACAAACGTCAGTGGCGGAAATAGGAATTTTTAAATTTTATAAAAGTGAATTTGGAGCTGGGTCCCTAATTACATCATTTTGACAGATTTTGCCTGAAGACTTGCACATATTATAAAGGGATCACCCCTAAGATTCGCTGCTATATTTCACTATTTTGTTACAAACGTCAGTGGCGGGGATAGGAATTTTTAAATTTTATAAAAGTAAATTTTTAGCTGGGTACCTAATTACGTCATTTTGACAGATTTTGCCTGAAGACTTACACATATTATAAAGGGATCACCCATCTATCGCTGCTATATTTCCCTATTTTGTTACAAACGTCAGTGGCGGAGATAGGAATTTTTAAATTTTATAAAAGTGAATTTGGAGCTGGGTCCCTAATTACGTCATTTTAACAGATTTTGCGTTAATACTTACACACGTTGTAAAGGGATCGCCCCTCTACCGTTGCTGTGTTTCACTATTTGTTACAAACGTCAGTGGCGAAGATAGGAATTTTTAAATTTTTATTGAAGTGAATTTGGACCTAGGTCCCTAATTACGTCATTTTGACAGATTTTCCTAAAGACTTGCACATATTATAAAAGAATCACTCTTCCACCCCCGCTATATTTCAGAATTTTGTTACAAACTTCTGACGGAGGTAGGAATTTTTAAATTTTGTTGAAGTGATTTTGGAGTTAGGTCCCTAATTACGTCATTTGGATAGATTTTGCCCAAAAACTTGCACACAATATAAAGAAATCACCCCCCCTATCGCTGCTATAGTTACAATTTTCAAATTTTATTGAAGTGAATTTGGAGCTGGGTTGTGACGTATAAAATTGCGACACTATAAAAGCACGTCGGGTGTCAATTTGTGACGTATAAAAAACGTTGTCGCCAATTGTGACACTAAAAAACCGTTGTAATCACTCTATTAATTACTGAGTAATTAAACAAATATCTGGAAGCAGAACTGTATTTTCCAGCTAGGTAAAACATTGATATGCCCGATAACTTTTATACAGTGGAGAAGGGGGGTTCAGAAATAACACAAATTTAAGCGCCACATGTGTTTTAATATAAATGTCTTACAAAAAGGATCTTAATTAAAAATACAGTTCAACTCAAACGTTGTAGCCAAACAATGAAACTCTACTTACTTCCGAGGCTTCCAGATTATTTGTGTAATTCAAAGAAAAACAAAAAAAAATACTCTGCCAATATATGGGCCCCTAAGCTCACACTAGGTACTATAGTTATAGTTTACGTGTGACCTAATATAACTAAAAACTGAAATATATTTTATTCAATTCCAGACTAAATTACCTTTTGTTTGATACCACACAAGCCATGTTTTGACTTAAACTCAAATTTTAATCTACCCCCACCCTTAAAAAAAAACAAAAACTAAAATGTATTTTGTTAAACTCCTGACTCAATTACCTTTCGTTTGATATCACACATGCCATATTTTCACCTAAACTCTAATTTTTGAAATCTACCCCCACCCTTTTATTTGGTTTGTGTTCGGTGGATTTTGTTCATTTTTAAATGGGACCATCTCGACCCAAGACCCAGCCTAGGTACCAAATTTCATTAAAATCGGCCAAGCGGTTTTTGAGTTATGCGCGTTGGTCGTTACAGACATACAGACAGACATACAGACAGACAGACGGCGCAACAAAAAAGTTTCAAAATCATCTGAAACGCAAAGATATATAAAAATTTTTGAAATCGGAGCAACTTTTTTTTTCTCGAAAAAGTTAGGATCACCATAGCTCACACTACTATAGTATAGTATATGTGTGAGCTAATTGACTAATAAAAGATTCTGAATGAATTAAAATGACACAAACGATAACAATTTATAGGTAGACAGCCATCTCCAACAGGTCATAGTGTACCTACATTTGAGTCAGTAGTGGAATACTCCATTACCTACTTTAATGGTTGTAAAAAAAATACACTCCGAAATCATTCCATCATAGGAGAGATCTGGACCAAATATTCGCTGTCATCATTCTACATTGGGTAGAATGAAACAGACAGCAACCCAGTCCGAGATCTACCCCATTAGGCCAAAACAGTGCCATAAAAACACTAAAAAATATAACTCTATCTCTCTTTTGTCTCTGCAAAGTTGGTTCATGGGTTGTACAAATAAGACAGATTTTTAGTTCATCTTATTTATTGTAAAAGTTTTAACACCGGGAAACATGAAGAAAATAAATAATTGAAATAGATGTAAACAAGTTAGGGCCAAAATAGCACGCAATAGCAATTTGACAGTAGAACTTAAGTTAATTAAGCCGCAAAATTGTGGTCATGACGTCATACCAATTTTCTTGCGTTTACAAGGATTGTTAAAATTGTGTGTGTGTGAGTTGAGTTTTATGGCCTGGAACTCGCCAACTGGCCAGCATCTATTTGTTAAAATTATATTGGAAAATTTATATGAAAAAAATTATATCTAAAATGGTTGCTTACATGAAATTGAAGAAAACTCCTACCTTGGTCCTTTTATTTTTTTCTAGTTCTGGCTGAATTTTATGGTAACCCTGGAAGTTCTGTTGTTCCAGACATTTCCTCACTGCTGCACCGGGTCCTGTGTCCTGCTTACGTCCACCCTGAAGATCTCTTAGCACATGGTGCTAGGGCAGCACATGGTCAAAAAAAATGTTGCTGGATACTTGCCCGAGCGTAAAACCCTTTCCCAGGGTTACAGTGCTACAACCGGCTTCACACCAGCACGAACGTCCCGTTGATGGAGTGTACAACGCAATGCCTTTCCGTAGGAATCAGAGGATGTGAGCCATCACTAAAAATACGCCAAACGACGGACTCACGATTCACAGTCTTTGGGAAGAACCTGCATTCACTGCAGTGCCAGTAACCAAAAAAAATCAATGGCGTTCCCAAAAAAACTTGTTGTTGGCCAGCCAATTCTTTAGGAAAAAAAAGAGAGAGGACACCTTGTCCGAAAAAAAATAAAGAAGCCGGAAATCTTTCCTTAATTTGGGTGGGGCACAGTACCAACCAAATTTTCCCGATCAAATTCAGATAAGAATGCAAACCCATTTTAAAAAAAAACACTCGCAACCAAAAAATCCCCTAGCGTCAGGTTTGTAAGCCTGCCAAAAACCCCGCCATTTTCAAACTAGCCAATGACGAAGCACACTAGTACTTCGGTACAGGTCTGTAGGGGGCAGCATCAATCAAGGGAATATTCCAAACCCGTATACTGCGCATTGAGGTGTTGTCGAATCTATTTCTACGGAAACTAATTTATATAACGGACCACTGTCAACATCGAGGATAGGAGAAAAATAACCAGTTAGACTATAAGGATGAAGTTTAGTATTGAAACCATCAACTGCAAAATCAATTACTGGAAATCAGAGCATGCATCAAACCCAGGAATATTCGAACACATAACCAATTCCCATATGAGTAAAGCCATACTAAGTGTAGAATTTAGTTGTATTTTAGTTATACTTTTAGTCAAAAGTTTCCTTTGCTCTTTATATATGTTTTCTCTAAGATTCATATATTTTGACGCCTTTTTTGTACAACATTCTTACATTAATACAGTTGTTTCTGAACTTTGAACATACGCCGTCCAACCACTGCTTAAACTTGACATGACTATGCTCAGATGTTAAGTTTTCTCACCATTAGCCAGCCCTGCATAACCCTTCGATCCGACTGGGTTAGATAATAACTTTATTTAACTATGATTATATTTTAATTTATATAATATCAAAATACGCTTTTGTTTATTCTTCCAGTCCTGGTTTTTATCCCTCGTCTATCCCTGATTTACAAAAGTGCATAACTTGTATTTATTTTATCTTCTCCTTATCATCACAGTAGTAAAGATATCAAAGTGGGCGGAGCCTCAGTTGTTCCTGGTTAAACCGTGGACTAAATATGTTTTCATGCTACAAAAACTAGCTAATCCGTGAAGAAGAGGTTCGGAAGAGAAATCATTGTCCTAATATCCGCAAAAATGTAAATAAACGAACGTCCAAAATAAATGAAGAGTTCCTGAAAACATCATGAATGGTTTTTGATGTGGCAACGCCGCCAAGCCCACAGTTTTATACCGGGTAGATTGGATACTACGCGGTCGCTAGCAAACAGCTGATTATTCAATTCGGAACGTAAATAGACAAAAATACCCAATTTCAAAGATGTTTTTATGTGATTTTTCCCAAACCTGTGATCTGAGATTCCAATTACGATGCCTAAATAATGCCGCACAGTCCTTAAAGCACTACGATGGAATGCCTCCTCTATAAGGTAACTTTTTGGTATATAACCTCAAAACCCAGCTCTATAAAATACCCTTAATTTATGTATAGAAAAACGAGTCGAATAGTTTTGGTTATTTACATAAATAAAACAAATATGTAACGTGTGCCTTAAGCGTAAAAATGACACGTTACATTATTCCCCTCAACTTCAAGACGATTAACCTAAAAGGTCAATCGGAGAGGTCCGCTGCCGACTTAAGGTCTTTGGCATGCCAACTCCCTGGTAGTACTTTACCCGATGGTTCCTGAAGCTCAAATATCCAAGGAGAAATTTTATTTCTAATCACATAAGGACCAACGAATTTCGGTGCTAACTTCTTCGAGAGAAACTTCGCAGCATCTGACAACACATAATTCTTCTTCCAAACACGCTGACCCATAGCAAAGTTGGGTACCCTTGTACGCAAATTATACTGAACTACGTTTTTCTCTCCTGCCACCTCTAACCTTCTCTTAACATCAGCATAGAGCTTCCGGAAACCTTCCTTCTTACTTTCAGCTGCAGATTGTACACCATTCTCTTCAGATAACAAAACTGGGTTGGAGTAATCTTCCTAACAAACACATATTCCTACCAAAATTAACAAAGAAAGGAGACATCCTGGTTGTCTCATGGGTTGCAGTACGAATCGCGCAGGCAAGTTTATGTATTTGTTCGTCCCACTTCCTGTGGTTGTCTTTCACATAACAACATAACATGGTTTTTAACGTACGATTCGTCCGTTCCGTTGGATTAACTCTGGGATGCTAATACGGATTATACTGAACTTTAACCTGATAACTCTCAGCGAAACGTTTAAACTCATTACTTTTGTACTGAGGACCATTATCACAAAGTAGCAAACGGGGTACTCCGAAGACCATAAATACTTGCTCCTGAAGATGCTTAACAACAGCTTGAGTAAGGGTGTTCGAATTGGAAAAACTAAGGAAAACTTACTTAAATAGTCCATAACGACGAGAATCCAGCAATTACCCTTTGTCGAACATTGTCCACATAAATCTGTTGAGATAATTTCCCAAGGACGAGTTGGTTTTGGGTGAGATATTATCTGATCAGATACACCTTGTGTATCACCTTTATGAGCTGCACAGACAATGCATTTCTTTACAAAAGTTGCCACGTCCTGGCACATTTTTGGCCAGTTATATTTTTCTGCCAGTCTGTGGAAGGTTTTACACACACCCATATGTCCAGCGGTAGGAGGATCGTGAGCTTCTCCAAGAATTCTACGCCTATGATCTTTGTGGAATAACCTTTCCATAAGAGCTATGTGGCTTGAAGTTCCAACAGGATGATGGCACGATAATTTTAATTATTTGCGGAATTTTAAAGTGAATTTTCACTATTTTTTAAATTTAAATTTTAAGGTTGTCGTTTTCTAGACATGGCGACGCGCAGCACACTTTGTCTGTCTCTCAATCCTGCGCTTGCAGATTTTTCGCACATGCGCACAGCACTTCACCCTCTATAGGAAAACCATATCACTATATTTTAAATTTTATGGATATGTGAAAAACACGATAGAAGACGCTTGTAGTGCCAAAGTATATAAAAATAAAGAAATAAGAAATAAAATGATAATTCTTAAATTTAGAATAGAAATTACATTTTTTGCCTTTAATTCTCGCATTTTAATGCAATTTTGCTTTAGGTAAATTTTATAATAACTAATAGTTGACCCATTTACTTAGGATTAATATAAATTTAAGACTAATAATTTTATGTTCAAGACAAATTTTAGTCCATAAAAAATAGGAAAAAATAAAAGTGAAATTCAAAAATAAAAGAAAAATAAAGAGGTTTTTTATGAAAACCGAACACAAGTATTTAGCATCTTTCAACTTACCGGTGAGACCTTATATGAACGTTGTCTTATCGGTGCTGCATCTGTTGTAATCTTGTGCTGTACCCTGTCTGTACATCCCAGTGAGTCACCCATAATAGTCTTATATTTATCGACCAATTCCTCTAGTCGTTCTGATTTATAAGGCGTAAGAGTAGTTTGTTGGTCTGATGTTTCTAAAGAACAAATCACATCTTTATTATCGGCAAAATGCCACTCATTAGTACTTAAGTTCGGTACTATACCCATCGAAATCCAGAAATCCAATCCCAAAATTAAAGTATGTGGCAACTCAGGAACGACGACGACCTCTATTAACCTAAATTTATCATGAACTCGCATAGGAAGCTGCACTGTCCCAATACTAATCGTGCTTTGACCATTTGCCACAATACAACTCGTCTTCTTCGTGGTATCAAGTGAAAAACCAAACCTCTCGATGATTGACCAACCATCATTCCCTAAAAAGGTACGTGAAGCCCCGGAATCCAACAAACCTAGTAACTTATTTCCGAGCACATCCACTTCTAAATAAGGCCTCTCATCTTTACGAGCATGACTTAACACATAATCTAAGACGTACATTAGCCTATCGGTCGATGCTTGTTCAGGCTGACTCGAAGGTCGAGCGCCTGGGACCGTTTCCCTGACAATTACAATTACGACATTCTCTGACTGTTACCCCACGCTTGTCCACAGTAATAACACTGCTTATTTCTAGGTAGTGCTCACCCGATCGCCATGTGCCCTGTTTGATTGCATCTATAGCAAACAACGTCCCTATTCGCCCTACCAGAGCTAACACCCTGTGGTCGCCATATGAAGAAGGAAGATACTCTGCAATGAACCTCTGTTCCAGCTGTTCCTATGTATGGACTTCTCTAGAACATCTTTATAAAAAGTAAAGGCTGATTTTTTAAAAAGGTCGATGCCTGAGTTTAGTAAAACCTTCTTGCTAACTTCTCTAGCCTGACTCAACTCGTCCACTCTCTCAAAAAATGCAGTGACGGAGATCGTACCCCTCTCGCCTGTAAACTTTAAGTTCCATTTATGCGGAGGTACAGGTGCAACGTGATATGAGGTACCAGGATCACTTGACATTGGTACTGGCGACGAACATGAAAATGGTCGTGACTGAGCAATCGGTGCAATGCTACTTTGGAGGGCAGCTAAACTCAATGGAACGGTAGACGGTTGTTGTACCGACATTCTGAATCAGCACTGGGGGTGGTGCCTGTATTGGTGTTTGAGTTGGGTTCGTTAGCATTTGCATTTGCACTGGAGCATTGACCGACGGTTGGATCGTAGGCTGTTGAGCTGTTCTCTGTGTGCTCGAGTGCTGCGGTTGGTGGAAATGAGACTGGTTGGGTGTGTTGCCAACATTTGACGAGTGGTCTGAGCTTCGACTCGTTGATTGGCTTTCAGATGCTTCATCATCATCTGAGGCAACGCCAACTCTTAGCAGATCTGTTGCTTGGCTCTGCAACCTCCCAATCAAACTCAAGGTTTTCGCAACCAGTATGCCTTTTGTTTGACTTTCTTCAAAGTTGGACGGATTCATGTCATCGAAAAACAAAAATATTTTTTTCTTTAAATATATTTATAAAACTAATAATCTGTGCCAAAATAAAAAACGCTAGTTATAAAATTCGGTAATAGTGCAGATATAAAAAAAATGTTTTTTTGACTATCCCCCGTATATTATTTATTAAATTGATAAGAATGACATCAGAAGTGACTTTGTCCTTAGACATTTACTATGGCCAAATAATTTTTTTCGGTCAAGATGTAAGAGTTATTATTATTATTAGAACATATACAAAAACGACCATTTAACGGATTTTGACCGTTTATATCTCAAAAACTGTACATAGAAAAACCTATATATAACATACTAAAATTATAGCCAATTCCACCGAGCCAAAAATTTTCCATAAGACCTGTGTAAACGGGTGCGGTGTTCTTTGTGGATGTATTGTAATTTAGCGAAAACCGAAGTTGCTAAATCCTAAAAAGATTTACAGGAAGTCCTCCTTTATCGATTTCTACACTCCGAACCAAACATTTCATCCATTTCCACCCAGCTCGCGGGAGAAAAACCCCTAATCATTGCAATATAAAAGGTAGCTAGTTCCTTTATACCCTCTACAACTATCAGATTAAAAAAAATATATGCCCTCATCAATGTCAAATCAAATCAAACAAGCTTTATTGTCAGAACTTCAAACTAAATTATTGACAAAGCAAAAAATATCTCTACATTTGACTCTACACTCTCAATCTAATCTAATCCAGATCTAGTGATACTTTTCCTTTAAAATAAATGTACCTTTATAGGCAACATTAATTTAAAAATTAATATATTGTTACGGGTTCACAACGACAAATTAAAACTCGCAATTGTTGAAAACGATACGTCAATTTATTTCGACAAATTATGTACAAAAACACGCACTTAAACTTAGTAATAACTTGCTAATAATTCACTACTATAATCGGTCTATTAACTTCGTGTTAATATCACGACCACTACAGCACGTTATCTGTGACTGACCCCTGGTGCGCGACCCCGGCCCTATATATAGGATCGTCCATCTCTCTCGAACTTTCCGGCAGCCTTCGACGTCCGGAAAGTTCTCGCACTACCGCGACCGCAAGCCACAGACAACGCAACTAAAACCTAGACTAAGAATACAACCTTAAGATAAATCGACCTAATACTACACTAAACCTAAATAAATTCCAATTATAAAATTTAAATAACTTAAATTTGTAACACTATCCTCCTCTTCAGGTTTGATCGTCTCGATCAACATTTCCCAGGTAAGGTTTTAGTCTGTCTAGATGAACAACTTTCATCTTGGACTTCGGGCTTCTCTGGATTCGGTAGACTACATCATTAATTCTCTTAACAACTTTATAAGGCCCTTCCCATGGTGGTGTCAACTTAGGTGAACTTCCTTTCTTGCGTTGAGGATTGTATAGCCAGACTTGATCATTCTCTTTGAACCCTGAAGAGTTTGCTTTCAGGTCATATCTCGCTTTCATGCGGTCACTGGCTATTTCTATTCGCTCTCTAACCACTTCATGGATATCTTGCAGCTTTTGCCTTAAACGTTCGACATAGTCATTAACCTCTAAGTGTGCTTCTTCAGGTGAACCAAACATGATATCACATGGTAAACGCAGTTCTCTACCAAACAGGATACTAGATGGAGTAGCTCCTGTCGTATTGTGAATGGCAGTTCTATAGGCCATCAAAAACAATGGAATATATTGGTCCCAATCTGTTTGGTGCTCATCAACAACTTTGCAAAGATGTTCCTCTATTGTTTTATTAAATCTTTCAACCATGCCATCTGACTGCGGATGCAAAGCAGTAGTCCGTGTTTTATGTATTCCTAAAAGGTCACAGAGATTCTGGAAGAGCTTTGATTTAAAGTTTCTTCCTTGATCTGAATGTAGTTCCAAAGGAATGCCAAATCGGCTGAAAACATCATTTACCAGAACTTCTGCAACTGTAGCGGCCTCTTGGTTAGGCAAAGCAAAAACTTCTGGCCATTTGCTAAAATAATCCATGACAACAAGGATGTATTTGTTGCCCTTTTTAGTTTCTGGAAATGGTCCGGCCACATCAATAGCAATGCGTTCGTATGGCAGACCTGCGTTATATTGTTTCATTTGACCTCTGGACCTTGTTTTGGGACCTTGGCTGGTTGCACAAGTCGAACATCGGCGGCACCAGTTTTTCACATCTTGAAAGTAATTGACCCAATAAAATCGGTTTCGAATTTTGTCCATGGTTTTATTTATGCCTAGGTGCGCGTCTGATTTTCCACCATGGCATTCGGCCATTATATTGTCTACCATGCTCCTAGGAACCACTACTTGATTAATCACAGTAAGGCCATCGGCACTTTCCCAGGCACGTTTAAGGATGTTTTCTTCTACTATCAGTGAATCCCATTGTGCCCACAGTGATTTGAATATCACCCCTTGGTTTGCGATATCTTGCCATGATGGTCGTGGCTTGTTCTCTTCTTTCAATCGCAAGATAGGTCCTACATCTTTGTCGTTAAGTTGTGTGGTTCTAATCGAAGCCGACATCCATTCTTCATCTGGTTCTAACTTTATCTGGCGCACGTAGGTAACTCCTTCTTTCTGGTCAATTTTCCTGCAATGTTTACAATCCTCGGGGCAAGGTCTTCTGGACAATGCATCTGCATTATTATGTACCCTTCCTGCTCGGTGCTTAATTTGATAATGGTATTGTTGTAGCTTTTCTATCCATCTCGCGACTTGCCCCTCAGGTTGTTTCATTTTCATGAGCCACTGTAACGCAGCATGATCCGTTCTAATCAGAAGCTCTTGTCTGTAGATATATTTGTGAAAGTGATCTACGGATTTAACTATGGCTAGGAGCTCCTTTCTAGTAACACAATAATTTCTCTCTGGTTTGGATAGCTTCTTGCTGAAAAATTCGATGACCCGTTCTTCTCCATCTTGTACTTGGGAGAGTACTGCTCCTATGCCATCGTTGCTCCCATCAGTATCTAATATGAATTTTCCTTTTGGAATGGGATATGCAAGAATCGGACTAGAACATAATGCTGCTTTTAGTCTTCTAAATGCTTGGTCACATTCGGTATTCCATTTGTAAGAAGCTTTATCTTCTGTAAGTCTATGTAACGGAGACGCTATTTTGGCGAATCCTTCTACAAATCGTCTGTAGTATGTACACAGACCCAAAAAGCTTCTCAATTCATGTTTGTCACGAGGTTGAGGCCATTCTTTTATTGCTTGTAGCTTCTTTTCGTCGGTATGGATGCCTTCTCGGGAAACGACGTGACCCAGGAACTCAACTTTTTCTTGGAACAGAAAACATTTCTTTGAGTTTAATTTAAGATTTGCGTTCCTGATTCTTGAGAATACTTCTCGTAAATTATCTAGATGTTCTTGAAATGATTTCCTCATTACTATGACTAGGCAGGTTTTCCAAGTAAGGCCTCGTAGAACGACTTCCATTAGTCTTTCAAATGTAGCTGGGGCATTGCACAGGCCAAATGGCATCACATTAAACTGATAAGTCCACTTCCAGCAGAGAATGCAGTCTTCTCTTTATCTCTTTCAAAGATTCCTACTTGCCAATACCCACTTTTCAGGTCAAGAGTAGAAAACCAATATGATCCTGCCAACGTTGTTAATGTGTCGTCTATTCTTGGCAGTGGGTAACTATCTTTCTTGGTCACATCGTTAAGTTTCCTGTAGTCGACACAAAATCTAGTACTTCCATCCTTTTTAGTGACCAACACCACAGGAGATGACCAAGGACTTGATGACTCTTCAATAACACCGTCGCTGAGCATTTTATTAATGAGATTGTGAACTTCTTCTTGCTTGGCCATTGGTAGTCTTCTTGGGGGTTGTCTTATCGGTTGGGCATCGCCAGTGTTGATAGCATGTTGAATAAGGTTTGTGCGTCCCGAACTACTCCTAGTTTCGAAGATATTACTTTGTTCTTCTATAAACTCTCGCTTTACTGACTCAAATTGCTGAAGTACCTCCATTGGTAATTTGCTTGTATCCTCGGAAGTTGGCTCTTCACATCTTGTTACTTTCTGTACTGGTTCAAATAATGCTACCACCTCCCCCTTATTAATTTTGACACTATTTGGGAAAATATTGGCCACTCTAATCGGGATGTCTTTATCGGTTTGAACTAGTGATTTTGCAACGAGGTAGGTGTTGGGTGTGTTTTGTTGGCTTATGAGTCCGACGCAGCTTGATGTTTTACTTTCCAGCCTCCCAAAAATTATGGTCTCACTGTTACCGACTAGTCTTGTTGTGCATACTGCCACGACCTTTATTGGTTCTTTATTGAAGAGACTATTTGACAATATGAACTCTTCATTCCCAAATCTTAGGGTATTAAGTTTATTATCAAACGCAAATCCATGTTTACTTATCAAGTCCATTCCCAAAATAAATTCGTCTTCTATTTCGGCAACCAATACAGTGTGGCGAATCTTCAATCTTCCCAGCTGTAGGTCTATATCTGTCTGCCCCAACACGTCGGCGGATTCTCCAGTCACAGTCTTAAGTGTTATTTTCTTTTCTATTGGTCGAATTTTATATCTCGTTGCAATTTTGAACTTAAGCAATGATATGGCAGCACCAGTGTCTACTGTTATATTAACTTTTCTCCCATTAATGAGTCCGTCGATGTTAAGACTGTCAGCAGTATGTTTTAGGCTCTTAATAGAGTAAATTTTGGGGGCTCTATTCCCATTAGCCAACACCCGCCCCTCTGCGTTGACTAGTTTTAGTTTTCCTGATCTCTTCTTCGGTACTCTGTCCCGCTAGATGGCGAGCGAGACCTTATTTGGACGCGACAATCGCGTTGAATATGCCCTGTACGTCCGCATCTGAAACACTTTACATTTGGAGGGGATCGTCTGCTTTCTTTCAAAGAGTCAATCTTCTCTATCAGTGATTGAAACATTTGGTTTAGCGTTTTTGAGTTGACCTCATGTCCATTGCTCATTTTTTCTCCCTCCTGAATTGAAACAGCTCTTACTTTTGGCCTGGACATATTATTTGATGATTCAATTTCAAGGGCTCGAATCAACACTTCACTGCTGTTATGGAAGCGTTCTCGACGAAGTAACTTTGCTAAGTCCGTGTCTCGTAATCCGTTAATAAAGCGATTTACCGTGAAGGGATCTCTGTAATTTTCTGGCATTTCTGGGTAAGCTAAATACATCAGCCTCCTGATATCTGCTTCATACTCTTGCAATGATTCTCCTGGTCGAATATTTAATTCTGACCAATGTAAATTTCGCAAGTGTTCGTCTCCATACCTTCTTTCTAACGCTGCCACTAAAGCATTATAATTCTGTTTTTGTTCGACTGGAATGGACCGTAGAAGTCCCAGAGCAGGTTCTCGTAGAGCTACTAACAAAGCTCTAGCTTTTTCTTCATCATCCCAACCATTTGCAGCAGCGGCAGCTTCAAACTGTTGTTTGTAAGTAGACCAGGAAGACGTACCATCAAAATTTGGAGGCTTAATGTTTTGGTTGGAATTTACAACACATCCTTGAGCTTTTATTTTGTTGTGTTTTTTCTGAAGCTGTATAAACTGTTTTGACATGTCCTGGAATTTTTCTTCTATGGTTTGAAAACTTCTTCCCTAACATTCTGTAGTTTGGTCTCCACTTTTTCTTCAACATTCTGCAATTTCTTTTGTACCTTTTCTTCTACATTCTGCAATTTATTTTGTACATTTTGTTCCACACTATGCATTCTTTGAGTTATTTCTTCCTTAAGATCTTCGATCTTTCGATCTTGCTCTTTATTTGATCGAAGTTTTCTTGAATTCCATCTAATCTTTGCTCAAATGTCTGTTTCATATCGTTCTGGTTTTGTTCGATGGTCTGTCTCATATCATTCTGATTTTGTTCAATAGTGTGTTTCATGTCGTCCATGGTGTGTTTCATATCGCCCTGGTTTTGAGCCATTTGAGCTGCTAGAGCCTGCATCATTTTAGTTAGATCTTCCATCTTTGCCGATCCTTGTCTAGTAAGCATCAACTTCCTGATAAATCACTTAAAACGTCTATTTTAGGGCTATAAAGCGAATGTCGAAGTCGGCTTTTCAATATCTCTTCCAATTCTTAAATAGAACCTAATGGAATGTTCTGGAATATACTGGTAAATGCTACTCTTTCTGCTACTAGGCAAATGTAGAAGTCACTTTTTGATTATCTCTTTTGGTTCTCGAATAGACCGTCGTAGAATGTTATGGAATATTCTAGAAATAATTTCTAATTCTTACTTTTAAAATAACTAAGCTACTATCGAAGTCGGTATTTGTATATCTCTTCTAGTTTTTGAATAGAACGTCGTAGAATGTTATGGAATCTTCTAGAAATTCTTTCTAGTTCTTACTTTTGAAATTACTAAGCTAATGTCGAAGTCTCTTTTTGGATATTTCTTCTGGTTTTCGAATAGAGCGTCGTAGAAAGTGATGGAATGTTCTAGAAATTCTTTCTGATTCTTACTTTTAAAATTTGTATATCTCTTCTAGTTTTTGAATAGAACGTCGTAGAATGTTATAGAATATTCTAGAAAATCTCTCTAATTATCAATTTTTGGACTGTAAAGTTAATGTCGAAGTCGGTTCTTAAATATCCCTTTTAGTTTTTGAATAAAACAATATCGAACTTCTTCGAATATTCTGGAAAAATCACTTACTATTTTTCTGTCCAATTGTCCTATCCGGTGGTAATATGTAAGGATAGTCTTTGCACTATTTATTTCTTTTAATCTCACTTCTGACACCAATTGTTACGGGTTCACAACGACAAATTAAAACTCGCAATTGTTGAAAATGATACGTCAATTTATTTCGACAAATTATGTACAAAAACACGCACTTAAACTTAGTAATAACTTGCTAATAATTCACTACTATAATCGGTCTATTAACTTCGTGTTAATCTCACGACCACTACAGCACGTTATCTGTGACTGACCCCTGGTGCGCGACCCCGGCCCTATATATAGGATCATCCATCTCTCTCGAACTTTCCGGCAGCCTTCGACGTCCGGAAAGTTCCCGCACTACCGCGACCGCAAGCCACAGACAACGCAACTAAAACCTAGACTAAGAATACAACCTAAAGATAAATCGACCTAATACTACACTAAACCTAAATAAATTCCAATTATAAAATTTAAATAACTTAAATTTGTAACAATATGAATTAAGAAACAAAATATTTAAAAAAAATACCACGCAGGTACATGTAGGTAGTTAACAATAAATCAAAACAATACAGAGTAAAAAACAATTAATAAAATGGAATAAATTTAAAAGGATTTTTTTTTAAAGGTATCACAGTCGGACGGTTAATATTTTAAGTTTTAAAGTTTAAAAAAATAGTTATACTCGTATTTATATAAACATAACAGAGTTATCAAAAAATAAAAATTTTTAAAAATAATAAAACAAACATCTACAAAATTTAAGAAATAAAGATATACAAGTTTTAATTAATTAACTAACTAACTGGAATAATCTAATTATTATAAAATTCCTGTAAGCTGTAAAATGCCTTGGAAACCAAGAACTCTCTTGTGCATGCACGAAAGGTAAAATATCCCCTGATGTTTCTTATGTCTTCCGACAGGCTATTAAAAATTTTTACACTTTTGTAAATTATTGAATTTTTTGGTAGTGCAGATTGATATTCTCTCTGAAACCCCTGGAACTTTTTAAAAATCAAACATACAGTTTTTAAGATAAAGATAGATGGAACTGTTAGAATCGCGTGCTCAATAAAAAGAGGCCTGCAGCTGTCCCTGCATCCAGCTTGGCATAGATACCTTAATGCCCTTTTCTGTAGCACAAAAACTGATTGTATTGAGGACTGTGTCGAATATCCCCAGAATGCTATGCCATATCTCAGGTGAGATTCTACTAGAGCATGGTAGGCAGTTTTAGCTGCAAGTCTCCCTAGTTCATGAGTGATTGTTTTTATAAGAAAACAACCTTTTTCTAATTTTTTATTTAGTTGATCGATATGAACATCAAATTTGAGCTTTGTATCTATATGAAATCCGAGAAACTTGACTCACTTTTTTTTCCAGATTATGATCATCAAGTGTTATGCCTTCAAGTGAACACTTAAATGAAAGAATATTTGTTTTTTTAATATTAAACACAAGAAAATTAGCATCACACCATTCCCTGACCCTACCCAGATCTTGTTCCACTATTCTTGCCAAAATATTCTCGTCCCTATGTTTCCAAAGGATGGTGGTATCATCTGCAAAAATTACAAACACCCCCATTATGGAGAGTCTGGCCAGGTCATTCACGTAAAGGAGGAAGAGTATAGGTCCAAGAAAGGACCCCTGCGTTACGCCATGAGTCAGCATTGAGGTTTTAGAATCCTCATCGTCTGGTGTTCTGACAAACTGACTGCGGCCCGCCAGGTACGTCTCAAACCACTTTAACTCCTTCCCTCTAATGCCATAAGGGTTCATCTTCCTCAGCAGTACTCTGTGATTCACGCAATCAAATGCTTTGGAGAAATCACAGAATACCGCTGCTGTTTTTTCGCCATCATTTAGACCAAAGAATAATTTCTCCTTTACGCTTCTGGAAGCCATACTGTTCAGGAGTTAATATTTGTTGTTTTTAAGGAACTCCACAACTCTTGCTTTAGCCACTTTTTCTATGATTTTTGATAGAGTGGTCAATAGCGATATGGGTCGATAGTTTGAAGGGTTGTTATCTTCACCACCCTTAAAAACTGGGACAATAATTGCCAACTTCAGACAATCCGGAAACTGGCCTATTTCAAACGATTGATTTATGCAATCAACAAGAGCTACAATTGCATCTTCTGGCAAGCATTTGAACATCTTTAACGATAAATCATCTACACCTCTTGAATTTGGCTTTTTAATACTCTGAATTATGCTCTTTACTTCATTAGTATTGGTAGGATATAATAAAAAGTCTTCAGCTGGTGTAAAAAGCTAATGGATCTTTGGTTGCTTTTAAATTACTTGTTATTTTACTCGCCACTGTACAATAGTAATGATTGAGTTGGGTTGGAGTAATATTGATTTTATTTTCAGATTTTGTTGCTGTTTTGCCCCTCATCTCATTTACTATTTTCCAATATTCCCTATTGGAATTATTTGCTTTATTTATATTGTTAATGTAGTAATTTTTTTCGCAACTCGAATTACTTTTTTATAAATTTTGCGATAAAGATTAAAATAATTATTAAACCATTCAGATTGAGCAAACTTTCTGATGGTGTGCAAAGATCTAAGATTTCTTCCAGAAATTTTAATTGCTTTTGTAATCCATCGCCTTTTGGGTTTAACCTTAATTTTTCGAAGGGGAAAACTTTCGTTAAAAATGCCCGTCAATACTTTTTGAAACGATCCTCCTATTGGATCAGTTGAATTGTGAATAGTATTCCAGTGAATAGAATTAGCCAAGTTTCTAAATGTTCCGAAGTTTGCTGGACTGAATATTCTGGTTTCCTTTGTAGTTCTCTTTTGCTCTTTATGATAAAATACTATTTCTGCTGTAAGAGCTTCGTGATCTGAAATGCCCGAGGGAATGACATTACAATTCAAATCAGTCTGCTCTATATTGCTACAAATATAGTCAATAGTTTTTGCCGAGTGGGCTGTTATACGCGTCGGTTCATTTACAAAAACTCTAAGATTAAAGCATGTTAAAAGATTAATAAAACCCTTTGTGTCTCTAGAATCTTTGTCATTAAAATCTATATTTATATCCCCCGCTAAAATAAGTTTTGAAGAGTTTGGAAGTTGGGATAATAAGCCCTCCAGTGCTTCCAAAAATTGAATAGGTTTACTCGAAGGAGGTCTATAAACACATATTATATAAACATTGAGTTTTTTTATATTTATTATAGAAAATTCAAATTCATTTTGTTTTAAGAAATTATTGTAAGTATCTATGCTCTCAATCTCAAAGCCATCTATAAATGTCTCATGCGCAAGTATCATTGTGCCCTCATATCGACCCTTTCTACAAAACTTAGACACAACCCTATATTCAGGGACATAGCAAACTTCATCTTTCCTCAGCCAGTGTTCAGTAGGCAGCACGAAGTTTGGCATTTTTTGCAAATCATTTAATAGTATAAGTAAATCATCAATTTTTTCCCGTAATGATTGAATATTTACTAGAAATAGTGATAAAATGCTTTTTACATTTATTAAATTATTTATGTTATGTAGTTAGTAGTAACTTTTTGCCGACTTCGATTACTCCAAAAAATTACATTATCATAAACTCAGCAACTTTTTTAGCAATTAGTTTTTTGCCAGTATACTTAATCACCAAATCTTCCGGCTGAAAGAAGAAAAAGGACGAGTTTAAAAAGGAGTTAATGGTAAGAAATTTGTTATTCTCTGATCCTTTAAATAATTCATGTAATCTAATATTAATCTGATCTATAAATCTGTTTAAAACTAGCCTAGGTCCCCATAATGGTACTGACAAAACTATAAGGTTTGTAAAAGTTTTTATCTGCAACAGACGTTCAAGCACGACTTCACTCACTCTGCCACTGGTTAACGCATTTTTTAATCCCCCACTTAAAATAACATAGTCTTTTCTGGTAAATTCTTTTGTGAGATTAGGTAGGTCCTCTGTAATGTGTTCTAGATGAGCATTGTGCTTTATAATTGAGGTAATATTATAATTTTTTAGTGACCTTTGCTCTAATAAGAATTCCCGCATATCGGCAATAGTACTACCTCCAATAATGAGAATTCTTGGTTGGTTGTTATTTGCCGTCAAATTTTTATTATTTCCTCTATTTCCCAGTATGCCGTCATGTGCTGTCTGTACTTTTTGGGAAGTTTCATAATTCAGATTGCTGACTGTACTGGTATTTAGACTATTTCTAAGGACAAATAGTTCATGCTGGGTGTCTTTGTATTTTTTAATATAAAGTTCATTATCATCAGTCATGATTCTAATAGTGGTTAGCATTTCATTCTTTGTCGTTGTCAAATCTTTTAAGTCCGTTTCAAGTTTATTGTTTTTCTCTGTTGTTTCTTCCAAACTTGTCAACATTTTTCCGATTAGTTCCGCATTTTCTCTATTTAATTGCCTAATTTCGGACTTTTGTTTTTCTATATCATTTCTGTAGTTTTCTTCTGTGGCGAAAACTTCATCTTCAAAATCTATGGTTTGTCGCTTCGTTCTTTTTAGACACTCTTCTATCCTCTGTTTTTCCTGTTGTAAAATGTCTATTTCATTATCCTTCATATCAATTTCCTTTCTTTGTTGAGTTAAGACTTTTTCCATGTCTAGTCTGAAGTTCTTATTTTCAACGCTTGTTTTTTGTAACTGTTTAACTAAAGCACCTGTCTTTATTTGAGCGCAGTCACTGCAGAAAAAAGGTATTTTTCGAGATAAAGTTTGTATATATCTTACTTCTGTGGTGGACCATTTTTCGCATTTTCTGCATAATATCGTCTTACATCCGTCACAGGGATGTCAGCTTTAATTCTAAACAAACAGTTTTCACAACATTTTTCACATATTCAATAATGTTTTTTGAGACATGATCCAAGTTTGCACTGCCGAGCTACTGTAGCGAAGCGCTCAGTTTAATCGGATATGGTCGGTCACCTTACTTTGGCTTATTAGCCATGTTAGAAGAAAACAAACAATTCTGTGGCCATAACCGCACTTTTTACTGTAATATAAATAAACAATGAATTCGCGGGGATTTGTTGATAATATTTTTTTTTGTTATTAAAGTTTTTCTTATTTTTCTTTCAAATAAAAATATTTACAGTCTCACCAATAACTCCATATCAAGACTACATTCTAATACGTCGTTTAGCACACACAAACAAACATGTGTACACGGTACATGTTTAGTCACATCAAAGAAAACCTATTGTTTTTAAATTTATTCTTAGATTGAAATCTTTTTTTATAAATCAATGATCTTAAATTTATTGTTTAACCTGAACACTTTCCCATTTATTCCACAACAGTGTATTGTAATGTAAAAATTTGCTTTATTATTTGAGATCACCAGTATGAAATTATTTTAAAATTAAAAACAAATTAAATAAAATAAAAAAAAAATTCTTAATTATCCGCAACTTTCAAATTTTCATCCCTAAATAGGTACTTTCCCAGTCTAACACCATCCATCATTATCCAACATAACGCTTTAATTTTAGAAGCAACAAAAAGAAGATTAAGTGAAAAACTAGTGAAAAAAGTGCGTTGGAAGTTTTTATTTTATTTTTTATTTTCAACGGTCATGCCATTTACAAAAAGAAAAATCACAATAGTATGAACTATAACTAACATTATGTAGTAATAATTATTGAGCAAATTTTTTTACAAACTTGTTGTAAAGTTACATTAAATAAATCTACATCGATTTTATTTAAAGAGTTTGCCATTCTAGGAAGAGGAGAGTTTATCCCATGTGCAGTTCTATAAAATTGCACAAACAATAAAGAATAATTTCAAGTCTGTCTTTGTGGAACTTGAAAAGAGATCATTTCTAATAAGTTAGGACAATCAACATTATTATTTATAATTTTAAACAGTAACCTGGTATCCATCATAAACCTCCGCTTTTCCAAAGATTGAATACTCAATAAATTCTGTAGAGATATGTAGCCAATCTTTTGGTATTTTTAGTTTGTAGTTTATTAACCTTAAAACCCTACGCTGAATATTTTCTAACATATCTATATATTTAAAGTAGTGCGGATTCCAAATTTGACCAGCATACTCAATCAGTGATCGCACAAAAGAACAGTACAACAATTTAAAGCAATATACGTTATTGAATTCCTCTAAAGTATGCGATATAAACCCTAACACTCGTAGACTTTTGTTGCAAATATTCTCAATGTGCAAATTAAATTCAATTTTTTGATCAAAAATAACACCTTAGTCCTTAATTTGATCCACACTGTTTAAAGTAGTAGAACTTAAGATATAGTCGAATATTATTGGTTTATGAATTCTGAAATATCTCATGACACTACATTTGTTAAAGTTCAATGATAACTTGTTATTTTGGCACCATAAATTAAATATATCTTGCTTAATTAATAGACAATCTTGATGACATCTAATTACTAAATATAATTTAAAATCATCTGCAAATAGTAATGTACAGTTTTTTATACAGAAATAGAGATCATTGATAAATAAATTAAATAAAAGTGGTGATAAATGTCCCCCTTGAGGCACTCCTGAGCAAACTTCAATTCTAAATGAATGAATATTATTTATATTAACAATTTGACTTCTTTTGCTTAGGTAGCTCCATAATCCATCTAAAGAACCCTCCAGAGAAGCCATGATGTTTTAACTTACTTAAGAGGATCCTATGGTTAATTTTATCAAAGGCTTTAGAGAAATCCGTGTAGATTGCATCCACCTGACAACGGCTCTCCAAAGCCTCCGATATATATTCTGTGTAAATAAGAAGATTGCTTACTGTGGATTTACCTCTCTGAAACCCATGTTGATTCTTGGCAGAGAAGAGGTGATAATAAAGGGGTTATTTTATTTGTTACTACATGTTTAAATATTTTGCTAAATAAACTTATTTTCGAAATCCCACGATAATTTTCGATTTTTTCCTTTTTATCACTTTTAAATATGTGAGTTAAGAAGCTAATATTCCATTTTTCTTGAAATTCCCCTAATGATAATGACTTAGTAAATATTTTGTGTAAAATTGGTGCCAAAATAAACCTACAGTTATATATAAAATCCCGAGACATGCCATCGGGGCCTTTTCCTAGAGATCTTTTGAGTTTTTGCATTGCATTATATACATCAATTAAATCTATATTTATATAGTTGAGTTACAATGGGCGCAGATGTAAGGCCCCTGGCTACTATGAAATCTAGCATCAGATGTCTCTAAATCTTAGTACCCTTTAAGTACACGCCACTGTCCCGAGATGCATACTATCAAAAAAAATTCTATCATAATCTAGTCAGCTGCCCTCAACCAAAATTTAGCATGTAATAAAAATAATTCATCCTATACCAGTATCCTCAAAAACAAACGTTTTTCTTTGAAGACCCAAACACCTAATCAATAAATCTTGTTTTTCAAAATTATGATCTGGAAGTAAAAGATTTATTTATTCCTGCTTGATCAACTAAGACAAAAAAGTTCACCTTTTCTGTAACTCAAGAAATTCCTGTTTGGTCCGCTAAAAAAAATACTCTGCCAATATATGGGCCCCTAAGCTCACACTAGGTACTATAGTTATAGTGTACGTGTGAGCTAATATAACTAAAAACTGAAATATATTTTATTTAACTCCAGACTAAATTACCTTTTGTTTGATACCACACAAGCCATGTTTTGACTTAAATTCAAATTTTTGAAATCTACCCCCACCCTTAAAAAAAACAAAAAACTAAAATGTATTTTATTAAACTCCGGACTCAATTACCTTTCGTTTGATATCACACACGCCATATTTTCACTTAAACTCTAATTTTTAAAATATACCCCCACCCTTTTTTTTTAAATAAGTTAAAATGTATTTTGTTTAACTGCAGACTCAATTACCTTTCGTTTGATATCACACACGCCATATTTTCACATAAACTCTAATTTTTGAAATCTACCCCCACCCTTTTATTTGGTTTCTGTTCGGTGGATTTTGTTCATTTTTAAATGGGACCATCTCGACCCAAGACCCAGCCTAGGTACCAAATTTCATTATAATCGGCCAAGCGGTTTTTGAGTTATGCGCGTTGGTCGTTACAGACATACAGACAGACAGACAGACAGACATACAGACAGACCGACAGACAGACAGACAGACGGCGCAACAAAAAAGTTTCAAAATCATCTGAAACGCAAAGATATATAAAAATTTTTGAAATCGGACCAACTTTTTTTTTCTCGAAAAAATTAGCATCACCATAGCTCACACTACTATAGTATAGTATATGTGTGAGCTAATATAACCTGTCTGGTCACCCTTTAAAACTACGACCACTATACCAACCGATCTGACCAAAACAAGAACTCGAGATGTTATGTTTACAGAAAAAAATAATAATCTTTTTAAGAAAAATTTAATTATTTAAGAAAGTAAAATTTTGAAAAATTTTTACCAATTACCACCGCCTAATATTTCTATCTACTTGATAGTTTGTTTTAAATTTACTGACCAATTTCACGGCCTTAAAATGACATTACTTAAAAAAATTACTGAACTTTACAAATGAACTAAAAAAAAAATCAAAAAACTTATATCTATATTTGTCTCAGTTAGACATGTCTTTTGTGGTATTAGCTCACACATATACTATACTATAGTAGTGTGAGCTATGGTGATCCTAATTTTTTCGAGAAAAAAAAAGTTGCTCCGATGGCAAAATTTTTTATATATCTTTGCGTTTCAGATGATTTTGAAACTTTTTTGTTGCGCCGTCTGTCTGTCTGTCTGTCTGTCTGTGTCTGTATGTCTGTCTGTCTGTCTGTATGTCTGTCTGTCTGTATGTCTGTCTGTCTGTCTGTATGTCTGTCTGTAACGACCAACGCGCGCATAACTCAAAAACCGCTTGGTTGATTTCAATGAAATTTGGTACCTAGGCTGGGTCTTGGGTCGAGATGGTCCCATTTAAAAATGAACAAAATCCACCGAACACAAACCAAATAAAAGGGTCGGGATGGATTTCTAAAAAATAGAGTTTATGTGAAAATATGGCGTGCGTGATATCAAACGAAAGGTAATTGAGTCTGGAGTTAAACAAAATACATTTTAATTTATTTTAAAAAAAGGGTGGGGGTATATTTAAAAAATTAGAGTTTAAGTGAAAATATGGCTTGTGTGATATCAAACGAAAGGTAATTGAGTCCGGAGTTTAACAAAATAGATTTTAGTTTTGTTTTTTTTAAAGGTTGGGGTGGATTTCAAAAATTTGAGTTTAAGTCAAAACATGGCTTGTGTGGTATCAAACAAAAGGTAATTTAGTGTGGAGTTGAATAAAATATATTTCAGTTTTTAGTTATATTAGCTCACACGTACACTATAACTATAGTACCTAGTGTGAGCTTAGGGGCCCATATATTGGCAGAATATTATATCTAGTTGGCCTTCAAATTTATTTTCTCTGTATTCAATCCGGAGCAGGCAAAACTTCTCATGGCTCAAACATAAATGTTTGCACTCCAGTGGCCATGACCAAGCTATGACCTGAACGCAGAAAAAATACAGAAGAAATAATTGTTAACTAGAAAAACTTTAATTGATAGAAATACCCGTAGGTCATTTTTAAAAAAAATGCACTCCAAAGCCCAACGCTGTATTCTACAAAAAAAAAATTTGACCAGTCACGAAAACACAACTAGACTCGACAACCAAAGACCTAAAAAAACTGCCCCAAAAAAAAATGCCAACTGGAGTTCTGGCACATTGATGTCAAGCCAATATGTTGCTCTAGGAATTTTAGCCTTGTGTTTCCTAAACTTCCGAGCTAACACTAAGTAGTAGTAGTACCCTCCTCTGACCCGATGTAACTGAGTGACGTAAATAAATATTAAATGCCATCAACAGTTACCTCCAAAAAACAAGAAAAGAAAATGACAATGCAAAATAAACTCATTTTCTTTCCATGTTTACTAATTTAAACTTTAAAATAAACAAAGCTACCAGCTGTTAGGCTATATTTACTTTAAAACAACCCAGCCAAGAAAAATTTGTGTGCAACCCTGTAAAAAATTCCAACTTTCAAGTGGTGATATCCGACAAAAAATTAAAATCACCAAAAAAAAATAACTTGACCTATATAAAATAACACGACTGCACTAAAATTAATCGGTGAAACAATTTCTATTTTATCCCAAGCAGGAAATAATAAAATAATATTAGTAGTAGGCAACCTGTGGAAAAAAAATTGATAGAAAAACACACTACTTATGTCCTATATTTAAAACTTAAAAAGACCATGTCCGGAGGTCCATCCACGTATAAATCAAAAAAAAATTGAAGTAAATTTACATTAATGTGTTTTTTTTTCTTAAAGAAAATTTAAAACATGTTTTCCCTACAAAAAACTTTAAAGAAATAAGAACATGATTTGGACTGCGTTCAATAAAAACAACCATGTTTTTCACGTACTTTTTCTTCCTTAATAAATAAAAATGAATCTTTTTTTGTCCAAGAAAAAACTAATAAAAAAAACTCATGAGAATTATTAAAGCACCATAATTAATTTCAAATCTACGCTTCAATATTACCAAAAAAATATAAAAAAAATGTTATCAAAACCAATGATGGAAATTTTTGTTTTTTATTAAAATAAAAAGATAAAAGATTTCTAAAGAACACCCTAACCAAAAAACACACGTCGGGCGCCATTTTGTAACGTATAAAATTGCGACACTATAAAAGCACGTCGGGTGTCAATTTGTGACGTATAAAAAACGTTGTCGCCAATTGTGACACTAAAAAACCGTTGAAGTCACTCTATTAATTACTGAGTAATTAAACAAATATCTGGAAGCAGAACTGTATTTTCCAGCTAGGTAAAACATTGATATACCCGATAACTTTTATACAGTGGAGAAGGGGGGGTTCAGAAATAACAAAAATTTAAGCGTCACATGTGTTTTAATATCAATGTCTTACAAAAAGGATCTTAATTAAAAATACAGTTCAACTCAAACGTTGTAGCCAAACAATGAAACTCTACTTACTTCCGAGGCTTCCAGATTATTTGTGTAATTCAAAGAAAAACAAAAAAAAATTGACTAATAAAAGATTCTGAATGAATTAAAATGACACAAACGATAACAATTTATAGGTAGACAGCCATCTCCAACAGGTCATAGTGTACCTACATTTGAGTCAGTAGTGGAATACTCCATTACCTACTTTAGTGCTTGTAAAAAAAAATACACTCCGAAATCATTCCATCATAGGGAAGATCTGGACCAAATATCCGCTGTCATCATTCTACATTGGGTAGAACCAGACAGCAACCCAGTCCGAGATCTATCCCATTAGGCCAAAACAGTGCCATAAAAACACTCAAAATTTTACTTTATCTCTCTTTTGTCTCTACAAATAAGACAGATTTTTAGTTCATCTTATTTATTGTAAAAGTTTTAACACCGGGAAACATGAAGAAAATAAATAAATTAAATAGATGTAAACAAGTTAGGGCCAAAACGCAATAGCAATTTAATAGTAGAACTTAAGTTAATTAAGCCGCAAAATTGTGGTCATGACGTCATACCCATTTTCTTGCGTTTACAAGGATTGTTAAAATTATATTGGAAAATTTATATGAAAAAAATTATATCTAAAATGGTTGCTTGCATGAAATTGAAGAAAACTCCTACCTTGGTCCTTTTATTTTTAGCTCACACATATACTATACTATAGTAGTGTGAGCTATGGTGATCCTAATTTTTTCGAGAAAAAAAAAGTTGCTCCGATTTCAAAAATTTTTATATATCTTTGCGTTTCAGATGATTTTGAAACTTTTTTGTTGCGCCGTCTGTCTGTCTGTCTGTCTGTCTGTATGTCTGTCTGTCTGTCTGTCTGTCTGTCTGTCTGTCTGTCTGTCTGTCTGTCTGTCTGTATGTCTGTCTGTAACGACCAACGCGCATAACTCAAAAACCGCTTGGCCGATTTTAATAAAATTTGGCACCTAGGCTGGGTCTTGTGTCGAGATGGTCCCATTTAAAAATGAACAAAATCCACCGAACACCAACCAAATAAAAGGGTGGGGGTAGATTTCAAAAATTAGAGTTTATGTGAAAATATGGCGTGTTGGATATTAAACGAAAGGTAATTGAGTCTGCAGTTGAACAAAATACATTTTAATTTATTTAAAAAAAAGGGTGGGGGTATATTTTAAAAATTAGAGTTTAAGTGAAAATATGGCGTGTGTGATATCAAACGAAAGGTAATTGAGTCCGGAGTTTAACAAAATACATTTTAGTTTTTGTTTTTTTTAAGGGTGGGGGTAGATTTCAAAAATTTGAGTTTAAGTCAAAACATGGCTTGTGTGGTATCAAACAAAAGGTAATTTAGTCTGGAGTTGAATAAAATATATTTCAGTTTTTAGTTATATTAGCTCACACGTACACTATAACTATAGTACCTAGTGTGAGCTTAGGGGCCCATATATTGGCAGAGTATTTTCTAGTTGCTTAATTTTATGGTAACTATGGAAGTTCTGTCCCAGACATTTCCTTACTGCTGCACCGGGTCCTGTGTCCTGCTTACGCCCACTCTGAAGATCTCTTAGCACATGGTGCCAGGGCAGCACATGGTCAAAAAAAATGTTGCTGGATACTTGCCTGAGCGTAAAACCCTTTCCCAGGGTTACAGTGCTACAACCGGCTTCACACCAGCACGAACGTCCCGTTGATGGAGTGGACAACGCAATGCCTTTCCGTAGGAATGGCGCAAGCCGCCTTAAGTCCCTCAATCAGAGGATGTGAGCCGTCACTAAAAATACGCCAAACGACGGACTCACGCTTCACAGTCTTTGGGAAGAACCTGCATTCACTGCAGTGCCAGTAACCAAAAAAAAATCAATGGCGATCCCAAAAAAACTTGTGGCCCAGCCAATTCTTTAGGAAAAAAAGAGAGGACACCTTGTCCGAATAAAAATGAAGAAGCCGGAAATTTTTCCTTAATTTGGGTGGGGCACAGTACCATCCAAATTTTCCCGGTCAAATTCAGATAATGCAAACCCATTTATAAAAAAACACTCGCAACCAAAAAATCCTCTAGCGTCCGGTTTGTAAGCCTGCCAAAAACCCCGCCATTTTCAAACTAGTCAATGACGAAGCACACTAGTACTTCGGTACAGGTCTGTAGGGGGCAGCATCAATCAAGGGAATATTCCAGACCCGTATACTGCGCATTGAAGTGTTGTCGGATCTATTTCTATGGAAAATTATTTATATAACGGACCACTGTCAACATCGAGGATAGGAGAAAAATAACCAGTTAGACTATAAGGATGAAGTTTAGTATTGAAACCATCAACTGCAAAATCAATTACTGGAAATCAGAGCATGCATCAAACCCAGGAATATTCGAACACTCAACCAATTCCCATATGAGTAAAGCCATACTAAGTGTAGAATTTAGTTGTATTTTAGTTATATTTTTAGTCAAAAGTTTCCTTTGCTCTTTATATATGTTTTCTCTAAGATTCATATATTTTGACGCCTTTTTTGTACAACATTCTTACATTAATAAAGTTGTTTCTGAACTTTGAACGTGAACATACGCCATCCAACCACTGCTTAAACTCGACTTGACGATGCTCAGATGTTAAGTTTTCTCACCATTAGCCAGCCCTGCATAACCCTTCGATCCGACTGGGTTAGATAATAACTTTATTTAACTATGATTATATATTAATTTATATAATATCAAAATACGCTTTTGTTTATTCTTCCAGTCCTGGTTTGAATCCCTCGTCTATCCCTGATTTACAAAAGTGCATTTATTTTATCTTCTCTTTATCAAAGTAGTAAAGATATCAAAGTGGGCGGAGCCTCAGTTGTTCCTGGTCAAACCGTGGACCTAAATATGTTTTCATGCTACAAAAACTAGCTAATCCGTGAAGAAGAGGTTCGGAAGAGAAATCATTGTCCTAATATCCGCAAAAATGTAAATAAACGAACGTCCAAAATAAATGAAGAGTTCCTGAAAACATCATGAATGGTTTTTGATGTGGCAACGCCGCCATGCCCACAGTTTTATACCGGGTAGATTGGATACTACGCGGTCGCTAGCAAACAGCTGATTATTCAATTCGGAACGTAAATAGACAAAAATACCCAATTTCAAAGATGTTTTTATGTTATTTTCTTCGAACCTGTGATCTCAGATTCCAATTACGATGCCTAAATAATGCCGCACAGTCCTTAAAGCACTACGATGGAATGCCTCCTGTATAAGGTAACTTTTTGGACAGTATATAACCTCAAAACCCAGCTCTATAAAATACCCTTAATTTGTGTATAGAAAAACAAGTCGAATAGTTTTGGTTATTTACATAAATAAAACAAATATGTAACGTGTGCCTTAAGCGTAAAAATGACAAGTTACAGGGTCCCTAATTACGTAATTTTAACAGATTTTTCGTTAATACTTATACACGTTGTAAAGGAATCGTCCCTCTACCGTCGCTGTGTTTCACTATTTTGTTACAAACGTCAGTGGCCAAGGTAGGAAGTTTTAAATTTTTATTGAAGTGAATTTGGAGCTAGGTCCATAATTACGTCATTTTGACAGATTTTGCCTAAAGACTTGCACATATTATAAAAGGATCACCCCTCTATCACCGCTTTATTTTAGAATTTTGTTACAAACGTCAGTGATGGAGGTAGGATATTTAAAATTTTTTTGAAGTGATTTTGGAGCTAGGTCCCTAAATACGTCATTTTGACAAATTTTGCCTAAAAACTTGCACGCAATATAAAGGGATCAACCCTCTATCGCCGTTATACGTCAGTGGCGGAGATACGAATTTTTAAATTTTATTGAAGTGATTTTGTAGCTGGGTCCCTAATTACGTCATTTTAACAGATTTTGCGTTAATACCTACACACGTTGTAAAGGGATCGCCCTCTAACGTTGCTGTATTTCACTATTTTGTTACAAACGTCAGTGGCCGAGATAGAAGTTTTGAAATTTTTTTTGAAATGAATTTGGAGCTAGGTCCCTAATTACGTCATTTTGCCAATTTTTCCCTAAAGCCTTGCACATATTATAAAGGGATCACCCTCTATCGCCGCTATATTTCAGAATTTTGTTACAAACGTCAGTGACGGAGGTAGGAATTTTTAAACTTTATTAAAGTGAATTTGGAGCTAGGTTCCTAATTACGTCATTTTGACAGATTTTGCCTCAAAACTTACAAACAATATAAAGGGATCACCCATCTATCGCTGCTACATTTCACTATTTTGTTACAAACGTCAGTGGCGGAGTTACGAATTTTAAACTTTTTTTAAGTGAATTTGGAGCTGGGTCCCTAATAACGTCATTTTAACAGATTTTGCGTTAATACGTACACACGTTGTAAAGGGATCGCATCTCTACCGTTGCTGTGTTTTACTATTTTGTTACAAACGTCAGTGGCGGAGATAGGAATTTTTAAATTTTTATTGAAGTGAATTTGGAGCTAGGTAGCTAATTACGCCATTTTGACAGATTTTCCCTAAAGACTTGCACATATTATAAAGGAATCACCTGTCTATCGCCGCTATATTTCAGAATTTTGTTACAAACGGCAGTGACGGAGGTAGGCATTTTTAAATTTTATTGAAGTGATTTTGGAGCTGGGTCCCTAATTACGTCATTTTAACAGATTTTACGTTAATACTTACATACGTTGTACAGGGTGCTTCGTCCCGGCGTTTAGTTTTAAGATATGAAATTTAGATACATTTATCTAAATTAGAATGCTTTTTATTTTCTTTTTTTTTTGCTAAAGTTATGCTAAACTTTATACCTAAAGTTACTTTATTTCTTGGTTTAAACTAATTTAGTTACTAAGATATGCCTTGCCTACAAAAAGGGTAAAGATTTGAATTTGCGCAGTGAATTATATTCTCAAGAATGCATTGACTTTACTTTATTATTTTTGCTTTCTTTCTACCTTGAGTATATCCTTTTTCCATCCTTTTTTTAATTTAAGTTTTTTCCCTAATTTTACTCATACCTTTACTGCTGTATTGCTTCATATAGCAGTGCTCCAACGTCCGTCTTGCTATACGGAGCTCATGCGAATATTTGGGGTACTCTCCATACCAGTGATATATATTGATCGCCAAGTGAAATCACATGCGTGCTTTTAAGACCGCGGTCGTGTATAAATATTTTATGGATTGCTTTGATGTACTACTGCTACTACTTTGATTGGAATTATTTGGATTCGACTGTGCAGTTGCCCATGTACCAAGTTCCTTTCATCCAAGGGTAAGTCAAAGTGTTTTTGAGCTGCGTTTCTTTACATTTTTTACTTATTCCCTGTGCTACTATTCCTAACTAAAAACACAAAAGTGTAACCTAAGAGTGGGAACTATTGGACTGGAGATCCCTATTGCTACAGTTCGGTTGGTTTGTTGACTTTTTCATGCGAAAGACGTCTCAACCGACCAAAGGGATCGCCCCTCTATCGTTGTTGTGTTTCACTATTTTGCTACATAAGTCAGTGACGGAGGTAGGAATTTTTAAATTATTATTGAAGTGAATTTGGAGCTAGGTCCCTAGCTACGTCATTTTGACAGATTTTGCCTCAAAACTTGCACACAATATAAAGGAATCATCCCTCTATCGCTGCTATATTTCAGAATTTTGTTACAAACGTTAGTGACGGAGGTACGAATTTTCAAATTTTATTGAAGTGAATTTGGAGCTGGGTCCCTAATTAAGTCATTTTAACAGATTTTGCGTTAATACTTACACACGTTGTAAAGGGATCGCCCCTCTACCGTTGCTGTGTTCCACTATTTTGTTTCAAAGGTCAGTGGCGAAGATAGGAATTTTGAAATTTTTATTGAATTCAATTTGAAGCTAGGGGGTCAATTCTTTACATTTCAAAAAATCTGGCGAAATTTGACAAAATGTGACATAATCTGGCGCTTAAGATTTCTCGTTTAAAAGGCAATTTTTAAACTTAAAAACTTACCTAAAAGGCCATTTCCCACTTTTTGATAGATGTAGCGTCACGATATAATATTTGTTTTTAATTAAAAACCCGTAATTTGTTGAAAATTTTTAATTTAAAAATTGTAAATAAATTCACTATTAACCACACAAACTGAAATGTCAAATTTCGTCACATTTCGTCACATTTCTTTCAAATTTATGAGTCCTATTCGTTTTCTTTATGAGGTCAGCTAAGTTTACTTTCTTTCTTTGTTTTTCACGGTAAAATTAACAAAGAGGGACTAACTGCATGTCTTGGAAGGGTCGCTACAAAATTAGCTCTACGCTGTTGCCACCGTTATATTTGAACGGAATTTTAAGGGAATGTCAAATTATTTCTTTAAAATCTGCCAGAAAAATCTGACTAAGTGAAGATCCTGTCAAATTATTGAAGTGGTGATTATTTTTTTACTTTTTAAAAAAGCTAGGCACGTATATAGTTTTTTATTCTGGGGGGTCCTCCCATATAGAAACTGCTGTTCTTCAGTGACGGCCCATGCGGCTGAGTCCTTCGTAAACCAGAGAGAAAATAATAAATTGTCTCTGTCGTAAACGAACACGAAAGCTGCGCCCATAAGGTTTTGGATAGTGTAATTAAAAATACTAGGGTCACTGCATCCTGGAAGTCTAGCGTCTCCCAGGGGTAGCGACACGAGTGTCAAAACCGTACTCAAAATTCCATAGACGTTCGTGAAAAATACTCATTTTTATACAGTCTGAGAAAAGACAAATGTTTTAATAGAACTTAAAAAGAACTCGTTTTTATACAGCTTAAGAAATAAAAAATATGTTCCTTGAGTTTTTGGGTTATGAATATTTATTGTAGGTATTATTGTTAAAAATTATTTTCTTTTAAATATTATTTCTGTTTTTGTATAAAAATAATACGTAATAAATAAACAAACAGGACAGAAATACATTTCTATGTTAAAAGTTTATTAATAGTATATAATATATCAAGGGATAAAATGAAAATTTTATCACGATGTTTATACGCTATTTTTCGCACTGTTTAATTTATTTTCCAAGGTTTTTTCCCATTTTTTTTGGGTGTTTTTGGTATTGTGGTTTTTTTTAGTATCTTTTTATTCCGAATTTTACATTTTATCAAAAGACAAAAAATGCCCAAATACAGTTCGAGTTTTCGTAAGGTTCGGCTTAATTATTTATATTTTTATAGTACATTTCATATAAATATCTTAATATTATTGTTCGAAAGCATAAACTTCGAAAATCATTTTCTTTAAACCAAAAATTGTTCTAAAACATATTCTTCGAACAAAAGATTGTTCGAAAACGTTTTCTTCAAACAGAAATTTTTCGAAATCATTTTCTTCGAACAGAAATGTGTTCGAAAACATTTTCTTTGAACGGAAATTTGTTCGAAAATATTTTTTTAAAATTAAAATTTGTTCAAAAACATTTTTTCGAAAACAAATTTTTCGAAAAAAAAATTTGACCTGGCTTGCCAAACTTAACACAACTCATATAGTTCGACTAATGGGGTTTTTTTCTAACAATTTTTGGAAATAAAAACTTCCCTGACTTCTTTCCCGGGATCCTAGAGGGTGTGAAACCAAACCGAACCAACCGAGACCTATTGTCGAAAAATGATTTCCCTAAATTAGCTTTCCGGTCCTCATTTTGGAAGGTTGAAATCGGTGTTACTCTAACCTTTCTTAATTGAGCATATCAGGAGGTATCTGGACCGGTTCGGATACGTTTGCGATCAATTGACAAAGTTTAGGAAAATACCGATTTCGACCTTCCAAAAGGAGGAAAGTAGACAAATTTTCAGAATGTTTACGATCCCGGGAAAGAAGTCAGGGTTTTTTTGAAAAAATATGTTAAAAAGACCTTGCCGTAGTCAAACTATATGAATTGTGTTAGGTTTGGAAATCCAGGTCTAGAGCGTCTTTTATCGAAAAACTTGCTTTCGAAGAAAATGATTTCTATTCGAAGAAAATGTTTTTGAACAACTATTACTTACGAACAAATTTCCGTTCAAAGAAATGGTGTTCGAATAAATTTCCGTTTAAAAAAAATGTTTTCAAACAAATTTTCATTAGAAGAAATGGTTTTCATAAAAATTTCCGTTCGAAGAAAATGTTTTCGAACAAAGTTCTGCGACCCGTCGTGTTGCTACCTTGAGTTTTTATTGGATGTTGATTTTTTAAAAACTTTTCTATGAGTGTGTGTGTGTGTACCTGTGTGTCTCTTAATTCTACTTTGTTTTGCAATCATTACAGTGTAGCTACTTTCGATCTTTGTTTGAACCTTTTGTTTTTCAATCTTTTGTATTTTCGACTTTTTGTATTTTCGACCTTTTCTTCGCCGCCCGCTTTTTTTTGAACAATAATAAAAATAATAGTAGGTATATTATAAACCTGGAGCGTGCAGTGTTTACTTTTAATACCACGGCGGGAATTTTCATGCTCGACCGGAAGAAGGGCTATAATTTGCTAAGTGACTAAAAGGGACTTTAATGCCAAGGTTTATTTTTATATACTAAAAATAATAATAATCATAAACTAAATAAATAGGTATTAAACCACTTACCGTACTGTAGTTTTAGCATGTCAAGTATATAAAAAAACAGTGGGCAGTGATAGTTGTCATGGCATTACATTAAACAAAAGTCAGTCAGATGCTAACAAACAAAGGTCACTCATCGTCAAGCAAGGTAAAGCTTGCTTGACGATGAGTGACCTTATAACAAACAATGTGGAAAAATATTATTTATTTCATAACAAACTAATTAAGTTTACTCGAGAAAAAGTTCGAATTACATTTCTCGAAGATGGAAAATAAAGCATATTCTTACTTTGAGATGGGCATGGAAATGATGCAATAAACAGAATTTCGAAAATTTCACAGTTTCCTGGTTTACAGCCTGGAGAAGTCTAGAAAGTTAAATGCTTCGTTTATATGGAAGCAATATTCTATGCCTAAGGACACAATAACGATCAAAACGAACCAAGCCATCGGCAAAGTAAAGTAAGCTTACGGCAAGCTGGAACAAAATAATCGGTATCGTGTATATATTCCTTTTTGTTTTTTGTATTATGATAAAATAAAATAATCCAAAAACCTATATTTTGCCTTTATGGTTTTAAAGAAATTACTTTCAATCACTGGAGACAAGAAATACTACCTTAGCCCATGAAAAAAGGGATTAAACGTACACCTTTATTCCGTAGAGAGCATAAAACATTTATTAAATAATACAAAACCCAACATAATAGTTTTCTATATTTTAGAATATATATAAAACATGCAAACTATATTTTTGGTTTCCTTCGCTGTGTGGACTGCTGGACACAGGGTCCTAATAAATTTGAAATCATAAAAAACTTAGTTTTTTTAGGTTTGTTTATTTGGACAGTAAAATTTATATACCGGATGTGACGGACAGTTCTTTACGTAACATTTGTAAACCATTTAATTTTTTTAAACATAAAAAAAGCTATGCTCCTGACAGTGTCAGATTTGAGTTTTTCGTAAATGAGGTTATGTTTGGTGTCGCTACCCCTGGGAGAGCGGCTAGTTCACAACTTGCATTCCGTTTGCTATTGGTCGAAATAGTCAGCTGACTTTTTAATGTTGAACGTTGCCGTTTAAGATTATTATTATATTATATTAAGAGATGGTGCCACCAGTCAAGCATTTAACAAACTTTATGTTTACAGCTTTCGGCGTAAAATACGAATATATACTAGTTGTAAGTGACTAAAAAGAGTAGTGGTTTGTGCAGTACATACCTATTGAATTTAACTAAATCTATGCATATGCCGATGAGTTTTTTTTTATTGTTTTTTAAAAACATATTATATTTTTTTTTAATTAGCTTCCCTATCCTGTTTTCCTGTCGAAATCGGTGTTAACCTAACCCTGATAAATTATTCGACAACGTATCCTAACCTGTCCAGATACGCCCCGGTCAGGATACGTTTCCCATCAATTGACCACGGTTAGGTTTTGTTTCAGTTTGGTTTAACACCGATTTCAACCTCCCAAAACGAGGACAGGAGAGTTTTAATTTTAAAAATCCCGCCTGACTATGTCAACCAATAGCAAATGGAATGCAAGTTGTGAACTATCCGCTCGTTGGAAGATGCCAGGCTTTCAGGATGCAGTGACCCTAAGAATAGTCGCCACAGTCTCCATCTGACGAAAATAAGTCGAAGGCGGAATTTTTCAGGGGTGCCACGACCACGTGGTCACTTTGTGCAAGGAAAACTTAAGTTTGCGACACGCTCCCTAGAGGGAGCCACACATATAGGCAGGGAACTGCGTACAGCCGACCTGAAAATAGGTTCATAATATGAATAAAATGAACGGGACCCAAGAAACAAACCTTTAAAACATAAATTTCAAACTTTCTATAAATTCGTATAATTAAAAATAATGTTTGTATAATTATGTAAAATTTCTTGTGTGCCTAATATTATAGATTTGTTAAAAAATTCTAATTTTCTACTTAGCAATAAAAAGTTGAAAATAGCCCTAAAAAACTACTATTTACGGATTAGATCAAATTTTGGTCCAGGAGGTGAGTTACAGGGTGATATCGAAAATAGTAGTAAATCTTAATTAAAATCACATTTTTAAAAAACAACTCTGTCAGGAGTTTTAGTTAGCAAATAAGAGTAAGAAATACATTAAAATATGTATCATGAACTTATTGTATTATTTTTAGATCCAGGACGTGAGAGACCTACAGGGTGATATCGAAATTAGAAGCGTAATTTTCTAAAAAACAAATTTTTAAAAAACAATGTTGTCAAGAGCTTTCGTTAGCAAAAAATTATTTGAAACACGTTACACAATCATACCATTATCAGATTTTATCACCTTCAGGTCCAGGAATTGAGCTACATGGTGATATAGAAATTATTAGTGTGTGTAAATTTTCTAAAAATCACATTTTTAAAAAGCAAGGTTGTCCGAAGCTTTTGTTAGCAAAGTATAGTTAGGAATACGTTAAACAATCATACCATTAACTGACTGTATCACCGTTAGGTCCAGGAAATGAGGTACAGGGTGATATCGAAATTAGTAATAAAATTTCGTAAAAATCACGTTTTTAAAAATCAACGTTGTCAGGAGCGTTTGTTAGCAAAAAATAGTTAGGAACACGTTAAGCAATCATACCACTTACTAAATTTCATTTACTTCCAGTAGGTAAGCTGCAGGGTGATATCTAAATAGCAGTAAAGATTTTGAAAAATCACATTTTTAAAAAACAAGGGAGGTGAGCTACAGGGTGAAATGAATAAATAAATCCAAAAATATTTACATATATTTACGTGAAAAACTTTTACTATTTATTTGACAAATTTACAAGTTAATATGATAAAATTTTGACATTAAAACTTATTAGTTAATATAACCAAATCAACTTAAGCCCCTAACTAACCTTGGTCAAAATAAAAGTTTACAAATACACATGAGAAATCCAAAAATCCCTACATTTATTTACGTAACAACATCTTGGTTCGTTGTTCTTTTACAAATTCACAAGTTAGTTTGAAAAAATCATGGCTTTATAATACATATCAAGTATAACCAAACCGAACCAAACCCATATAAATAAGGTTGGTCAATATAAAAATGTACAATAATTATTTACAGAAAAACCTGCCTGCCTTCGTTGTTAATTCACAAATTTACATGCTTATTTGACAAAAATTTTTCATCCAAAATATACAATTAATAGAATCAAACCGAACCAGTTGGTCAATATAAAAATTAACAAATACAAATAGTAAATCAAAATTTTTTTACAAATATTTTACATTTGTTTGATTTGTTGATTAACAAATTTACAAGATATTTTAGAATCTTGGCCCTAAAATATATATTTAATGTAACAAAACGAAAGCCTTCACTAGGCTTGCCTAATGCAAACATTGACAAACATACACGATAAATATAAAAATCTGCACATTTATTTACAGGAAGAAACTGTCTTCGTTGTTATTTCACAAATTTGCATGTTTTTTAGGCAACAATTTGACACCCAAGTTATCTATTTAACATAACCAAACCGAGTCAAATCAAACCCTTATAATTATTAAGCTTGCTCAATATAAAAATGTACAAATACACATAATAAATATTACATTTAATTACATTGACAAACAACAACCTGCACAGAAATATTTTTGTCCCGTACGTCGTTCTTAGTTTTATTTAATTACTTGTATATAGACTTCTTCCAAAGTGAAGCGACTCAACATTTTGCATTTCTTTCAAAAAATCTGTTAATACATGTACCGCTACATAGCTATTTGGTTGTCTGATAAAGGGATATATTTCTTTACTTCTTTAGCTATTTTTACTGAAAACTCCAAATCAACAAAAGCAGTAGTTTCATCCCACTTAAGGTCTTTTACCTTTAAATTTTAAATATCTTTTACATAAATATTTTTTTGTATCGCTTAGGCTTTTAATTGTTTGTACAATAGTTATTTACCTAACAAGTGCGGAAAGAGGTACTTTTCCGCACGTGACGGCAGTTGCACAAACGACGCGGAGCGGAGTTCGGGCAAGCCGTCAAGGATGGAAAAGATAGTTTCCGCAAGAATTAGGTACAATGTTTTTCCTACGAGTGTTTTTGTCCATCTTCTTTATCAAAAAACATGTTTTAATTCGCAAAGATTTTATAATAATGCTAGAAAATGATACGTAAGATAGAATTGTTACATAAATCATTTAATGAGTCCTAAATATCTTCATTTTTAACAAAACAAAAATCGTGCGAATAAGAAATTTTTCAGCACTAGTGCGGAAAAGTTACTTTTCCGTACGTTTTTTTAACTTTTATTTTTACTTGATTTTTTTTATGCACGGAAAAATAATAAAACAGGATTTTTTTATTATGATATATTAAAAAGAAACTTTATGTAAAGAACATTTAATTAACAATAACGAAAAAGTTAACGATGGTAGATATTGAAATTGAAAGTGAACTTTCTGTTTGTTGATTGGTTGGTGTTTGGCCCACTACAGAAATGCCTTGATCAGTTTGCTGCTTAGAATTACTACTGTAGTGAATGGAGGAAGGTATATTGGTCTGTACAGGCTGTAACACATTACAGGATTCTTCATTCGGTGCTTCTGGTAGCATCGGTTCAGCAGCACTTCTTGAAAATGAAACTTGTGTGTAGGAGGACGGGTTTTCATTTGAAAACGATTGTGGACGGAAAGGTTCTTGCAATTTGGACGTGCGGAAAAAAATCGTGAGGAAAGTAAAAATGATGCGAAAAAGTAAAATTGTGCGGAAAAGTAATTAACGTAATATTCTTTTAATAGATCGCTCAAGAAACCCTAACTTATATGTTCTTGGTTTGTAAACAGTAAGGTGAGGCCAAAAGTTATTTTTAAAAATATGATTTATAAAAAAATTTACTACTAGTATCTTACCTACTGGACCTAAATGTAACGCAGTTAGTGAATAGTATGGTTTGTTTACAATTCCTAACTATTTTTTGCTCACCAAGACTCCTGATAAAGTTGATTTTTGAAATTGTGATTTTTACAAAAGTGTTTTACTAATTTTGATATCACCCTGTACCTTACTCCAAGGACCTAAAGGTAATAGTCAGTTAATGTCATGATTTTTTAACGTGTTCCTAAGCATTTTCTGATAACGAAAGCTCTTGACAACATTGTTTTCTAAAAATGTGATTTTTAGAAAAATACACTAATAATTTCGATATCACCCAGTAGCTAACTTGCTGGCTCTAAAGGTAATACAATATGTTAGTGATATGATTTTTTAAGGTATTTCTAACTCTTGTTTGCTAAGTAAAACTCCTGACAAAGTTGTTTTTAAGAATGTAAATTGTACAACTATTTTTGATATCACCCTGTAACTCACCCCCTGAACCTAAATTTGAAATAATCCGTTAATACATAGTTTAACTTTTTGGGCTATTTTCAACTTTTTATTGTTAAGTAGAGAACTAGAATTTCTAAACAAATCTATAATAAATTTTAAGGTCACCCTGTAGCAGACCTGAACTTAACCTTTATAACCTGGGTTTGGCAGACTTTTTTTCTTTCTCTTCTCATACCTGATAAGAAATATTAGACAAACATTATTTTTAATTATATGATAATAATAATACAACAAGTTTGATATTTATATATTCAAAGGTTATTTTTTGGGCCACGGGTTGCAATAAATCCGGGTATTATTTTTTTTTCATATCATAACTTATCAAGCCTAATAGTTTTTTTTCCTAAGATTCATTTGATTTCGTTAACATAATAAAACGTTTGATTTTGTGGTCGGCTGTACTTAGCCATTCGCTTTGGTCGCAGCCTTCGTAGTTACGAAGGCTGTGTTTTGGTTCTTGAATCCAACTTTAACGAAGTCAGAAAAACGTCTCATGGTTTTGTTATTGTTTTTTTCCGGAAAAATACAATTTTTTAAGAACCTGTGCATCATCAACAATCCCGGAAAAATATTGAATTATCAACAATCGGGTTTAAAGGTAGGTTTTAGATTATATTTTTCCTCATTTTTCGGTTTTAGACGCTGTACAATAAATTGAAATTTACGATGTTGCCATGATTTAGGGGTAAAATTTGAGGCGTCAAATTTTTTCAGATTGTTTCAAATTATTTCAAATTTTAAAGAATTGCCCCCTAGGTCCCTAATTACGTCATTTTTACAGATTTTGGCTAAATACTTGCACATATTATAAAGGGATCACCCCTCTATCGCTGCTATATATCAAAATTTTGTTACAAACGTTAATAACGGAGGTACGAATTTTCCAATTTTATTGAAGTGAATTTGGAGCTGGGACCCTAATTACGTCATTTTGACAGATTTTGCCTGAAGACTTGCACATATTATAAAGGGATCAACCCCTGTATCGCTGCTATATTTTACTATTCTGTTACAAACGTCAGCGGCGGAGATAGGAATTTTTAAATTTTATAAAAGTGAATTTGGAGCTGGGTCCCTAATTACATCATTTTGACAGATTTTGCCTGAAGACTTCCACATATTATAAAGGGATCACCCCTTAGATTCGCTGCTACATTTCTGTTTAATGCTGCCAGTTATTTTTCTTTTAGTTTTATTTTGAATTTTTGGGAATACCTAACCTTAAAGTTTGTTTTGATATTTTTGGGCTTTTAGCAAAAACCTTCAAAAAAAAACTCCTTGTTTGGGAAAAATTCCGATCAGGTGATAATTTCTCTCTTTGTTGAAAGTTATTTTATTTTTGATCACCTGATCATTTTGGCAAAAATCATGCGTGTTTTGCACACGCTGGGAGTTTGAAGCGCCCCCTTGTATTTGACAAGGGAATGAAGAATTCCAGCCCCAAGAAAGTACGCGGCGAGTGAAATTTTGGAACTGCTGTTAAATGAAAGAAGGTAAGCTTATAGCGTGTTGCCGATATTTTTTTCCTTTGTCTTTAGTCCAATGGACGTCTGTTTTCCCAGACGGGGCGAATTTAACTTTGGGGTAATTTTTTGTGATATCTCTAGTTTTCTACCCTTCCGGCAGAGCCGTCTATTTGGTCCTTCAGACCCTTATAAAATTGGTAATTTTATAGTTTTTTTGCAGCAGTTTATCGTTTTTTGCCTGATTCGAACATTCTTTTATTTTGTACTGGTTTTTTTTTAATCCGCATGGTTTTGAAGGTTGGTTGCCCTGAGTTTGGTATATGACCTCGTGAGGCGGAAAAAAACCCCTTGTTCGACATTTGGCAACGTCGCGTTTTTTTTCTTGTTGGCCGTTGGGTGACTGACGTTTCATTGACGTTTGTGTGTTCTAACCTCACAATTTCACGTGTTGTTTTGTTTACCTCCGAGGTTAGATATTTTTTGTTGATTTTCGTCGTCGGTTTCGAATTTGTTTGTGTGAAATCCGTCGAAATTTACCTTCTTTGTGCTTTCGTTAAGCGCGAGATTGTTGCCGCGTTGTTAGCGAACCGTACCCGTGTGTTGATAGCGAATTTGTCGCGAAAAAAACTACTTTTTTTATCTGATAATTTTTGTCATGTCTGAAACAAAAGGTTTAAAACAACAACAAAAAAGCGTTTTTAATAAATTAAAAACAACTTACAATAGAGCCGTGGATGCCCAGGGCAATGCGGATAAAGCCAAAATGTTAAAAACCAGATGGAAAGATGTGCCTTCTATGGTAAGTCAATTTGATACCTTTCATTTTGAAATTATAAGCTTAGATAGTGGTGATCAGATACAGGAAAATCAGGAAACCTTAGTGCAGGAGTTTGATGAAATGAAATACACAATTAGATCGATTTGTCGTGAGCTCTATCCTGAGGATTACCAAGATGCCTCCAAGGCAATTTTAAACCATTCCCTGGTAAATGTGGACAAGGGTCTTGAAGTTAACAGAATAGAGGTACCCCATTTTGACGGTAACCTTAAAAAATGGCCCACCTTTTTTGATATGTTTAAGTCACTCGTTCATGATAAAGCTGACATGAGTGAAATAGCTAAATTTCAAGCCTTAAATACCGCTCTGGTGGGAGAAGCAGCATCTGTGATTAGGAACATACCGCTAACCTCGGATAATTACCGAGTAGCCTTTGATGCGATGATTAGGCGCTTTAATAATAAAAGACTTTTGGTAACAAACTATTGGACGTCTATTTGTCAAGCCCCTTCTGCAAAATCGAGCAACCCACATGATTTGAGATTATTGTTGTCCACTTTTCGGGAAAATTTGGAAGCATTGTCAAACTATGATGATGTAGACCTTTTAGATTTTGCTAAAATGATTCTTCTTTTGCAAAAAGTTGATACCCCATTGAAAACTCAGTTTGAGATTGAGTATAGTGATAAGGAAATCCCGTCTTATAAAGATTTGTTTAAATTCTTAGAGAAAAATTGTCGGGCTTTGGAAAATAGTTCTCTTTTGAATAAGCCGAAGGAGGTCTCACCTCCACTACCCATTCGGAGGGGTGGCAAACCACCCTATCCTGCTTTAGTGACTGGAACAGATTGTGCTTATTGCCAGCAGCAGCTCTACCACCCCCTTGTGAAGTGTGCCAGATTTCTGGAATTAGATGTAGGTCAACGCCATTAATTTGTTAAGCGTGAACGATTGTGTTTTAACTGCTTTGGCAAACATGGTGTATCTCAATGCCCTACAAATGCCACGTGTCGTCAGTGCCAGGGTCTTCATCATTCCCTGTTGCACTTTGTGAAAAGCTCTCCGAGCCCCCAAGTTGATTGTCCAGGGGAGACCCCCTGTATACCGAATAGTGAAGGTGCCAAACAGGCATTGTGTACCGCTACACCCAGTAGCAACCATTTTGAACCTCGTAAGAGGAGACCTGTGCTTTTTGCAACTGCCGAAGTTTTAGTTGTAGATGCCAACAAGACGTTTCTGTCTTGTGCAATTTTAGATTCCGCTAGTGAAGCGTCATTTGTAACCATCTCTTTGACTGAGAGGTTAGGACTTAAAGTGGCTCCGATTAGAACTCCAATTGAAGGAATAAATGGCATTTCTAGTATGTCATATGGCAATGTTACATTGCAAATTGGCTCCTCTAAATTTCCTGATAGTTTGTTTTCCTGTGATGCCATTCTTATTCCTAAAATTTGTGGAACCATACCTGTTAGTGTTGTGGAATATGATTCTATTCAGTGGCCATACTTGGAAGACTTAGATTTTGCTGATCCTAATTTTGGACAACCTAGTAGTGTAGACCTTTTAATTGGTGTTGATTTGTTTGGTCAATTGCTTGTGCCTGGCTTTAAAAAAGGAGAAAATGGAGGACCTTGTGCCATTAATTCAATATTTGGTTTGATACTCCTTGGTGGTATTGATGGTCCTCGTAAAACTCAAAAACCCATTAGTTTGTTGACCTCAGTGTCTTGCCCTATAGAATTGGGAACTAGAATCGACCCCTCAAAAAATCCCTCTTTCCTCTGATGAGGACTTGTGTGAAAAAATATTTACTACCACTCATTTAAGAACTGAGTCTGGCAGATATGTTGTTCGCTTACCTTTCAGAGAGCCTGGACAAGAACTTGATAACTCTAAAGGTCAAGCATTGCGTAGATTCAATATGATGGAAAAGTTGGAACTTTAGTAGCGTTGAAAGACGAAAACCTACCTTCACTGAACTGGTCGCTCGGTAGAATTGAAAAAATTTACTCGAGTCCAGATAAAATCCCCCGTGTCGTGCAAGTAAAAACCGTGAAAGGATTACTTGACCGTAGTTTGGTGAAGGTATGTCCGTTACCCAGCCAGTAACCAACCTTCAAAGCCTTGTGTAGCGTGAATCTTGCTTATTTGAATTAACTTAAGTATGACGTCCATAGTTATTGCGTTACAATTATTGTTGCAAAAATGCAAATTTATTGTTTAGACCCGTTGGGTATTTGAATAACCTTTTTTTTTATTTTTTAGTTTTTTGGGTTTTTCTATAAAAATTGGGAATTTGGTGGGCGGAATGTTTAATGCTGCCAGTTATTTTTGTTTTATTTTGAATTTTTGGGAAAACCGTACCTTGGGAAAAATTCCGATCAGGTGATAATTTCTCTCTTTGTTGAAAGTTATTTTCTTTTTGATCACCTGATCATTTTGGCAAAAATCATGCGCGTTTTGCATACGCTGGGAGTTGGAAGCGCCCCCTTGTATTTGACAAGGGAAGAAGAACTCACTTCTGACAAGACACTGAAAGAAGTCACACGTGTTTTAAGTTAAAGACCGAAATTCCAGCCCCAAGAAAGAACGCGGTGCTGCGAGTGAAATTTTGGAACTGCTGTTAAATGAAAGAAGGTCAGCTTCTAGCGTGTTGCCGATTTTTTTTCCTTTGTTTTTAGTTCAATAGACGTCTGTTTTCCCAGACGGGGTGAATTTAACTATGGGTAATTTTTTGTGATATCTCTAGTTTTCTACCCTTCGGGCAGAGTCGTCTAATCTCACTATTTTGTTACAAACGTCAGTGGCGGAGATAGGAATTTTTAAATTTTATAAAAGTGAATTTGGAGCTGGGTCCCTAATTACGTCATTTTAACAGATTTTGCGTTAATACTGACATACGTTGTAAAGGGGTCGCTCCTCTAACATTGCTGTATTTCACTATTTTGTTACAAACGTCAGCGGCCGAGATAGGAATTTTTAAATTTTTGAAAAGTGAATTTGGAGCTGGGTCCCTAATTACGTCATTTTGACAGTTTTTGTCTGAAGAATTGCACATATTATAAAGGGATCACCCCTCTATCGCTGCTATATTTCACTATTTTGTTACAAACGTCAGTGGCGGAGATAGGAATTTTAAAATTTTATCAAAGTGAATTTGGAGCTGGGTCCCTAATTACGCCATTTTGACAGATTTTGTTTGAAGAATTGCACATATTATAAAGGGATCACCCCTCTATCGCTGCTATATTTCACTATTTTGTTACAAACGTCAGTGGCGGAGATAGGAATTTTTAAATTTTATAAAAGTGAGTTTGGAGCTGGGTCCCTAATTACGTCATTTTAACAGATTTTGCGTTAGTACTGACACACGTTGTAAAGGGGTCGCCCCTCTAACGTTGCTGTATTTCACTATTTTGTTACAAACGTCAGTGGCCGAGATAGACATTTTTAAATTTTATCATAGAGAATTTGGAGCTGGGTCCCTAATTACGTCATTTTGACAGATTTTGTGTGAGGAATTGCACATATTATAAAGGGATCACCACTCTATCGCTGCTATATTTCACTATTTTGTTACCAACGTCAGTGGCAGAGATACAAATTCTTGTGATATCTCTAGTTTTCTACCCTTCGGGCAGAGTCGTCTAATCTCACTATTTTGTTACAAACGTCAGTGGCGGAGATAGGAATTTTTAAATTTTATAAAAGTGAATTTGGAGCTGGGTCCCTAATTACGTCATTTTAACAGATTTTGCGTTAATACTGACACACGTTGTAAAGGGGTCGCTCCTCTAACGTTGCTGTATTTCACTATTTTGTTACAAACGTCAGCGGCCGAGATAGGAATTTTTAAATTGTTGAAAAGTTGATTTGGAGCTGGGTCCTTAATTACGTCATTTTGACAGTTTTTGTCTGAAGAATTGCACATATTATAAAGGGATCACCTCTCTATCGCTGCTATATTTCACTATTTTGTTACAAACGTCAGTGGCGGAGATAGGAATTTTAAAATTTTATCAAAGTGAATTTGGAGCTGGATCCCTAATTACGTAATTTTGACAGATTTTGTATGAATAATTGCACATATTATAATGGGATCACCCCTCTATCGCTGCTATATTTCACTATTTTGTTACAAACGTCAGTGGCGAAGATAGGAATTTTTAAATTTTATAAAAGTGAGTTTGGAGCTGGGTCCCTAATTACGTCATTTTAACAGATTTTGCGTTAATACTGACACACGTTGTAAAGGGGTCGCCCCTCTAACGTTGCTGTATTTCACTATTTTGTTACAAACGTCAGTGGCCGAGATAGAAATTTTTAAATTTTATCATAGTGAATTTGGAGCTGAGTCCCTAATTACGTCATTTTGACAGATTTTGTGTGAAGAATTGCACATATTATAAAGGGATCACCCCTCTATCGCTGCTATATTTCACTATTTTGTTACCAACGTCAGTGGCAGAGATACAAATTTTTAAATTTTAATGAAGTGAATTTGAAGCTGGGTCCCTAAATTACGTCACTTTAACAGATTTTGCGTTAATACTTACACACGTTGTAAAGGGATCGCCCCTCTATTGCCGCAATATTTCAGAATTTTGTTACAAACGTCAGCGGCGGAGATATAAATTTTTAAATTTTATTGAAGTGAATTTGGAGCTGGGTCCCTAATTACCTCATTTTAACAGATTTTGCCTGAAGACTTGCACACATCATAAAATGATCACCACTCTATCACTTCTATATTTCATATCATTTTGTTACAAACGTCAGTGGCGGAGATAGGAATTTTTAAATTTTATTGAAGTTAATTTGGAGCTGGGTTCCTAATTACGTCATTTTGACAGATTTTGCCCAAAAACTTGCACACAATATACAAGAAATCACCCCCCTATCGCCGCTATAGTTACAATTTTCAAATTTTATTGAAGTGGCGAAGGTAGGAATTTTTAAATTTTTATTTGCCTGAAGACTTGCACATATTATAAAAGGATCACCCCTCTATCACCGCTATATATCAGAATTTTGTTACAACCGTCAGTGATGGAGGTAGGAATGTTTAAATTTTGTTGAAGTGATTTTGGAGCTAGGTCCCTAATTACGTCATTTTGACAGATTTTGTCCAAAAACTTGCACACAATATAAAGGAATCACCCCTCTATCGCCGCTATATTTCAGAATTTTGTTACAAACGTCAGTGGCGGAGATACGAATTTTTAAATTTTATTGAAGTGAATTTGGAGCTGGGTCCCTAATTACGTCATTTTAACAGATTTTGCGTTAATACTTACACATGTTGTAAAGGGATCACCCTATAACGTTGCTGTATTTCACTATTTTGTTACAAACGTCAGTGGCCGAGATAGAAGTTTTGACATTTTTATTGAAGTGAATTTGGAGCTAGGTCCCTAATTACGTCATTATTTTCCCTAAAGACTTGCACATATTTTAAAGGGATCACCTCTCTATCGCCGCCATATTTCAGAATTTTGTTACAAACGGCAGTGACGGAGGTAGGCATTTTTAAATTTTATTGAAGTGATTTTGGAGCTAGGTCCCTAATTACGTCAATTTGACAGACTTTGCCTAAAGACTTGCACATATTATAAAGGGATCACCCCTCTATCGCCGCTATATTTCAGAATTTTGTTACAAATGTCAGTGGCGGAAATTTTTAAATTTTATTGAAGTGAATATGGATTTGAATAATTTCTTGTAAACATTAATTCTAACAAATTTCAAACTTTTCTGATAACTATTTTTTTTTAATAAGGGGCTAGAAAGGTTCACTTATAAGTTTAGAAAATTTATTTATTGTCCAATTTTTTTTTTTGATAATTTTATTACTGAGAAATCTATTTAAACATACTTTATCTGAGGGACGGCAGTGCCTCGCCAAGTTCGCGCGCCGTAACCATCTTTTCTTGAAACATTTCAGCCGATATTTGACCTACCTAAAACTCTACTTCGGAATGAGCTACGAATCTCAAACTTTGCACAGTCATAAATCTGCATGGAGTTAACAACCCCTCCAAGTTTCATGGAATTTCATAAAGTAGTAAAGTAGTTAGGAAATTTTAAAAAACGTCGAAATTGCCACTCACTCATTCATGTATATTGGAAATATTTTTCTAAACTTGGCTATTACGGCTGTAAATGACTCTTAGGCACAGTGCTAAATTGAACATAAAGAAGTTTGGCTGTAATAGCAAAGTTTAAAAAAACATTTCCAAACTAGTAAGAACCTTTCATTTTGAAATTTGTATTGGAGAACTTGGCTTTACTTTTATCTCAATTCTTTTTACGGAATGCCATTTTCGCGTACTTGGCTTTTTTTTACATGACATTTTTTTGTTATGATTGATTATTTCGATAGGAAGCCCCTATCAATTTAAATAAAAATTTACCTTTTTACACTAATTCCTCTTGAAGATACGCCGATAAATACTCGCGAGTTTGCCACGCCTGTTGGTTGCAATTCCTAGAAAGGAAAAATCTGTGACCAAATTAAATCGAAGATTTCTAAGAATACCAAACAAATAATAGGCCAAGCGTTGGGTACAAAATATGGGGTTCTATTTGCAAAAGGTCGAACAGAAATTAAATTTGGTGGGATGGCAGACATTTGGTGGGATGGTAGACAAATATACCTCGGGGGTTGCCGCTCGAGGGGCGGGGGATGAAAACTCTGCATCGCGGCGCTTGGAGGAAAATAGCACCGTTGGAGTAGTTGCAAAAAAAAAGGTCAAATAAAATATGTGGAGAACAAAATTGCGCACAATTCTGCCGTCGTTAGTAAGACCCACCTATCTACGTTTTCACTTATTTCGAGAAAAGCGAGTTTAAAGTTTAAATGCTTGCCAAGAGTTACATGGTAATATATTTTTTTTGTTGGTAAATGTTTATGGGTTTCTAATAGCAATATCTAAGTAATAAACTAAAAAAAAAGTGACAAATTATTACCTATTTAAAGCCATTTTCGGTCCTAACTCATTTTTGATTTTTTTGCAGATAGGTGGGTCTTACTTAGGACGGCAGAATTTTGGTTGGCATTTTTTCGCTCCGACCAATGTTTTTGCTTTACCAAAGTTAGGGGGTAGTTTACAAATTTTAACAAAATCAGATTAATCGCGGATTCAGACAAACATGGCTACCAAACAATTCTGGTATATTTTTCTTCTATAAGAGTAAGATTTTCTAAATAAACTGATGCATGATTCGTTACATTTGAGATTATATTATAAAAGATATGATTTTTTGAAGTGCGCCCTTACATACGTGGATATGGGATGACAGATAAAAAAATAAAAAAATAAAAAGTTTTCAAAAACATAAAATCAGGACCAGGCGCAAACGATAGCTATTGGGTTCCCATTAAACATAGTAAAATTTCCGATCAGCAGAATTTTGGATGGCATTTTTTGGCTCCGACCAATAGTTTTTGCTTTACGGCGCGCCAAAGGGGGTAGTTTGCAAATTTTAACAAAATCAGATTAATGCGGATTCAGACCAACATGGCTACCAAACAATTCTGGTATATTTTTCTTCTATAAGAGTAAGATTTTCTAAATAAACTGATGCATGATTCGTTACATTTGAGAATATATTATAAAAGATATGATTTTTTGAAGTGCGCCCTTACATACTTGGATATGGGATGACAGATAAAAAAATTAAAAAATAAAAAGTTTTCAAAAACATAAAATCAGGACCAGGCGCAAATGACCATACCGCTATAAGAGAATAAAATTTTCTATTGGGTTCCCATTAAACATAGTAAAATTCCCGATCCCTCTTTATTAAGGAACAGTGTCAAAATGATTTTTTCCTTAATTAGCCTTTGACACAAAAAGTACTGATTTTTTTTAGAAAGTATGTGGAAAGGAATATTAAACCCCATTAAAAGACCTATCAAACGAGATATCTTCGAGCTACGTAAGTACTGCCCTTGCACAGATACGCAACCTTAGGCATCCACAATATGCTAATTTCTAGCACGTCTAATTAAAAATAAATTTTTAAGTTCAACCAATTGTTTTAAAAAAAGTCTTTTTGAAAAAAAGTGTTTTTTGTAGAAAATAAAATTTCCATTTAAACCATATAATATTCAGCGCTGTATGTATTGTGGGTCAAGCTCCAGTGGCGTCCGCAAACTGGGAATCTTCTAAAAAAATCATTTTTATTAAATGTTTTTTGCAATTTTCGTAAAAATTAAGCATTTTAGGAGCAAAAATTATTACAAAAATTGTCAAGAGAATAAAATTTTCTTTCCAACGATGTATAATATAGTAGGGTTGAACTTACAGCAAACGATACAGTGACTTCCTTAAATGGAGGTTATTTACAGAAATCTTCAAAACTACTACTATGTCGGTTCAGAAAGTTTTTCTACGTTGTCCGACGCCTATTCTTCACCTCCTTCGATCCTGACAATCATCCTCTGTGAGATTCTTTTGACTCATTGATCTTTGGATTGACTGTTGCCATTTTAGTTTAGGACGTCCTCTTTTTCTGCGCCCTATTGGTTGCCATTCTAGGACCTGCTTTGGTAATCTTTCGTCGTTCATCCGTTGTACATGGCCGTACCATATCAGTTGCCTTTTAGTGATGTCATCCGTTATACTTCCCGCGATTCCCATTCTTTCTTTTATGATCTCATTTCTTATGTGATCTATTCTAGATATTCTCATTGATCTTCTTATTGCATCCATTTCGACACTTTCCATTTTTGTTTTGTATTTTTCTGTTACGCGACAAGTCTCTATTCCATACAACAGCGTGCTTTTGACCATTGTTTCATATATGTTAAATTTTACATTCTTTTTTTATCTCTCTGCTCCATAAAATACTGTTAAGACATCCAATAACTTTTTTTGCTTTTACTATTCTTTTTTCCAATTCTTTACAGTCTGTTCCTGTCTTATCAAATGTGACACCCAAGTATACATACTCATTGCATGGAGATATTGTTTGCCCATTTTCTAGTACTAACTCACTGGATTCGTTTCCAATACATAAGTACTGTGTCTTGTCCACGTTCACTGTTAATCCCCACTTTTGGTATTCTTCTGTTACCTTTCTCATCATATACTCCATGTCTTCTTTATCATTAGCCACAATTACTTGGTCGTCAGCAAACTGTAGTGTGTATATGGTAAATCGGTCGTTAAGTTGTATTCCCATGCCGTGCACTTTACGTTTCCAGTTTTTTAGAGCTACTGCGATATATATTTTAAAAGGAGTTGGAGAGATACAACATCCCTGTCTTAAGACTTTTGTTACCAGGAATTCTTTTGAAAGTTGATTTCCAATTTTAATTTTAGATTTTGACCCTTTGTATAGTTCTTTTATCGCTTTTATGTATGTATGATTGATATTAGTTTGCTCTAAAACTGTCCATAATTTTTCTACTGTGTGTGTGTAATCTTCAAAAACCTAGTTTAATTATAAGTTTTTAGTTAACAAATTAACTGTACTCCATTAAGTTGTACAGTATTGAAAAGAAAATCTTATTGCCTATTACCTAGTGTAAACCGTTTTTGCACAAAATACTTTATTTTAAAGAAAATTGATAAACTAAAACAGATTTTTAATGATTTCTATAAATCACCCCTATTTATGGACGGCACTGTAGCGTTAGGAGTAAACTTAATTCTAGAAAGTTTTACACCGTTGGAAAGGAAATTTTTTTCTGTTAAAAATCTGTCATTTAAGTTTTCATAAAGATTTTGGGTTTAAAAAATTTGGAAAAACCTATAATAAAAAATATGTTTTCGTAGTTTTTAAAAGGCACTTTCCTTTACAAAAGCCACTGAAATGTTAATTGTAATGATGACATAAAGTTGTTACATCATTTAAAAGAAAATGTTATTGTCCATAATGTAACATAAATTGTTTTTTTTTCAATAAGCTTTATTTTTTTAAAAATTCAGAAAAACTTTTCATTAAAATAGATTTTTGTTGAGTTCTATGTATAACCCCCATTTAAGGACGTCACTGTGCCTTTAGTAATAAATTTAATCCTACTAAATCATACATTGTTAAAAAGGAAATTTATTATAAAGTATTTTAAAAGTAATTTCCTAGAAAGCATAGTTTTTGCAAAACTTGCAAAAAATAAATAAAAAAAAGTTTTTCTTTGTGATTTTTGAAACTGATCCCAGTTAAGGGACAGCAGTTAATTGTTAGCCATAATCTTTAGCAAATTAAGTTATACATAATCGGAAAGAAAATTTTATCGTCTAATTAAAGCGTGTAAAACTTTTTTCCTAAACGAATTGGATAAAAACCTAAAAATTCAGTAATTTTCGACGATTTCTGTAAATTACCCACATATATGGATGCCACTGGGCCGCTAGGAATAAAGTAATTCCTGCTAAGTAATACATACTTAAAATGGAAATTTTATTGTCTGCAGAAAAGTATATTATCCTTTTTTTCACAAAAAGCTTGGTTTCTAAGAAAATTGGTTAAATTTAAAAATTTTGCTGCATTTCTTTTGAATAAAATGTGCAAGAATTCAGCATATTACTTACAGCTGATTTCAAAAAAATTTGATATTATACATTTTACAGTAATGTTATGACCGTTTATTTGTCTTTTGCATGTTTATAAAATAAATAAAATACAACTTGATAAAAACCAGTCTCTAATAAAAACTAGAGTCCCTGTATGTTGACATATTTGGATATATTAGTCGCGACAAGCCCACCAATGTCTTTTAAAATAAAAGGACAATTGCAATTGTTAGAAAGAGAACGTATACGCGCTCTTTATCTTACAACGAACGGCGGCAATTTAATTATTAGGAAAAATCGAAAGTAACTCAAAATCGTTGCGCTGATTAAGCGAAATTAAATGAACTGACAAAGCATGTCATGGTTGTTTTATTTGTCAAAGTTTCAAATAAAAGTCAGGGAAATTCATCGGGGAAATTACACAACAGTGTGGCAATCTAAAAGACGTTGCCGCCATTTTGTGACACTGTAAATAGAACAATAACACTGTGCCAATTTGTGACACTAAAAAAAAATTACTGAGTAATTAATCAAATATCTGGAAGCAGAACTGTATTTTTCAGCTAGGTAAAACATTGATATGCCCGGTAACTTTTATACAGTGGAGAAGGGGGGTTCAGAAATAATATGCTTCTAGAAAGTGGATTTTCCCGAATCTTGCCTGAACTACTATAACAAGTGGTAAAATTATGGGGGTATCTTAAACTGCATAACCGATATAACGAAAAGTTTGAGACTACTATATTTCACATGATTTTTTTAATATTACCTTGTATCTTTCAGCATATTACAAAATTACACTAACTTTTTTTGTCATAGCCTGTAATGGGGAACTGTGTCCAGTTTCGTTGCAAAAGTCTTATTAACGCAGTAGCTACAATAAATAATGTAGAAAAACAGTAAAAATGACAGCAAAATTGTTGTGGCCCAGTATATACGTTCAGGAAATGGTAATGATGTAGCACTTATCACAAAAATAGAGTCCGATAAATGGTTTATGAACGAGAATATAGTGATTGCAATGAGATGCTTATTTGAGATATCTAGAGTTATTAGAATTTTCAGCACTATAATAAAAAATTACGAAAATACTTTATTGTCTAGTTACTTTTTAACACTCTGTATAAAAAAATTTATTTAAAGAAATAAAAGCTTTACTAGTATTGTTGTAAAGTGCTGACTTTGGGTTTTCCATAGTAATTTGTAAAGGCGTCATAAAAAAACTACTTAATGATCATAAAAATTTTACTTATTTTTAAAAACAGCCTGCATATTTAACAGTTCACACTAATTTTTATTTTCTTTTCGTAAAATATAAATTAAATCTAAGTATCTTATACTTCGTATATATTTTTTTTAAATATCCTTATGTCTAAGAAATCCACATACTTTTCCATCTTTTTATATTTTTTTAATTTAGAAGTATTAAATAAAACCCCCCTGTACTCCGACCCTGTATATGTCACACCCGTCCAGCAATTTTTATTTTAAAGAAAAACAATGTGCTTATGTCCGCATTAAATTTTAACACCTTATCTTGCATAACTAAGCTCCTGGATTTTTTTCTACTCAATACCCACACCATAAATTTCTGAAAGAAAAATTAATTATTTATTTGTTGAAAGAAAATAAAGCAATAAAACCTCTTTATCACTTAAAATAAAAGTGTATATGTCCTTAGTAGTAGTAGTAGTGGGGGGGTTGACCCGCAGGTCTGACAAGTAGGCCAGAGTAGGCTCTTTTTGCCATATGTCCTTATAATCGATGCCAAGTTTCATTGCTCTAGGTTTACATTTGAATTTTATAAAGAATTTTAATTTATTTATTTATTGAGATAGATGCAATTAAAAATAAAACACCCTGTATCTTTGCTCTACACTGGGTTCGGGATGAGCACCACTTCGTGAAATAATACTATAGTGTTGTGCTATAACCGTACCAAGTTTCATTACGGTAAGCAAAAATGCTGACAAAAGTGGCTTAGGCTCAGGACTATTGGGTTAAACATTTTTCTCAAGAGCGAATGAAACGCAGGTTTCGGATTAGAATTTTAAAAATGACAAACAATATGAGATGTTGAGCTCTTTATTTTGGAATATATTAGGGGCTGGCCAACGGAATGGTTGTAAAACAGTACCCGAGAATAGCAAGCTTTTCTCGGCCAGTACGAAAAATCCTAATGCGCGCGCACACAAAGAGTAGAAAGTAGAATAGACGAAAACAATTTAAACAAAACGTAGTAAAAGCAATTTAAGACAAACATACTTTTGTCAATCCGTAAAAATGTCTAAAATAATATGGTCGAAAATTAAACGCACGATACGCAATGAAGAAGAGACGCAAAATTCATCGAAACGTAATTATGTTAAAACAGGTCACACTGTAAAAAAAGTCGAATCGAAAACTCATCGATTATATAACTCAGGTGCAAAAAACTACCGATGTTACCAAATGTAGTGTTACATCATACTCGCCTAACTTAAGAGCCTGTCAAAAACCTAACCGGTCAGCCCCAGTTCCACGAATTTAACCAAGAAATTTTGCTAAATTTGACAACATCGCACCTTCATTTTCGAGTTTTTTACGGTTCGATCTTTTTGCATTTCGACAAAACTACGTTTCGATGATTTTGCGTCTTTTCTTCATTGCATATCGAGCCTTTAATTTTCGACAGTTTAACGGATCGACAAAACTACTATTCGTTTAAATTATTTTCGACAACTTTACGGATCGACAACAATACATCTTCCTTGAGTTGCTTTCTGCTCTTTTATTTTTCTACGGTTTGGCCTTTTTGCGATTTGACTTTTTTACGGTTCAATTATTTTTCGTTTTCGACTGAACTCTGTTTCGATGCTTTTACGTTTTAACTATATATCTTCAGTAATTTTACGGATCGTCAAATCTACGTTTCTTCTAAATTATTTTAGTCTATTTTACTTTCGATGGTTTGTTATTTTCGAGTTAATTACGGTCCAAAAATTTTTTTTCGACCATTTTACGTTTCGACAAAACTTTTTTCCATGTTTCATCATCAGCACTTACACAAACTTTTAATGCAACGTGCAGTTGAAACGCAAATAGAAGTTTTCGGGCCGTTTTTATCAAATGGTGAGTTGGAACGAAGCTAAAAATTATCAGCTAAATAATGGTCCGAAAAACCAAAATTATAAGGGCTTATTAATAAGAGGCTTCACAGCGGCGCAAATCAGTAGTGTAAATCCTTTATAAAACTTTTTTTTACCTCGAAGCAATTAAGCACATATAAACTAGAGACCCTGTATGTATGACATATTCCAAAGAATTAGAGACGCGACAAACTTATCAAAATCAAATTTATCATAACAAAAACATTTCATGTAAACAAGACAAGTACGCGAAAATGGTATTCCGAAAAAAGAATTGAGATAACAGTAAGTTTGGAAGTTTGACTTTCGTAGCTCATTCCGAAGTAAAGTTTACATATGTTAAATATGAGCTGAAATGTTTTAAGAAAAGATGGTATACCGCAGATTCGGCGAACTTGGCGGGGCACTGCCGTGCCCCCAGATTTTTTTCAAAATAAATCGTGGTTCTACTACGTTTTACCTCGCTTGTCAAACGATTTTTTGCATGAAAATGATTCTTTGGACTATTATTAGTCGATTTGGATAAACGGGAAATTAAAAAAAAAGTTTGTAACCTGTAAAATTATAATTTTCTACCACTTGATGTAACACAAAATTGATATAAAATAAGAGAATATAATATTTTACATTCTGGACTGCTATTTTTATGAAACTACCATAAGTAGAGATTAATCCTATTGGTGCTGAAACTGCGACGAAACTATATTTATTCATGAACGTAAATATATGAAAATTAAATAAAGAAAATTTTCAACTATTCTTATTCTAGTCATAAAAATAATAATTCAGCTTTTAGTTTTTAATTTAGGTAAATATTAGTTGCCATAGTAACTAAATAATCAAGTCAATCAAAACTATATGTTTTGCTGGTGTCTCGTCGAAAAAAAAATTGGCATTGTTGTGAGTCAAAAAATAGATTTTAAATTTATTCAATTTGGTGTGGAATGTTCTTACCGAATACCACGCGAGGTTAAATTAAATCCGTAAATTTTTTCTCGCTAATGAATATTTTTATAAAATTATTATATTTAAAAATATTCATTAGCTCGAAAAAATTTCCGGAAATAATTTAACCTCTAGTGGTGTTACTAGTGAAAACAGTATAAAACGACCTAAACTTGTCATTAAAAACAGAAACGCATTTTTAAACATCGAGGTAAAGTCGGCAAAGCACCACAGTTGATTGATGAATGCATACCTGTAAAGCGCATACGCTCTACATAAGTTTTTCACCACATAAAATAATTTTGGGACAGAAACTTTTCTGAAATGTAACTAATAGTTTCACAGCACCCATTATTACCTTAGGTAATCTGTGGTTTTAAACTGAATTAAGAATACACGTGCGTTTTGTTACCAGTTTTACGGGGTGATTAAACAAAAGGACTAGCCTTATTGGAAATACTATAAATAGTGTGCGGCCATAGTTTACATATTACTAATGATCCCACCAACACTGCCTAACCTGTTAACAGACCCAAAATTGTTTCAGTCAAAAAGTAAGGTTAGGGTGTCAAAATGTTTTCAATCTCATCAATTCTGAACACTTTAAGCTGGACTAATTAAATTAACTTTGCGCGCACATCGGCCTTCACGTACTTATTCTTTTGCTGTCAAAAAAAATTACATATTTTACCCCTAGGGGCCGGAAGTTTGCAAAGTGTGTTTTTAGATTATGCCTTATATCTTCTAAACTATTGCACCTACACAACTATGTGTTACCAAATTGGAAGCTCATACAAATGCTCCCAGGTCCGCTATACAAAAAAAAATTGAAGCAGTTAAACAGGCCCCCTAGGTAGGGGCAAATTTTTTTGTCATTTACAATAAGAAAAGCTTAATTGACTTATACTCTGCCCTATGTAAGCAAATTTGCAAAATATCTTCATTATTTTTAACTCTACGAAAAAATATATATTTACAATTGAAGAAAGACCTATCAGAAAAGCTTATGAACTATTTGAGCTAGAATTACGCTATTAAAGATATTTGACAAATATGTTTTATAAAATGTATTTTACAAAATGTTTGACAGTCTTCTAGCCCATTTTTTTAAAAAACATATATTTCCTTTTATAAACTTTAAACTAGAACACTAATAAAATTGTTATTAAAAAAATTCGAAGTGTAATAACAAGCCCTAAACAGAACTATGAGCAAGTAATTCTGTGTGAGTTCAATAAAAACTTACCTGTTTGCATCCAGAGGGCAAAGTCCTGTTGTTCCATGTGCTGGAGGGCGTGTTGCGAGTGAAAAGGCCTTATGATAGGAGTGACCATACTGTAAGATACCTACACCACTGTGGTCTAGATATAAGAGAGATCTACACTGCATTGTATACCCAAGCAATACCAATAAAGGGTAAGAAAATGGGTATTCCGTATTTCAGCTAGTTAAACTGGTATTTAAAACCCATTTTTAAAAAACTTCTTTCATATAAATTAATTCGTATTCGTTCGATCGCAGTTCGGTACGGTTGTATTGCATCATACCTGCGTAATAGTGCTAACGAGGTCAAGTCGAGGTTTGTTTTGTTTATAATAAACCGCGCGCGCGAATCTGTGTTAAATATCTATAAACAATGTTTATTATAAATAATATATCATGTTTAAAAGCAAAAAAAGCGTACCATCACCTGTGAAGCTTGTTTTAAAAATTAGCGAAAAGCCCAAACAAAATCAAGAAAAAATGGATAATGCCGATGTATTTCAGGATAGCCATGCTAGAACACAAAATGAAGAAGTTTTGTATAGCGAATGGAAAAAATCCCAAAACGAAAAAAATTCACTTAGTGTACAAGTGGATTATCTCCGAAGTCAACTGGAAAGTATGCAAAAAAAATTTGCAGATTTAGAGACAAAAGTCACTAAAAAAGAAGAGTCTGACATGAACTACATTACTGATGAGGACGATCTAGCAAGAAAAACTGAGTGGATCAGACAAAAAGGAAAAGGTTGGAAAAAACGTCGAATGGCTACTTCACTCTCACCACCACAAAAAAGCTCGGGCACTGGAGAGCCCTCCAATAAAACACAAAATGAAGAACCCCCTACTATGGTTAAAAAAGCTCCATTACCTCCACCGATTATGGTAAATGGCGTAAATAATTTTAATGATATTTATGAAAAGTTAAATATCATACAAGGAGTTAAAATAAAAGTTTTAAATAACGAAAATATTAAAATAAATGTACAAGACGCAAACAGCTATCGGCTGGTTACTAAAATGCTTAATGAAATAAATTATCACTGGCACTCATACGAAAACAAACAAATAAGGCCAATTAGAGTAATAGCGAATAGGCTACACTTCTCATGTGACCCTCAAAAAATTGTAGCTGATCTACAAAAAAAAGGTTTTAAGGCACTGGAAGCCAGCAACAAACTGAAATGGAGAACAAGACAACCTCTTAACATGTTTATGCTCACATTTAGCCACGATGAAGATATCAACAAAATTTTTGAAATTTCCAGTATCCTTGGGATTGAAGTGGAAATAAAAGCACTAAAAACCTCAAAATTAGTCCCTCAATGCAATAGATGTCAATCTTATGGACACACGCAAAAATATTGCGCTAAAGAACCACGTTGCGTAAAATGCACGGGGAAACATCTTACTGTAGAATGCCCCAAACCAAAAGAATCTGAGCCAAAATGCATCCACTGTGGAGGCAAGCATCCTGGTAACTACAGAGGATGCCTTGTTGCTAAAGAAATACAAAAATTGAAAAATAAACCTAAGAAACCGAATCTCACACCAAACGGGATTACAAATAGACAAACCCAACAGACAAGAAACACAGTCACACAAGCAACAGCTACTATACCTGGTATTAATATCAGTAGTCAAAATACTATGGAACAAACACTTCAATTAATTTTGGAGAAATTGAACAAACTTGATGAGCGATTAACTAAACTAGAAAGTAGCAATAACGGAGCTACCAATATACCTCAAAATGGTCAGTAATCTTAGAATTCTAGCTTGGAATGCCAATGGTCTCTTGCAACATCAGCAAGACTTGCAAGTTATTCTAGACATAGAAAAAATTGACGTCTGTCTTGTGTCAGAAACGCATTTCACTAACCAGTCTCACATTAAATTTAAGGGTTATAAAGTGTATCATACAACTCACCCTAGCAATACTGCACATGGGGGAAGTGCTGTAATTATTAAAGAAAATATATCACACTATGAGGAGATGGGATATAAAACCATAGAGATTCAAGCTACTTTAGTAAGTGTAAAAACCAAAACATATACACTAGTCATAAGTGCTGTCTATATACCACCAAGGCACTTACTAAAGAAAAATCAATATCTTAATTTTCTCAGAAAATTAGGAAACCGTTTTATAACGTTGTAATGCGAATATCGTCACTTTTACGATGGAGAAGTTCCACTTTCCGCTTGGCCATCTGGCCAATCCATTGAGGTGCATATGAAAAATGGGCAATTCCAATTTTAATGAAATAATATTTAAACTCCCAATACTGAACATCGACTACTTCTATATCTCGCTGAACAGTTTAAAGAAGTGTTTTTTTTGCTATTTTCTGTTTATTCTTTTAGTTGTTTATTTACTTTTTTTTGGTACTGCATTATTGTTAGTAAATACCGAAAGGATAAATTGTTTTTTCTTTTTTTTTGGAGTCACTTTGCAATCATCGTTTTATAAAATTTAGATTTACTAGTTTATAGCTTTAGTAGTAGATATAGTTTTGTAGTACAGTGCAGACTCGATAATCCGAACATTCGATAATCCGAATTCTTCAGTAGTAGTCCGAACCTGTACTTTTAGGCCTATTTCCTATAGAAATTATGACTAGATTTTCAGGGATTCCCCCAATTACCCTTTTGTTTATATCTGAGATTCACATTAAACAGGTGTGCAGCATTTTCTTTCACTGCTTTTGTACACTATTGAGTAGTGATATTTACATGCTTTGCTTGTTACATGGGATGTTTGTAATGCCATTTTAGGTGCTATAAGTGGGTTTTTATTTTAATATTTACTTAAATAAAAATGCCCCCTAAAAGAAAACACAACACATTATTGAAAGACTTAACAAGGGAGAAAGTGGAAAAGTGTTGGCCGCTGAGTATGGGGTTGGAAGATCTACAATCTGTGACATAAAAAAGAAAAAGCCTAAAATCGACAGGTAGGATTAATTTTAAATCAATTTTAGTGGTTTTCTTTGTACAATTGTGTATTTTTTTAAATTTATTGGTCAATGTGATTCTGGCCCAAGGCGCAGAAAAACTTTACGAAAAGCTGAATATCGTGAAATGGAAACTCGTTTGTATGCATGGTTTTGTAGACAAAGAGCGAGGCATGTCTCAATTTCCTATGAAATTTTATCTGCTAAAGCAAGACAGTTTGTTACCGAAACATATGGAAATGATAATTTTACAGCTAGCAGGGGATGGATTTGTAACTTTCGAAAAAGGCATAGTCTTCGTGCTTTAAAAGTGAGCGGCGAAAAACTATCCAATGATCAAAGTGTCGTCAATCCTTTCTTGACTACATTTAAAGAGAAGGTAAGGTAATTAAATCTTGTGGCTACTCAAATATACAACGCAGACGAATCGGCTCTCTACTGGAAAATGTTGCCGGAAAAAACGCGTTTCATAATAAAAATTTTAATAAAATAGAACTGCTTCGGTAATCCGAATTATTTGCTAATCCGATTGACCTTGCTTTTTATTAGTTGGGATTATCGAGTCTGCACTGTATAGTATTTTTATATTCTATACTGTAATTGGGCTTTTGCCTGTTGTATAGAATTAAATAAATAAAATAAAAATAAAAGAAACCTTGCCCACTTCCAGAAAAGCTAGAGAGCTGAGCTTTGGCAGACTGATAGGGACTATGAAAAACTATAGGAAACAAATAAAAAAACTAAAATTTTTGTTTACTTCCCTCTTCTATATATGTTAAGTTAAGTTATGTAAAACTATTATTGCCCGATTTCAGTCATTATACTGGTATTTGGCAAACTAACAGAAATTATAGACAAGTTCTTAAAAAGAAACTCCAAATCTCCCTCCCCCCCCCCCCCCCCCGCTCAAGCACAAATTGTTAGAAATAGAAATGTATTCATTTCAAAAGGAAAACTAGAAAAGTTAAGGCATCGCAAAAGTTTTAAGCCTATTCCGCTTATTTTAATTCCGTTACAAAAGGAGTAAAATCATAACAAAAACATTTTATATAAAAAAGCCAAGTACGCAAAAGTGGTATTTCGTAAAAATAATTAAGATAGGTATAGTCAAGTTCTCCGATATAAATTTCAAAATTAAAGGTTTTTACTAGTTTGGAAAAGTTTTCTTAAACTTTGCTATTACGGCTTCAAATTGACTCTTAGGCACAATGCTCAATTGACAATAAACAAGAACTGGGCTATACTTTTATCTCGATTATTTTTACGGAATACCATTTTTGCGCACTTGGCTTTTTTTACATGAAATATTTTTGTTATGATATAATTTAGTACTAAAGTATAAGTATATAGATACTTAGGTCCTTTTTTGTTCGATGATTTTTAAAAAGAGAGCTAAAACCACTCAAGAGTAGATTCATACAAATGTTTACAAATAGAAACTTAGGTATATTCGTTTGATGTTTTGTTAACATAATTCAAAAATAGTCAAAATATAGATATTGTCACGAATAGGGGGGCCTGGGGCTGATTACAGGTATTGCCCGGTCGTTAATTACCAGCCACTACCTTACAACCCCAATACTATTCGTTATTAACAATTATTTAAATGATACCGCGCCGGTCGAATTGATCTAACGGAGTTATTTCGATTCGAGCCGACGGAGATCTTTGTTTAAAAACTAAGGGATGCAGATTAATTAACACCTGTATGGGGTTAAAAGATGTATTATAAATACTAAGAACCGGTAACTGATACAACAAAGGTTGGTGAGTTGGCTATGGGGGCGACACCCTGACTTACCTGAAAACAACAGGATTTGCTGCCGGCTGGTTATCTAGGAACCCCAGTTCACGCCCAAATTATCGTCAGTCGATTACGTCACTCGATGTGGCCGCCCGCACTCACCCGGTCTTAACGTTCGTTATAGGGAAAAAAAGCCAAAACTTTAGTTCGGCGGAGAGGCGACGCCTCGCCCCGCTGTATTTAGTTCTCGCGAGTCTCTGTCAGAAAAAAGTCCGGAAATATGCATTGCCCGCCTATTTATAAACTATTTCTGCCAAATTGCAATAATAGTTATTGACGTCAATCGATTTATATCGACTTATAGGTTGTCCCAAAAAGTTAATAAATATAATAATAATAATTATTAAGTTCCTTTTTAATTATTTGGGAAATATTGGTTTGACTTTATGTTAAGCGCTCTTCGTGACATCCCCCCTTTACTTAAAAATCGCCCCCGATTTTGCCTCCATCGTTGGCCGTGGGTGTTGCCTCCTTTTAGCCAACAATACTTAACTACGAGAAAAAAAAATTTTGGTCACCTTAGTCTACCACTGAAAAATTTGAACTATTATTACCTTAAAACTGTTTGGTTTTCACTTTCTCCAACGAGGATACGAGTGATCCCCGTCTGGAACACGTCCTGATAGTCAGGAACAAATGTTCCATGCCAATCCACGACCGGGTATTTTCCCTCGGAGTAGTTGTTTCTGGTGGTTTCACACAACTTATTATTACCTTACTTTTTTCATTTCATTTTTGACGCTTCTCGTATCTCAGTTAGATATTCGGGCTCTTCTTACTATTTGCATCTCATTCTGTCCCGTACTTGTCTTCTATAACTTTGTTTTTCTTCCACTCAGATTCGTTGAGTGAAGAAAAAAAATATTCTATCCATTTCTCATTCCTCTTACTGTCTTAGTTTGGGATTTCTTATGGATGATATTCGTGCGATTGTTGTGCTTTGTAGCACCTTTCGTGAAAACTCTGTCCATATCTATTCTGTCCCGTACTTGCCTTCTATAACTTTGTTTTCTTCCACTCAGATTCGTTGAGTGAAGAAAAAAAATATTCTATCCATTTCTCATCCCTCTTACTGTCTTAGTTTGGAACTTCTTATGGATGATATTCGCATGATTGTTGTGCTTTGTAGCATCTTTCATGTAATCTCTGTCCATGTCTATTCTGTCCCGTACTTGTCTTCCGTTGAGCCCCTTGTATCCGTTTTGGTAGTTGACTATCTACTCTATATTATATTTGTTAATTTGCTTTTACGATTCTGGTCACCCTAATCTATGTGTGGTGTTATTTGTCCCTTCCATACCAAGGTTTACTAAGTTAAGGGCTCTGACTCCCCTCAAGGGTTTGCCTGCTGTTTTCGTTACCCTTTATTCGGGATTTTGCTCTATTCTTGCAACTCGTTTTCGATGGTCATGGTAGGCTTTCTACCATTGTTCCGTCGATTTTTCCTTTTAAGTCTTTCTTCGCTCTGTGACTATTCCTCTCATCTTTATTAATCTTATTTGCCGTAGTCTTGATGGCTATCATCATTGCTGGTTTTTGTTTCCATGTTCATTCTAATCGATCTGCTATCTTACTACTGCTGTCTTAACTTCTTAATTTTCGTATCTTTTAATTGTCTTGACCCTCGGGTTTTCGACTTTCTTATGTGAGTAGACAAAAATAATGCGCGAGTTTCGGCTCTCGTGCCACTCGCGTTTTCTGTTATATTCTATTCCATTTTTGACAGGTTGGGTTTGATTTCCCTTCCTGTCCTTTATTTATGTCATTTGATCTTGTTCAGCGCTGTCGCCCGTGAGCCTGTTTTGCCTAGTTTATTCGACGCATTTCCCCGTCGTGGGATATTTTGTTTTCTTCCCTTCCTTTCTGTGTACTTATTGGCTGTACACGAAAGAAAGTCTTCTGCCACCTTACGCTTGGCCACGCTCCACTTCTGTACTGTCTTCCAAATACCTAACTTCATACATTTAGGGTCCCCCCTTTATTCGATCTTAAAAAACCAATAACAACTTATTTTGTATCTAATCCTAAGAACAACATGTGGGAGGTTCTACCCTTGTATGTTTGGCCTACTGTTTTACCCCCGTATCAGGCAAGAAATAAAAGTTAAGGAAAGCATCTTTTTTTCTCGTTTTCATTTTGCCCCCATTTTTTTGCCTAAAATTGCCCTAGTGTTTTTTTTGCCTATATTATTACCGTAGCCTACCTCGTCTTCAGTTACGACCTTCGATCGAGCTGCGGCTGTTTAGGTTGACCATTTTGTTTTGTTGGTCATCCTTTTTTCTTCTATTCTAATTATATTTAGAACCTTAAATTTTATTTTCTTTAGTTTTATTTTTATTCTTATCGTTAGGATAGGTTTTTCTTAAATTTTATTTTTATTCCTATTTAAACAAAAATTTTTATTTATTTATTTACATTTTTATTAGCATTATTTAAGTTCTACTATATGTTCCATTTACCCCCTATTATTTTGCCTAAAATTGCCCTAGTGTTTTTTTTTTGCCTATATTATTTTCTTTTTCGTAGCCTACCTCGTCTTCAGTTTACGACCTTCAATCGAGCTGCGGCTGTTTAGGTTGACCATTGTGTTTTGTTGGTCACTTTTTTTTCTTCTATTCTAATTATATTTAGAACCTTAAATTTTTATTTTCTTTAGTTTTATTTTTATTCTTATCGTTAGGTTAGGTTTTTCTTAAATTTTATTTTTATTCCTTACACAAAATTTTCCAAATTTCTTAAATTTTTATTTTTAAATATTCATTATTTTTAGTATCTATTTAATTTCTATTATTTTTCAGACCATTGCTGTTTTACTCTTCGTTTCGTGGAATGTATCTGAAAAATAAAAGAAAAATGTCATTTCGGTGGTTTGGGTTGTTTTCTGTTTGTTAATGTGTTTTCTAAAATATGGCGTCCCATATTGAAATCTACTTACTCCCTTTCAACTCATCCCAGACCACTAAAATAACGTATCTCTCTACCTACCTCTATTTCTATGTCTTATATCTATTCTTTTTGTTAGATATCTGGACATCTTACCTCTTCTTTCCTATTGCCTAACTTATTCTTCTTATTGTATTTTACCCTTCTATCTTATTCTTTACTACTTAAATGTCACCTATAATACTAACTAGACACGTATTTAACTTCTCAGGATCAGTCTTTTAACAAACATTGTTTTGAACAACCCTACTTAAATATTAATCAGATAAAAATTTTGTTTAATTTCTTTTTTCTCTCTCTCTTTTTTCTAACTAGGTAAGTACCCTCAACCTTTTTACTTTGAATTCTCTAGGCGCCTTTCTCACATTTCCACGCCAATAACCTTGGCCTCTTCGCCACCTTCAATACTTCAGTAGGTCCTTTTAATCATTTTTACACTCAATTTTACTGCATCACTATCTTTACTTGTTCTATCCTTTAAGACATAACACATGCATTGCATCCATCAAACTGAATTCATTACAGTTAAACCTAGTGCCTCTCGATATTTTTTCCCGGACTTTTATAATCTCAATCTCAATGTGTGTGTTGAGTTCACTTACAAGAAAGGGTTAATTTTTAAGAGTCAGACTCATTACAGGAGAATCACGTAGTGCCCAATTTTGGTAACGCATACCATTTCAGCCTTCCTACTACTTCAATTTATCAGCACTTGGAGTACCCCCTTTTTGGCGAGCATCCACAACTTACTGTTACAACCTCTGTGTCTCTAGCGCCTATTGCGTTGAATCACTCTCACAAAGACCCTTTGGCCTTCTAATAACACAGTACTCTTCTTAAAAAACGCATTTCTTTTAACCAAGTCAAACTCATAACAAGAGATCACGGGGTTGCCATTTCGGTGCACTCGATTAAGCAGAACTCCTATCCGAGAAAAGATTACGATCTCTTCTCAGTTCCATTTTCAATTATAAAGTCCTTTGGTGTCACCTTTTTTGGTGGACACCCCTCTACATTTCTTCTTTCTCGCCCTTTGCATCGATTTACTTTCCGATGGCCCATTTCGCCTTTCTTCTTCCTCAAACCAACTTTCTTACTATGTTCACAATAACAATATCTGTTGGGTACTTTACCGTATAATAATCAAACTTTTACATTTCATGATGGATTCTAATATCTTTTTTCAGAATAGTTTTAACTTATATTTAGATGACTTTTCCTAAATCTTTTTATCCAACCAAATACGCATCATTTAATTACTTTATTTACTGATCCTGAAAAACTGCTTCATTAGCGTACTATTAGTAGTTAGATTTTTTTTTCCTATTTACTATCTCCAAAACCTATTCAATTATTATGATTCTTATCTAGCAAATATTTTGTTCTACCACTTCATTACGGCAACCTTTTTCATTTTATTTTATAAAACTCTTCTTGAATTTATTTCATCAATATTTATCTAAAATACCTACTTACTTAATAGTTTATACATCTCTTTCCAAATTCAAGCACGGAAAAATAATAGAAATTAAAGTTCTTAAGTTTATGGTACGCGCACACCGCGTGAAAATGTATTTTCCTTAAAAACGACCTGCACATTTTTTTATTTTTTCTATCTCACTTTCTTTTGTCAGCCACCCTATTAGTCTCATTCACATCGGTTCAGTACGGTCAGTAACCGACCCCGTCAATAATATCAGTAATTCAGAATGCTGTAAAAAAATTTGCAATTGTTTTTTATTCATAACTGTTTTTTAACTTTATTTTAACTAAATAAACCTTAGTTGTGTAGGTCATGTATTTTTTCTTAGAATCGACATAAACAATATGTGTGGCGTCTACCTTTGCTAATTGTATCAAATTCATAACGAGGTTAATTATAATGACAATATTTGCAAGCCTAGGGGTTTTTCGTTTGTGACCTGCCAGTTATTATGTACTTTAATAATTTTATTTAAGTAAAAATACGTGCTAAATGCAATGCGAGAAACGACTGCTACGCGTATTATTAAATTTAAAATCACTTATTTGTAGTCTTGTCAGTATGTCTGTATTTCATACAACTCAAAAACTATTTGACCGATTCTACTCAAATAATTTTTTTTTTCTGCAAGACTTACCAGCTCTGGTAATTTCTCCTCCCATCCAAAGTTCAGCCACTGCCTTCCTCAGACTATATTTCGTGGAGTTACTCCTTACATTACCTGCTAGACAGGTGCCTCGGCGGCAATTCTGGCATCTTACCGGACGTCTGCTTTCTTCTTTCAGGATAAATGTGTCCCTTCCTGTATCTTTGCATCTTGCCTTAGCCCTTTTTTGGGTGGTGCCATTCTCTAGCTTTTGCTATTCCCTTTATTTCGTCCACTTCCCTTCTGGATGCGTGTACCTAGTATTTTTTGACACCACCTAAGGCCTTCCTTGCATTGGTCCAAATGACTTTTAACCTCTTATGGTAGAACACCACTGTGTTCTTGTTTATTGATCCCAGACTTTGGGTCCTGTATTATTTTAAAATCTTCTGTATTTAAAATATCTTTGGCTCGCTGCGGCGAAACTTTTGCCACTGCTTCAACTCAATTTTTTGCAATAAGCGTCCCGATTTTTCCTCGGGAATTCCTTCTTTCCTCCTAAATTTCTTCAGTTGCTTGGAAAGCTCCTTTTGGGCTCCTTGTAGCTTACTATTTGCTTTGTCGGGCCGAGTTCTCCCCGTTTCTCGTCCACCTCTCTTCTTCTTAAGTCCCGTTTTTCCCTCAGGACTCTTTTTTCTGCAACACTCCGTTTGCTTTCTCCGCCTTATTAGCCTAGTTTACGTTCTCGTCAGCGTTGCTTTTCAAGTTCCTAATATCCTTTAGAACTCCTTTATACCTTCTGCAGCATTGGCTCTTTTTCTTCTAAATTCTTCTTACTCCCATTATTAAATACATAACCTCCCTTTTTCTCCGGAATTCGTGTTTTAGTCAACACGTCTATCCTTCAGGACTCCTCTAAATTATCCTTCTCTCTTCCTATTTAATCGTTAAACTCCATTTTCCTTCGGCGTTCACGTTTACGTCACGACGTCCTACACGTCGGTTCTGCCCCATAGGCCTAACGAGGCCTTTAATTTCGCTTCCTGAGACCCTAATATCCTTCAGGACTCCTCTAAATTATTCTTCTATCTTCCTATTTAATCGTTAAACTCCATTTTCCTTCGGAGTTCACGTTTACGTCACGGCGTCCTACGCGTCTGTTCTGCCCCATAGGCCTACTTTATCTTCTTTAATTTCGCTTCCTGAGACCCTAATATCCTTCAGGACTCCTCTAAATTATCCTTCTATCTTCCTATTTAATCGTTAAACTCCATTTTCCTTCGGAGTTCACGTTTACGTCACGACGTCCTACACGTCTGTTCTGCCCCATAGGCCTCCTTTTTCTTCTTTAATTTGGCTTCCTGAGACCCTAATTTCCTTCAGGACTCCTCTAAATTATCCTTCTCTCTCTTCCTATTTAATCGTTAAACTCCAGTTTCCTTCGGAGTTCACATTTACGTCACGACTTCCTGTAATTCTTTTCTGCCCAATTGGTCTACTTTATCCCTTTTTTTTCAAATTTACTTTTCTTTACTTCCTGAGTCCCTAATTTCCTCTAGAACTACTTTTGCGTTTTTTTACCTCAGCCGTTCTTCTTTTCAGTGTATTATTTTTGTCCGTGGTCCTTACTTTCCTTAAGGTCTTAATTTCCTACTTTTTATCAACTACCTATGTGGGATTTGCTTCTTCTAAAATATTGCCCGCCTTTTACCTATCAACAGAAAGTATTTACTTTAGCATATAAAGCTACTTTATGATGAGTTTCAGATATCTCGATAGATACTATATGGCTAATCAAGATCCACACAAAACGCATACACTGCAACCACTTTAAATATGTACCTGTAGGTTCAATTGGTTTGAAAAAACACATGTATGTTTTTGCTTTTTTAGCCCCATCAGCTGTAACTTCTCAATGTCTAAAAGGGCTTTTTTTTCCAGCTCAACTCGCTGTAAAGACTCATTACTCAATCTTTGTAACAGCTGTGGGCAACAATTATTTGTAACATTGCTTAATTCGCATAAAAAACTAATTTTTGACTTTTTAATAACAAATATTGTTATCTTTTCAGTTTGTTAATCAGCTGTTAGTAGCGCTATATTCAGCCTATCTATGTGTCTTTAAGTTAATTTTTTCCGCAAAATTAAGGATGCATCAATTTATTTTTCACGCTTTCTAAAAAAAAATTATCCTACATTGTGTTAGTCCTTTGGCCTGGTGAATCTCGCCTTGGTCGCTACTGAATTTTTCTTTTTGTGTAACCCAAATTTTTTTGGCAATTATTTTTATTTTTTCGTTATTTTGGGACACTTTTTGCAAAATCTCATTTTATGTCTTTTACTTTGTTGAAATATTTTCCTTAAGAACCACAAATTTTTAGTTTGTTGCCAATTTACGACCTACTAGAGGTTTGTCTTATTAACTTGCTGGTGCTCAAAAGGTGTTTAACCTTACATATAATGCCGTGACATAATAATATAATATAATATCTTTCGGCTTTTTTATTACCAAAAAGAAAAATTACCCTTATAAGTTCTAGTTTATTTCCTAAAAATTTCCCAAAAAGCGAAAATATGTTATATTGCGCCCTGACCTGGGTATTTGCACGGTCTCAACAAAAAAAGGTTTTGTAACTACCTTAGACGCTACTGATTTTTGCGTGTTACCAATTCTTTTGACAGCTATTTTATTTTTGTCGGTTCGAGGGTCTACCTCTGTCTTGTTTTTAATTTATTTTAGACCTCGTTGAACAATTTTTATTTATTTTTTTTTCAATTTATTGCCTACTAGAGGTTTGTTTTATTATTTCCTCTAAAACAGCTCCGCTCTTTCTGTTGCTCTATTTTCGTTTAGCAACTTCAATCCTCTCCCCAATGGATTGACTAAGAGAGAATCAAAGAAAAAAACCAAAGAAATTTTTTGGAATTTTTTATATTAATTTAAGACTAAAATATTTGATTTTGCTTTTTGTTTGTGTTATTTGTGCTAGAACTCCTCAACTTCGGTATTCTCCCTAGTTGATTGACTAAGAAAAAAAAACAAAGAGAAAATAAATCTCTAAACTTTTTCTGTTGTTTAAAGACAAAAATAATGAATTTTGCTCTAGGTTCGTGTGCTTTGTGCTCAAAACTTCCCCAACTCCAATATTCTCTTTAATTGACTAACCAAAAAAAAAACAAAAAAAATATATCTAAACTTTTTCTGTTGATTAAAGAAAAAAATAATTTATTTTTGCTCTGGGTTCGTGTGGTTTATGCGTAGAACTCCCAACTCCAATATTTTCTGCCAATGACTGACTAAGAAAGAAGTCAAAGAAAAACAACTTTTTTGGAATTTTTGTATTATTTTAAGACTAAAATATTGGATTTTGCCTTTTGTTTGTGTTATACGTCCTATAACTCCAACTTCAATATTCTTCCTAGTTGATTGACTAATAAAAAAACAACGAAAAAACAAATATTTAGACTTTTAATGTTGATTAAAGGAAAAAATAATGAATTTTGCTCTGGGTTTGTGTGCTTTGTGCGTAAAACTCCCAACTGCAATATTTTCTCGAAATGACTGACTAATACAGAAATCAAAGAAAAACAACTTTTTTGGAATTTTTGTACTATTTTAAGACTAAAATATTGGATTTTGCCTTTTGTTTGTGTTATACGTCCTATAACTCCAACTTCAATATTCTTCCTAGTTGATTGACTAATAAAAAAACAACGAAAAAACAAATATTTAGACTTTTAATGTTGATTAAAGGAAAAAATAATGAATTTTGCTCTGGGTTTGTGTGCTTTGTGCGTAAAACTCCCAACTGCAATATTTTCTCGAAATGACTGACTAATAAAGAAATCAAAGAAAAACAACTTTTTTGGAATTTTTGTATTATTTTAAGACTAAAATATTGGATTTTGCCTTTTGTTTGTGTTATACGTCCTATAACTCCAACTTCAATATTCTCCCTAGTTGATTGACTAATAAAAAAACAACGAAAAAACAAATATTTAGACTTTTAATGTTGATTATAGGAAAAAAATAATGAATTTTGCTCTGGGTTTGTGTGCTTTGTGCGTAAAACTCCCAACTGCAATATTTTCTTGAAATGACTGACTAATAAAGAAATCAAAGAAAAAACAGCTTTTTTGGAATTTTTATATTAATTTAAGACTAAAATATTGGATTTTGCTTTTTCAAAGGTAGCTTTTTAAAGCAATGGCCCTTTCGTTTGGGTCGATAACCTTTAAAGATAGTACAGCATTGATTTTTTGAATTCGTAACGTTATTGTAACCAGATCGCTTTTTTCCGTTACCTACTAATATTCTTTATGCAATCGGTTGGGTATTTCCTTTGGTACTTTATTTAACAAATCATACTTTCTTTTCCTATTTTATAAAGTCAGTAGCGTCGTGGGGTTTAGATTTTTTCGAAATATATTATTATATATTTTTTTCCTTCAAAAAACACGCTGTTTACGCTTTTGCCGTCTCTTTTCTAAATTTTTCCCTATCACTGGTTTAATAATGGCTCAATTGAACTTCTGTGTTTTTAACCTAACCTGTGTGACTACCGCTCTTACGTAGAGTATATTCGATTTATGGCTCTTTTTTTTCGGTCTGACTGCCACTTTTTGTCACCGTACGTAACCTGGCTGCCAATTTTTGACAGTTTTCGTGCGTTTAGCCTAATAAGCACCCGGCTTTACCAATTTTGTTAACTTTGTTGAACTTTATTGCTATTCTACCTACGTCTGACTACCAACTTCGTCCGGTGGACCTCTAAACTACCCTGCAATCAACGCGACTATTTTACCAAGTCTTTTGCCTAACCAGCGTGGTTTTTGTGATAAGAACAAAATATCTTCACGGCGCCCTGGTCAGGGTTATTGGATAGTTCGTTATCCTGGCCCAAATAGCTCTAAATATTCTTTCTCAAGTTGCCTTAAAAATTCGTCTCTCGGATACACTTGGTTTTCGGTCTGTGTCTTTTGTGAATTTTCCCCCGCGGTTGGATTACCCAAGTCGATCTCTTGCCACGAAATATTACGGGCCTCCCTTCGGTATTAAGTTTGATCGGTATCCCGTCCTAAAAAAAATGCGGGATCAATTTTTGTAAGTCTTTGTTTTTTCGCTTCCCTAACTCTCTTCCCTGGTTTCCTTCGTGGCATACGAACAACCCACCCTTCTTACTGCGAAAAGATACCGCCTCGTCCTCAGGATTCAGTTTCGTTTTACCAAAAAACACGCTGTTTTTTGGTTAGGTTAGCCGCCCGCACTTACCCGGTCTTAACGTTCGTTATAGGGAAAAAAGCCGAAACTTTAGTTAGGCGGCGAGGCGACGCCTCGCCCCGCGGTATTTAGTTCTCACGAGTCTCTGTCAGAAAAAAGCCCGGAAATATGCATTGTCCGCCTATTTATAAACTATGATTCCTGACGAACTTTGGTACGCTCTCTTTTCGCCGCAGTAAGGATGAACCCTATCCCACTCTCAATTTAAATATACACGATCAAAATTTTCTCTCGCCTGTGGTCCTCCTTTCAAAAGTTATCAGGCCGAAAGTAATTTTGATCACCCTGTATACAAATGTAAGAATAGAACTTCGCATACACGCGCCTGAAAATCACGTTCAGTCGAGTAAGCGAAAAAACCGTCTGTTATTTGTTTGTCACTGCTTGTTTTTATTATGTGGCTTTACGAGCCGCCGTAATATTTTTTATTTTATTTTTTTAAAGCTATTTGGGCGACACAAAAAAAAATTATTAGTCACTAGGATGGTGCCCTTGGCCAAATACCTTGCTCTTTTTTTCTTTAATCCCCGCTAGTTGATGAATTGCGAAAAACAAATAATTTTGGACTACGTATATTTAAGAAAACTAAAAAAAACCCCACTTTATAATTGACTTTTTTCCGTTACAAATTTTAACCCCTGCGTCCCTTTGTATTTTAAACTCGGCTTGCCTCTACCATGTCACGAATAGGGGGGCCTGGGGCTGGTTACAGGTATTGCCCGGTCGTTAATTCTACCTTCCAACCCCAATACTATTTGTTATTAACAATTGTTTAAATGATACCGCGCCGGTCGAATTGATCTAACGGAGTTATTTCGATTCGAGCCGACGGAGATCTTTGTTTAAAAACTAAGGGCTGCAGATTAAATAACACCTGTAGGGGGTGAAAAGATGTATTATAAATACTAAGAACCGGTAACTGATACAACAAAGGTTGGTGAGTTGGCTATGGGGGCGACACCCTGACTTACCTGAAAACAACAGGATTTGCTGCCGGCTGGTTATCTAGGAACCCCAGTTCACGCCCAAATTATCGTCAGTCGATTACGGCACTCGATGTGGCCGCCCGCACTTACCGGGTCTTAACGTTCGTTATAGGGAAAAAAAGCCGAAACTTTAGTTAGGCGGCGAGGCGACGCCTCGCCCCGCGGTATTTAGTTCTCACGAGTCTCTGTCAGAAAAAAGCCCGGAAATATGCATTGCCCGCCTATTTATAAACTATTTCTGCCAAATTGCAATAATAGTTATTGACGTCAATCGATTTATATCGACTTATAGGTTGTCACAAAAAGTTAATAAATATAATAATAATAATTATTAAGTTCCTTTTTAATTATTTGGGAAATATTGGTTTGACTTTATGTTAAGCGCCCTTCGTGACAATATACAGGGAATCATGGTCAAAATTATATTTAATTTTTTTTTTAAATTGCCGCCTGTGGCAGTGTCAAATTAGAGTTTTTTATACAGTTAGGTTATATTGGTGTTCGGTTCGGTTCCCCTCGAGACTCCGGAATACAGTGACCCTAAGTAGTATCCTTGCTGAGATACAAAACCTAAAGTGTTAGAGAGAGAGAAAGAGATTTTTTATTAGTTTTTATAGGTTTTATTGTATTTTCTGAAAAACTAAACACTTTTTTTGAAAATAAAATGTTCTTGTAAACGATGTATCACAGGGTGGTCTTGAAGCTCAGGTGAATTATCCAGGGGCGAACATTAAGGATATTTTTTATAATAAACCGAAATTACTGTTTTTTTTTATTTTTTTAAAAACTGAGCTTTCTAAAAAATATATAACAAACTTTATTATTGGTATTTGAAAAAAAATGTATGACCTGGGGGGGTGTCATTTATGGTTACCACTTCATTGACGTCCTTAAACTGGGGTCATTTGTGATCCCATAAAATAGTCCCAGTTTGCGGACGCGTCTGATGTGTAATTTGGAACTTTATATTGTCAAAATATAAATCATTTAAAAGGCAATTTTTATGACTTATAAAACAGTTGATAAAGCTTTTTCCTTATAAAGCTTAGTTAAAAAAAAACTTATCATGAAAAAAAAAGTTTTATCATTAAAAAAACTACCCCGACGGACGCCTTTGGAATTATAAATACAACCCCAACGTTAAAAAGTTATACACTATTTAAAATAAAATATTATTGCCTATAGCACAGCCTTTTTGAGATTTTTGTCAGAAACTTTGTTTAAAAAAAATTAAATACAACGAATAAAATAAGATTTTTAAAAAATAACTTCTATGCGCGGACTTCCGTGAACTGTTAATCTTAGCTATAACACGACTATCCCATAGATCGTTTAAAAGAAAATTTGTTTCCAACAAAAAAGTGTTGACATTTTTCTTTTAATTGCTTAATTTTTAAAAACATTAAAGAAAACTTATAAAGTAAAACTTTTAAAAAAACGTATTTTTTCGTGATCTTTAAAAATAACCATTAACTTGGTGATGAATTATTTAAAAGGTAATTTAATTACCTATAACAAAGTTTTTTTTATACATTTTGTATAAAATGCCTACTTTTTGCGAAAATTAGATAAAACCTAATTATTTCGGTGAATTTTGCCTATATTGTTGAAATACATAGGAAATGAGGGTCTCTCTAACACCTTAGGGTTTGTATCTTAGCAAGTGTTTTAACCAGGCAACTCGGTCATATTTTATTTTGTTGGCCATTTATCAGTCTTTATTTTGTTTCATTAAAATTATTCTAAAAAGTGAGTAGTTTTTAAGTTAAAGGCCACTAAAGAAAAAAAGATGGCAAAATCCAAAATGGCAGCAAAATGGTTGATATCATGACGCGAAAACTATTAGTTTGACAAAAAACCATTTTAATATTTTTGTAGAAAACTTGTTTAAAAAGTTTTTTCTAAAACCTTCAAAAACCAAGTTATTTTAAAAAAAATTGAATTTCGGCGCCATTTTTCCAAGATGGCGGTGCGAGCGGACGTTTCTCGAGGTCGCAAACCCACTGGAATATTAAGGACCATCAACCTTATTGTGCCAAGTTTCAAAACTTTCGGACCTTTTGCACCAAAACGAATTTTTTATGTTTCTAATGATTTGACTAGTATGGGTAGGTTAATTTTAGAGTTAGGTTTATAAACGTTTTTTTGTCTTGATTAAAAAAAAATTCTTGAACATATGGCAACAACGTTGACTTTAAAATTGCATGAAGTTGGGTAATTACAAGCTTTTATTTAACTTGAGATTCTCTGTCTAACTAACTAACTATCAAATCTTGTGAAGCGTTTTTGACACACTTCCCATTATCCGATTTGGATGAAATTTGGTACACACATAGTGGTCCCATGACAATACAACATTAAGAAAAAAAATATCCTCCCACCCCTACCCCCACCCCTTCTATAGAAAAATGTGTTTTTGACACACTTCCCGTTATCCGATTTGGATAAAATTTGGTATACAGATAGTGGTCCGATGATAATACAACAATAAGAAAAAAATATCCTCCCACCCCTACCCCCACCCCCTTCCATAGAAAAATTTGTTTTTGACACATCCCGTTATCCGATTTGGATGAAATTTGGTATACATATAGTGATCCGATGACAATACAATATTAAGAAAAAAATATCCACCCACCCCTACCCCCACCCCTTCTATTGAAAAATGTGTTTTTGACACACTTCCCGTTATCCGATTTGGATAAAATTTGGTATACAGATAGTGGTCCGATGATAATACAACAATAAGAAAAAAATATCCTCCCACCCCTACCCCCACCCCCTTCCATAGAAAAATTTGTTTTTGACACACATCCCGTTTTCCGATTTGGATGAAATTTGGTATACATATAGGGATCCGATGACAATACAATATTAAGAAAAAAATATTCTCCCACCCCTACCCCCACCCCCTTTCATAGAAAAATGAGTTTTTGACACTTCCCATTATCCGATTTGGATGAAATTTGGTATTCACACAGTGGTCCGATGACAATACAACAATAATGAAAAAATATCCTCCCACCCCTACCCCCCACCCCCTTTCATAGAAAATGCATTTTTAACACCCTTCTCATTATCCGATTTGGATAAAATTTGGTATACATATAGTGGTCAGATGACAATACAACATTGAAAAAAAAATCCTACCACTCCTACCGCCACCCCCATCTATAGAAAAATGCGTTTTTGATACACTTCCCATTATCCGATTTGGATGAAATTTGGTATACATATAGTGGTCCAATGAGAATACAACAATAATGAAAAAATATCCTCCCACCCCTACCCCCCACCCCCTTCCATAAAAAATGCGTTTTTGACACACTTCAAATGACTTTTATAAAATTTTGTATATGCATAAAGGTCCGATGGCAATACAGCCCAAACAAAAAATATATTTCTACCTCTACCCCGACCCTCTCCTTCCCCCAATGGAAAAATGAGTTTTCAAACAACTCACGATCAGCGATTTCATTATAATCTAGAATAAACTCTTCTGTTCTGTTATTGAACAAATATTTTCATTTAATAGAGTAGATAGCTGAGACTAAAAAGTAGAAAATAAATTGGTAAAAAATTTTTTTTAAGTCACAAGCTTTTATAAAATGTACTAAAAATTAAAAAATAATTTTCTAACATTCTAATATTATCATAATAATAAAAGCGATGGCCGACTGATGGAAATCTTGACGGTGTTAGCACGATAAGATATCCGTATCAATTAAATATCACTATTTGAAAGAAAGGTTTTAGTTTTGCCAAAATTTGATTCTAAACAGAAATCCTGATAAAAAAAAAATATTTTATACAAGGCCCTAAATTTTAAGTGTACTAATATTTTAAAACATTACTAGATTTGTTTGATGTTGTTTTAGTGTTTTAATTTAAAATGTTCCTAAACGTACTGTTTTAAGCAATATTTCACAACTTTTTTCTACCTTTTTGTATCGAAAAATTGTCGAAGCAAAAAATTTATTGAAAAATATGCAAAACATTTTCAGTAGGTATATTTGTATTTTAACGGGAAGTTTTTTAATTAACCGGGAAAAAGACGGGAATTTCATCCAGATAATTTTGTAGATGTTACATCTTTTAAAATTATTGGACCCTTAAATTTAATTGTTTCTTAATTTGAAGGGATCGGTAGCTTAACGATTCTTTAAGGGACCCGTTACTTAAAGAGACTTTTGCTAAGGACTTCTTAATTAACCTGTTGACCTATCATCATTATCATACATTTTCCTATAAATATTTAATTTTTTTATAGGTATAAGAGAATATTTTCCATTGGTACTAAAGGCATATCCACCTATAACCTAAATCTCGAAATAACAAACAGATGGCCTTACAATGATTTTATATCCATACAACCAATCAAAGCTGGCAACGCTTTGCAGGAATTTCAGATTACGGTTAAGAAAGAAAAAAAGGCAATTAAAATGAATTTTTCCACAGAACATAGGACACAACTTATTACAGAAGCCTTAAAATTTAGAAATCATTTTGCCGAAAAACCAAAAGAACCATGGGTAAGTATGCACATACAAGAAGGTTGATTTTTTAATCAGGTAATGAGCACATGTTGCGAATATCCCATATAACGTATTAGTTGATAGGCCTATGGTATCCCGTAGAATAGTTGTGAAATATTTTTTTAAACTACCCTAGATCGATTGGTAATAGATTACACAATTTTAAGTCAGGGGGTGTTTGGCTTCAATTTAAGTAGGAAAGCATTTATGACGTCATAAATCCAAGATGGCTTTATTTATGTTTTTTTACAAACTTTGGCTTATAACTTTCGATAAATTCGTTTTACAGAAAAGCTGTTCATATCGTATAGTAAAGAAATAGCCTTATGTCCTAAAAAGTAACAAAGATATAAATTTTTTACTAAAAAATAATAACATTTTTTTACCAACAAAACAAAAATCGACAACTATCCTATGGAACACGATTTCTTACTATAAGCCACTCAACTATATATAGGAACCAAATTCTGGAGGAACTATCTAGGACAGAATTTAAAAAAATTAATTGATTGATTAACTTAAGAGTAAAGCGGATTTTCTACCACAGTTATCCCACGCAGCAGCAAACAATATCAGAATGTTTTTATGATGATCTTCATAAAAAAATTAAGAACTTTACAAGATTTTTTGATACGATACGAAAAACCTAAACAGTTATTTAATTAGTATTTTCAAAAAAAAATAAATATATATATATATATATATATATATATATATATATATATATATATATATAGCTGGTTTCAATAAATTTAGTTACGACTTTAAAAAGTATTTGATTATTTTGAGCAGTGTATATTATTGACTTGACAGAAAAATTTAAATAGGTTATCTGTAACGACAGGACGATTAAGGTAACTAATTTTACTACACCGTCTTACACTCAGGTTTCCACTTTTATGGTCAAAAGTTAAAAAAGAATAGGATTATATTAATATTAAACAACATACAAACGAACTTAATGCAAACACCTAAGAAGTAAAATTAAAATACCTAATATAAGAACGCTTTTAAAAGTAAAAGAATATGCCTACCTATTTACACCATTTACACAACTAAAAACTAATACTTGGTCGTGTCACCATTTGCACCGATAACTTTTTGGAGTCTATGAGGCATAGATTCACAAAAGGGGATTGTAAAATCTTCCCGTTCAGCAAAACTTTCCCAAATATTTATTTAAAATACCTTCCCAAAGATGCTCAGCATTATGTGGCAAAAAGTTCCGCTGGTATAATTGTTTAACTATGACACCCCAAACATTTTCAATTGGGTTCATGTCTGGGCTGTAACTGGCCCAAGGAAGGGACTCAATATTTCTGTCCTGCATCCACCGTGTCACAATATTTGTTGTGTGTACCAGACAATTATCATGTTGGAAGATGTAATCGTTTTCTGGAAAAAATTCTGTAACGCTTGGTGTCATAACATTTTGTAATATACTAATTAATATAAGTCTGGCCGACAAACCTACAAAAAATTTATTTAATAAAGTAGTTTTTCAACCAACCTTTCATCAATTCTCCAAACTACACCCATTCCTCTGGCTGAGATGCAGCCCCACACATTAACGCTAAGGTGTCCAGCAGCACGATAGCGATTAACATACATATATTATTCGGCCTATCCACGGTGATTTTTCCTTTTTTCGAAGATTGAAAAATCTTTTCGTCTGTAAATATCATTTTACTCCAAAAATCTTGGTTGTTATTGAAATGATTTAGTGCAAATATTAAACGGGATTGCTTTTGTTGAGGCGTTCAAGCAGTTTTGTTTGCCGCAATTCGATGTCTAATATTTGATTTTTTAATTCTCCTCCATACAGTGGTTTTACTCCCAGGAAACTCCGATAGAATTCTCGCAACGTTGGCATTTTCGAAGGGATTCTCCTGAAGCATCCATACAATGGCCTCGTCTTGTTCGGCTGTGGAAAAAGTGGGTCTTGCGGAACCTCCTCTTCTCTCTAAAACTTGTTCTTCCCGCCACCTTTTGTTAATTAGGAACACCATATTTCGTGAGACATGAATTTCTTCAGCAACAGCGGTATTGGACCAACCGTTTTCCAGTTTGGTAACCATTCTATTTTGAAGTAAAGTGACAGTGTCATTTTGAATTTGATTGATTTCAAAACAATAACAATATAAATACACTGCTCAAATTTCAGAGAAAATTGTTTTAAGAGTCGTAACTAAATTTATTGAAACCAGCTGTACATTACAAATGTTAAAATGTTAGCAATTATTATTTAATTTTTATTAAAAAAAAATTTATTAATAGCATGGTATTTCGCTGCAAGAAGTATACCTTTAAGAAGCAAGCGAGACAGGCTGAAGGTAACAAAACCAATGTGCGGTGCATCATTTCTGTTTCGTAGTTGATAGCGTTGATTTCTGCGATAAAGTATAAATGAGGTAACATAATTCAAAAGGGTTCACAAGGGGAACTTCAAAAAAATTTTAGCCACGATTTTGAAAGTGAGCTTTAATGATGATAATATGTTAATAATAAGTAATAGAGAATTATTGAAATAAAGCCAGGCTATAATAGTGCCAGGCACAATTTTGACACCTTCACATTGTAATATCAGCTGTGATCTTTCAACACACGGCCTTTGTTTACTATATAAACCGGAATAAATAGTGCCTTCTCTTATTAATTGAAAATAAACGACGAAAGTTTTAAATTCGACTTTGTTATGTCAATTTTGAAGGATTAACTGTCAGTTTTCAATGTGAATGTGTCAAAATAGTGCCTGGCACAATTATAGCCTGGCTGTATTTCAATAATTCTCTATTACCTTTTAAACTTACTCTGACAACTGTCCATTGTTTTATTTTTTAATAAGAATTAAGATCGTATCCAGTCATTAGCAGTGGCTCAGTTGCGCAGTGTCGAAGTTTTATTTAAAACCAAATTCAATAAACTGTTTTAGTTTTAATAGTTTACAGCATTGGCCAATTAATAATAATGTGTTGAAGAATATTGGTAAAAAATAAATTAGACAAAAACATTATGTGAAAAAACAGTAATTAGCTTAATTAAACTTAACCTGATCAGACCTAGCCTAAAGGAACTTGACCAGATTTGAACCAGCCTAACCTAACCTTGCTTCGCTCGCACTTTAAACGCGTTGCTCGCATCGAAAGCCGCTAGCGAATTGTTATGAGATTTGGCAACACGAGCGTAAATTTAAACAGAACTAGCGATTGTACTAGCAATTTTTACTGTTTAACCACTCAGGACAAGTGTATTTTCTACCAAATTTTTTTGTACTAAATGCATTTTCTGGCCAGCATTTTTTACCAAATGTATTCTCTACCAAATGCAATACTATCAAATGTATTTTCTACTAATTGTTTTTTTACCAAATGTATTTATACGAAATTTATTTTATGAAAATATTCCACTACTACTACTACTATGTCGGTTTAGACCGTTTTTCTACGTTGTCCGACGCCTATTCTCCACCTCCTTCGATCCTGACAATCATCTTCTGTCAGATTTTTTTGACTCATTGATCTTTGGATTGACTGTTGCCATTCTAGTTTAGGACGCCCTCTTTTTCTGCGCCCTATTGGTTGCCATTCTAGGACCTGCTTTGGTAATCTCTCGTCGTTCAGCCGAGGGTTGCACATGGCCGTACCATATCAGTTGCCTTTTAGTGATATCATTCGTTATGTTTCCCTCGATTCCGTTCTTTTATGATCTCATTTCTTATGTGATCTATTCTAGATATTCTCATTGATATTCTTATTGCATCCATTTCGACACTTTCCATTTTTGTTTTGTATTTTTCTGTTACGCGTCTTTATTCCATACAACAGCGTGCTTTTCACCATTGTTTCATATATGTTAAATTTTAAATTTTTTAATTCTTTTTGTATCTCTCTGCTCCATAAAATACTGTTAAGACATCCAATAACCTTTTTTGTTTTTAATATTCTTTTTTCCAGTTCTTTACAGTCTGTTCCTGTCTTATCAAATGTGACACCCAAGTATACATACTCATTGCATGGAAATATTACTTGTCCATTGTCTAGTTCTAGCTCACTGGATTCGTTTCCACTTTCACTGTTATTCCCCACTTTTGGTATTCTTCCATTAATTTTCTGATCATATACTCCATGTCTTCTTTATCATTAGCTATAAATACTTGGTCGTCAGCAAACTGTAGTGTGTATATGGTAAATCAGTCGTTGAGTTGTATTCCCATGCCGTGCACTTTACGTTTCCAGTTTTTTAGAGCTACTGCGATATATATTCTAAAAAGAGTTGGAGAGATACAACATCCCTGTCTTAAGCCTTTTGTTACCAGGAATTCTTTTAAAAGTCGATTTCCAATTTTAATTTTAGATTTTGACCCTTTGTATAGTTCTTTTATCGCTTTTATGTATATATGATTGATATTAGTTTGCTCTAACACTGTCCATAATTTTTCTACTGGAACGGTATCATATGCCTTTTGTAGGTCCACAAAGGTAACATAAGTCTCTATATTTCTGGCGCTCCTTTTCTCCATAGATTAGATTTTCTAGAATAGATCACTTAAGACAAAAAACATTATCACTACAAGTTCTGCCTACACGAAATCCACTTTGCTCTTCTTCTTCTTGTTCATGAAAATCATTCTCTATTAGATCTCTAGGAATCCTACCGTACAATCTACTTAGAGTACTGGTTACTGAAATTCCTCTGTAATTGTTGCAATCCAGCTTGTTTCCTTTTTTATGTATTGAGGATATGAATGCAATTTTCCAATCATTAGGTACTGGATATCCGTTTATGCATTGATTGATAATATATGTGAGATTTTCGAGTAGTTTCTCTGATCCATATTTGAGCATTTCAGCATATTTATATTCCCCCAGATCCACTAGCTTTTCCGGATTTAAGCTTTTTAATACTATTCTTTATCATTTCTTTTTCGATGATTACTTCCTCTTCATGTACTTCTGTCTCTACTCGGAGAGGCTGCCAGATATTTGGGTCTCGTCTCCTGCAACAGTCCCTTGTAGTGTTCTGTCGTTTGCTTTTCTTTTGTTGGGTTTTTTACTGTAGAAATGAATCTCCATACTTCAGAACTCTGCCTACCTCCTACGTGTGTATTTATATCGTGGCGTTTGCGCTCGAACATTTAATTTTTTTCTGTGCGTAGATTTCTAGGTCTTTTTGCTCTTTAGTACTAAGCTATTTCAAGTATGGGCGTTTTTTCTCTTTGACCATTTCCTGTATTTTCTCCGTCCACCACATCTTCCTGTTATTTCTATTATCTTGGTATCCAACAGCTTCGTTGCTTGCTTCCTTCAAGCTTTTTATTTCATTATGTTTGTATATATATCTTCAAATGAGTGTTCTATGTTTATTAATTTTTCATCTAATCGGTTCTGATACAATCTTTCAGTACTTTCGATTTCTAGACTTCGAAAGTTGTATTTTTGATTGTCTTCGATACATTCTAGGTTTTCATTTTCTCTAATACTTTCGTCCCTATTTGTTTTTCTTAAAGGGAATAATATTTTTGCTTTTACCAGATGGTGGTTAGATCCACAGGTAACACCACGAAATGCTCGCAAATCATACCACTTTAATTGCGAGTGTTGTCTACCTATAGCATAATCAATGATTGATTTAAGATTTCTAGTTGGCTGAATCCAGGTACATCCATAAATATCCTTATGTTTAACTAACACTGGATTCGTTTCCAATACATAAGTACCAGTCTTGTCCTCGTTCACTGTTAATCCCCACTTTTGGTATTCTTCCGTTAATTTTCTGATCATATACTCCATGTCTTCTTTATCATTAGCTACAATTACTTGGTCGTCAGCAAACTGTAGTGTGTATATGGTGAATCGGTCGTTAAGTTGTATTCCCATACCGTGCACTTTACGTTTCCAGTTTTTTAGAGCTACTGCGATATATATTTTAAAAAGAGTTGGAGAGATACAACATCCCTGTCTTAAGCCTTTTGTTACTAGGAATTCTTTTAATAGTCGATTTCTAATTTTAATTTTAGATTTTGACCCTTTGTATAGTTCTTTTATCGCTTTTATGTATGTATAATTGATATTAGTTTGCTCTAACACTGTTCATAATTTTTCTCCTGGAACGGTTTCATATGCTTTTTATAGGTCCACAAAGGTAACATGAGTCTTTATATTTCTGGCGCTCCTTTTCTCAATTACTTGTTTAAGACAAAAAACATTATTACTACAAGATCTGCCTGCACGAAATCCACTTTGCTCTTCTTCTTCTTGTTCATGAAAATCATTCTCTACTAGATCTCCAAGAATCCTACCGTACAATCTACTTAGAGTACTGGTTACTGAAATTCCTCTGTAATTGTTGCAATCCAGCTTGTTTTCTTTTTTATGTATTGAGGATATGAATGCAATTCCAATCATCAGGTACTGGATGTTCGTTTATGCATTGGTTGATAATATATGTGAGATTTTCGAGTAGTTTCTCTGATCCATATTTGAGCATTTCAGCATATATTCCACCAGGTCCGCCAGCTTTTCCCGATTTAAGCTTACTATTCTTTATCATTTCTATTTCGATGATTACTTCCTCTCCATGTACTTCCAGGTCTCTTCTCGGAGAGGCTGCCAGATATTCGGTTCTCGTCTCCTGCAGCAGTCCCTTGTAGTGTTCTGTCCATTGTTCTGGTTTGATGATCTGGATGTTTACTTTTTCTTTTGTTGGGTTTTTTACTGTAGAAATGCATCTCCATACTTCAGAACTTTGCCTACCTCCTACGTGTGTATTTATATCGTGGCATTTTCGCTCGAACATATCATTTTTTTCTGTGCGTATCAAATTTCTTAGCTGTCTTCTAGTTTCCCTGTAGATTTCTAGGTCTCTTTGCTCTTTAGTACTGAGCCATTTCAAGTATGGGCGTTTTTTCTCTTTGACCATTTCCTGTATTTTCTCCGTCCACCACATCTTCCTTTTCTATTATCTTGGTATCCAACAGCTTCGTTGCTTGCTTCCTTCAAGCTTTTTATTATGTTTGTATATATCTCTTCAAATGAGTGTTTTGTGTTTATTAATTTTTCATCTAATCGGTTCTGATACAATCTTTGAGTACTTTCGATTTCCAGACTTCTAAAGTTGTATTTTTGATTGTCTTCGATGCATTCTAGTTTTTCATTTTCTCTAATACTTTCGTCCTTATTTGTTTTTCTTAAAGGGAATAATATTTTTGCTTTTACCAGATGGTGGTCAGATCAACAGGTAACACCACGAAATGCTCGCACATCATACCCCTTTAATTGCAAGTGTTGTCCACCTATAGCATAATCAATGATTGATTTAAGATATCTTGTTGGCTGAATCCAGGTACATCCATGAATATCCCTATATTTAAAAAGAACCATTATTTATTTTTAGGTTGTGGGTTTTACACAATTGCATCAGTCTTAAGCCATTATCATTTGATACTTCCTCTCCAAATGGTCCTATCACTTTGCTCTGGGCTTGCCTACCAGTTCGGCTATTAAAATCGCCCAGCATAATTATTTCTCTGGTATTACCGATTTTGGTGATAGTCTCAAGTTGGTCAAAGAACATTTGTTTTGTAGCTACTCTTTCGTCATCTAATGGTGCGTAGACTGCTATTCTGCTTATATTATGTCCAAGCATCTTCATGTTCAATCGAAGTATGTTTTCACTAATGCAGTCGTAGTCGGTAATCTTATTTTATAGGTTTTTCTTTATTAATAAGGATACCTCTCTGGCTGCTCTCCTTTCTTTACTAATACTAATGTTATTACTGTTTTATATATATTTCTATCTATTTATGTAGCCTTCTTCGATCCATCTTAGGCCTCTCCCCCAATATCTTCCACTCTTCTGTGTGTATCGCCGTGTTCATCTCTCTAGTCCCCGCATGTTTCTTTAAATCGTCCGCCCATTTCATTCATGGGGTCTTCCCTACTTCTTTTATTTTTCCAAGGTCTCTAGTTTACAATACATTTGTTTCATCGATCGTCTTTCTCTCTGATATTATGACCGGCAAATGTCCATTTTAATTTTGCTACTTCTCCTCTGACAGCCCTTACTTTTGTTTTATTTCTTATCCATTCATTCTTTTTTCTATCTGTTAGCTTTACCTGTAACATTTGTCTTTTCATTGATCTTTGGGCTTTTGTTACCTTATCTATGTTTGATTTTGTAAGCGTCCAGGTATGTGATCCATATGTGAGCACAGGAAGAATACATTGGTTATACACTTTCGTTTTAAGATATACATGGTGTCCCAAATAAAAGCAACTACATGGGGATTTCGGAAACGGTAAGAGATACGAGTTTGTTTAAATGAGAAAAAAGTTGCGCTATTCTAAGCCCAATCAGATGCCGTATCAAAATTAAAAATATCTACAGGGTTTATATCGAACAAAAACAAAAAATTGTGTTTTTTGAAAAATTGAAATATCGCCGCCGTCTTGCAAACAAATTTAATGAAATTTTGTGCAACTACGGCCAATTGAATGACGTTAACAATTTTTATCTAGGCCTTCTAGTTTTTTTGAAACCATAGCCAACTTTGTTATTTCTTATGACCGCCATATTGGATTCATATTTCAATAAATAGAGCATAAAGGGAGCTTTTTAACCGTGTATAATAAACCTATCTTTGGATGACGGAAAATGTGAATTTATTAAAAAAATAGTTTTTTACTTAGTTGGCTGTGAAATATATGCCGTAGTTGTGTTTGTTGTCATACCTACGTAACTACCTTTCAAAACTTTTCCATTTATTTGATTTATATGCAAATCTTTAAGGCCCTTATTTTTTTATTTTTTTCTGGCTAAGAAATAATACAATTTCTTAAAATCTATCTTTTATTTCTGAAACAAAAGTTTGCATTTATTATTTAATTTAAAATAAAACTAAAAACCGAAAACAAAGCATTGAATTAATTAAGCAAATGTTCGAAAATTTCACCCTTGTTATTGGTGCTCCATCTTGCTGGAACCACATGTTTATATTTTGAAGAGGCAAATTTTCTAAAATTTGGTCAACGTAATTTTGTAAAATTTCTAGATATCGAGGTGCCGTCAAATTATTATGAAAAATGTTAAATAGTATGTGTCTGTTTATGACTCCTAGCCATACATTCAAACCCCACCTCACTTGATGGTGCACCTCACGATTTAAGAACGTATTTTCATCGGACCAGTACACGTAGTTATGTCTGTTAAACACCCCGCAGTTTGTAAAAACCTACTTTCATCGGACCACAGAACCTTAAGCGGAAATTGATAGTTTTCTTGTGATTTTTGTACGAACCAATTGCAAAACAAGGTTCTTCTTTCTATGTCACCATCTCGGAGTGCTTGACTAATATGTTGGATCTTGATTTTAAGAATGTCTGTTCAAACAAAGTGTGGGTCATAGATTTCTCAGGAATAGGGGTCCAGATTGAAATTGTTGTCAAGAAACTTTACCTATTATTGATTCTATGCTCAGTGTCATGTGTTGACGTGACATACGTTAAAAACACTAAAAAGGCGAGATTTCGTCTCTTCCATCTTTGACCAGCAGAGAGACCACACGTGGCCCCGGAGCTCCGACGCCCTTGAACTCGTCTCATGTGCCGAGATTTGTTGGATAATGGGTGAGTTGAGCACTTTTTGTAGGGCATAGAATAGGGAAAATAGGATTATAAGGGTTCGGGATTTTTTGTGAATTTTAGCAATAAATAAATGTGTTTAGTGAACAGTTGCGTTCATTAAATGGTCCATCGAGCCAAATCCTGAATTGGCAGTGTGGATATACGATTTTGGTGGCAATTTCTCTAATCTTTTTCCCTTTTAGCCTCGTGGTTTTCATTTTTTGAATGTGCCGTTTTTTGCGATCATCGCGTTTTTTTGTGTGTCACGTGACCAAAGATTGGCCTTCAAAAATTGAATTCAAAACAAAGAGAAGTTGGCAACTGGTAAATGACACCAGTGACCGACTAAAGTGAAAGCGAGTTCGGGTTCTTGTGTGGTTGGGCTTTCCCTGTAGACATAGTAAACAAAAGTGTATGTGGCTTTCGGTATAGCAGCTGCTTTTAGCGGTTCTAACCTCAGTTTAATTTTGAAAAATTTTGTTTGTTTTTATTTCGAAAACAACGTGTTTTGTGTTTATTTTCCGGGGTTTAGTAGGAATTTCGTGCGTTGATGACCAAGAAAACGAAAAAAATGACGTCGGAAATAAAATCATTAAAAATGAAAAGATTAACAATCTTCAATCGAACCTGAGTGCTCTATAACTTAGCAAATGAAACCCTTATCGACTCAACGAAAAAGGGTCAGTTACAAACGTGTGTAGAAAATTTAGCGGAGTGGGTAAGTCGGTTCGAAGACCTGCATTTAGATATTGTAGGGTTACTAAAGGATAGTGAGTGTGATACAGAGCAGGACGTTATGGATGAGTTTGACTCAATGCAATTTTCAATCAAACAAATTTGTAAGGAATTGTTGCCGGTTGAGGTTAGTGTGAGTGAGAGGAATAAAAATGATTTAAACTTGTCTGTGAGTGGTAGAATGAAAACTTTTGCAAAACCGAGGTTAGATATACCGACCTACTGTGGTGATGGGCAAAAGTGGCCGATCTTTTATGACATGTTTAGGAGATTGGTAGATGAGGATCCCGAGTACTCAGATATTGCCAAATTTCAATTTTTAGTTTCGGTTTTAGAGGATGAAGCGACAGATGTGATTAAGAATATCCCTATTCAGGGCAGGAATTAGAAAACAGCTTATAGAGCTTTAGTGGATACGTACCAAAATGATAGATTCTTTTTAACAGATTATTGGTTGGCAATTGTGCATGTTTCTCCAGCTAAAAACAATAGTTCAGTGGAGCTACGTAAATTGATCTCTACTTTTAAACAAAACTTGGAGGCTTTAGATAATTATCAAGATTTGGATTTGTAGGACTTTACAAAGTTAAATTTACTCTTGCAAAAAATAGATCCTTTTTTGAAAACGCGATTTGAAATAGAGTACACTAAAGATAAAACCTTTATATCAAAATCTCATTAGTTTTCAAATTGTCATGCTTTGGAGAATAGTGCACTTCTATTCAAATCTACTTCAAGCCCTGTGAATGTGTCGAGTGTCAGTCACTCAAGTCTTAAACATAATTTTTTAACTAAAGCTAGGGAGTCAGGTGGTACTTGTGAGTGTTTATATTGTAAATCTCTTGGTAACCAAAGCCAACATTTGATAATTAGATGTGATAAATTTCGTGAGCTAGATGCATTTTAGCGACATGACTTTGCCAAAAGTGAGCAACTGTGCTTCAATTGCCTTGCTAAACATAGGGTTCTTGAGTGCCCTATCAACTCAAACTGTAGAATTTGTTCACGAAGACATTCCACATTGTTACACTTTCCTAATTCGAAAGGTGCTTCAGCAGTGAGGAGTGAGTCCCGTCAGAGGTCAAAGAATGTCACAGGTAAGAATTTGGCGTCAAACAGTGAATATTTAGATATATGTAAAAACTCTGTTGCACTGAATGTGTGTAGGAATTCAGTTCCCAATTTTAAGAGTGTTCTTTTGGTCACTGCGCAAGTGTGTGTGTGCGTGATTGTGAAGGTAATGTTGTAACTTGTCGAGCATTATTGGCTTCAGCAAGCCAAGTTTCATTTACAACTTCCTTTGCCAAGCGGCTAGGTTTGCCACATGTGGGCGGATTAACGTAGGTATCAATAACATGACATCTTCTGGTTCGCTAGGAAACATTGTGCCCAAGTAGTAATTTGTCATGGTCTATTGAAGTGAAAGCGGTGGTAGTCCCCCTCATCGGTGGTGTGACTCCTTCTAGTGGGATAAGTAATAAATGGAAATACTTATCTGGTGTGACATTAGCTGATCCTCAGTATGGTACTCCCCGAGATGTGGAGTTATTATTAGGAGCTGATGTCTTTTCCCAAGTTTTACTTCCTGGGTTTAAACAGGGGCAAAATGGCGGACCCTGTGCTGTGAATACCATCTTTGTAGTGTGTGTGACAAACCTTCGACAAGTCAACTTAGTTTGTGTACCTCTTTAAGCTCAACAGGTTTTGAGGAATCAGTACAACAATTTTGGTAACTTGAGACTCTTTCTGTGGATATTTCATTGACTAATGATGATCAAAGATGTGAGGACATTTTTAGTTCTACTCATAGACGTGATAAAAATGGTAGATATATTGTGAGATTGCCATTTCGTGAACAGGCTACCTTAGGTGAGTCGAAGTCCCAAGTCTTGAAAAGATTTCACTTGCTAGAGGCTTGCTTGCTTAAAAATCCCTCTTTTCATAAAGCCTATTGTGATTTTATGGTGAATTTTCTTGATCAGAACCATATGAGGGTGGTGAATAGTAGTGACTCTGGTGATTCAGTGTTGAAAATTTTGGGTCTTTAGTGGAACCCTGTGAATGATGCGTTCTCATATTCAGTAGTGCCAGACAACAGGCCATGTACCAAAAGAAATATTTTTTCTCAAATAGTCAGAATATATGATGATCCTTTGGGTTTTCTCCCACCAGTAGTTTTTGTGGCTAAATCTTTAATCCAGAAGTTGTGGCTTCAAGGGTTAGATTTTGATGATTGCCCATCCCAGGCAATTGTGGATCAGCGGTCTACATATTTGTCTCAGTTACCCATACTTTCAACTCTAACCATTCCAAGGTGTGTGAGTGTAGATAATGTAGTTTTGAGGGAACTACACAGCTTTTGTGATGCCTCATTATCAAGTTATGGTGGTGTGGTATATTTAAGACAAGTGGATACATGTGGAAAAGTGACTGGTCATCTTCTGTGTGCAAAAAGTAAGGTGGCTCCGCTTAAAGTTATCTCAGTGCCTCGGCTTGAACTTTGCTCTGCTTATTTATTGAGTAAATTGATGTGTTTTGTGATGGAGAATCTACGTGATATTAAAATTGATAATCTATTTGCATGGTCAGATTCGACTGTTGCTCTATCCTGGATCAAGGATCATCCTTCCCGCTGGAAGATATTTGTGACAAATAGGGTTACTCAAATTCAAGAGATTTTACCTCCTAGTGTGTGGAATCACGTGGATGGTAAGTCAAACCCAGCAGATTTTTTATCTCGAGATTTGCTTCCCTATGATTTTGTTAATTACCCCTTGTGGTTTCAAGGCCCCTCTTGGCTGTTTTTGCCTTCGGCATCATGGCCTACCTCTGAGGGACTTAATATTAGTTGTGATGAGATTCAAGCTGAAGAAAAATCTAGTGTTTGTGACTGAGTTAACTCCTCATTTTTTAACGGTTTTGTTAAAAAGGTTTTCGTCATTGCGAAAAATACAAAATATTGTGGCTTACATGTTGAGACCTTTGAGGATCAGTGTTTTGAAGAGGTACATAGGGCTCTGGTGACTATTGTGAAGCATGTGCAACAGATCTGTTTTAGTGAAGATATTCAGAAAATTTTGAATAAAGAGTCTTGCTCAAAGTCTCTCAGAAAATTAGCTGCCTTTGTCGGCCAATATGGTGTCGTGAGGGTTGGTGGGCGTCTTCACCATAGTGAAGATTTGTCTTACGAATCTAAACACCCGATGTTGATTCCTAGAGAACATCGGTTGACAACATTGATTATTGAGCAAGTGCATGGAGAAAACGGTCATCCCGGTCCTCGTATGATGCGCTATCTGCTTATGCAAAGATTCTGGATTGTATCGGCGAAGCGTGCAATTCATAGTGTGTTGTCGAAATGTTTTAGAGTTGTGTTGTGTTGTGTTCGCACTCGGCCTGTGCCCTTTTCCCATTATATGGGAGACTTACCGAGGGCTCGTATATCACAGGTGAAGCCCTTCTCTCATGTGGCTGTTGATTATATGGGACCTTTTTCCATAACGATGAGTAAGGCTAGAAGGTATTCGTAGCCAAAAATCTTATGGTTGTACTTTTGTGTGTTTGCCTACGAAGGCAATTCATTTGGAATTGGTGTCGGACTTAACGTCAGAAGCGTTCATCGCTGCTCTGAGGCGATTTGTAGCCCGTAGATGTCGCTGTTCCTCGCTTTACAGTGATCAGGGTTCGAATTTTTTGGGAGCGAGGAACATCTTGGATAGTTATTGCAAACAAGCGGCAGACTCTTTGTCCATAAAATGGACTTTTAACCCTCCTGGGGCGCCCCACTTTGGTGGCCTCCACGAGGCAGGTGTCAAGTCAACAAAATCCCATTTATTGCGTATTATTGGTGAACACATTCTCACGTTTGAGGAACTATACACTGTGTTGGTGCAGATTGAGGCTATTTTGATTTCTCGACCTTTGTTTAGTGTCAGCCCTTCGCCCAATGATCTTACTTGTTTAACCCCTAGGTATTTTTTGACCCTTGAACCTCTGACGGCTCCTCGTGATGAGGATCTAAATGGTATCAAGATTGGAAGACTAAATCGATGGCAATTGGTACAACAGTTGCACCAAAGCTTTTGGCGAAGGTGGCATACGGAGTATTTAAATCAATTACAACAAAGAGAAAGGTGGAATACTCCAAATAACCCTCCTATGTTAGACTCACTCGTAGTGATAAGAGATGAAAACTAAAATATATCCTAGTCCCGATGGGATTCCTAGGGTGGTGCAGGTTAGAACCACAAAAGGTGTGCTTGACAGGCCTCTGGTGAAAATTTGTGCCCTTTCCAGTCAGTAACTGCCAACTGGTTTCACTTTTGTGTGTGATTGTGTAGGAATTATTTTTTTTACCTCATCAAAAGGACGCGATTTAGATTAGCTACAACAATCGTGCACTTTAGGGGATAACATTAATTGTTTTTTTTTTGGAATTACTATTATTTTTTTTGTGATTAAAAATATTATATATTTTTATGTGGGCGGAAAATGTTGGATCTTGATTTTAAGAATGTGTGTTCAAACAAAGTGGGGGTCATAGATTTCTCAGGAATAGGGGTCGAAATTGAAATTGTTGTCAAGAAACTTTACCTATTTTTGATTCTATGCCTAGTGTCATCTGTTGACGTGACATACGTCAAAAACACTAAAAATACGAGATTTCGTCCCTTCCATCTTTGACCAGCAGAGAGACCACACGTGGCCCCGGAGCTCCGACGCCCTCGAACTCGTCTCATGTGCCGAGATTTGTTGGATAATGAGTGAGTTGAGCACTTTTTGTAGGGCATAGAATAGGGAAAATAGAATTATAAGGGTTCGGGAATATTCGTGAATTTTAGCAATAAATAAATGTGTTTAGTGAACAGTTGCGTTCATAATATGTGTTGCATATGGATGATACTTAAATTTTTTAAGAATTCTTTCTGCACTTGATTTGGGTACTTCAACATTATTTTCCAGTTCACGAAGCAAGGATTGTCAACGACACTTCAATATTTTTATCAGGTTGTCGATTACGATTCTGTTTTTTAAAGGAACCATATTCAATTAAATTATTTCTATGTATTCTGAAGATTGACGAACCTGGTTGTCGTCTTTCTGGATATCTCTGAAAGTTCATATCTCGAGCTCTTCCAGCATTCTTATTATACAAAATATAACATTCATACATATCTACTTTCTCCCAATTTGGAAACCTTAAATTTGATTAATAATATGACTCAAAAAAAATCTTAAGTAATTTAGAAACTTTAAAACTCCAACAGATAAATCAAATAAATGACAAAGTTTTGACAGATAGTTACGTAGGTATGACAACAAACGCAACTAAGGCCTTTGTTTCACAGCCAACCACGTGAAAAACAGTTTTTTAAATAAATTCACTTTTATTATCATTAAATGATAGGTCTATTTTACATGGTTGAAAAGCTCTTTTAATGCTCTATTTATTGATTTATAAATTCAATATGGCGGTGATAAGAAATAACAAAGTTGGCTATGGTTTCAAAAAAACTAAAAGACCTAGGCAAAATTTGTTAACGTCATTCGATTGGCCGTATTGCTTATACAAAACTACCAAATTTCATTAAATTTGTTTGCAAAATGGCGGCGATATTTCAATTTTTTTAAAAACACAATTTTTAGTTTTTGCTCGATATTTTAGTATCCCCTGTAGATATATTTAATATTGATACAGCACCTGATTGGGCTTAGAATAGCGCAACTTTTTTCTCATTAAAACAAACTCGTATCTCTTACCGTTTCCGAAATCCCCATGTAGTTGCTTTTATCTGGGACAACCTGTATATATTTTATTAATATGTACCTTTTAGATAACTAGTTAGTTTCTTATTTTAAATTTACCACAAGGATGGTCCAGAGGACTGGATTTCTGTTAATTTTTTCTGTATTCCTTGTAATTTCGCTAAATTATCAGCGTGGGTTGCTGGTAATTTTACCAGATTTCCGTATTGCTTCCTGGTAGTTTTACCACGATTTATTTTTCATTGCTGGTACTTTTACTAGATTACCAGTGCTTGCTGCTGGTATTTTAACCAATTTTATGATAATGTAATCATAAATCTTGTAATTAGTAGACCTTTAATGAACTGCGCATTGTGTGATATTCTTTTATAACTTTATGCCCTATTAAGTAAGGCTTTTTGCCTTGCCGGGTTCTTGGACGGGTTCACACACACACACACACACTTCTTAGATGGGTTCACACCTCACAGACGGGTTCACAGATCAACCTACTAGTCCAAGCTACTTTAGCTCATGAATTTCCATCGACTCATATGTACTGCTATCCCTTGGTTGTGTGGAGTAAGAAAATCATCCGATTACTGTATATATATTTACTTACCTTTACCTTACCTTCATTTAGTTGATAACTTCGGTCATGTTATTATTTGCTTACCTTTAATGAAGGTAACCATTTAGTAGTTTACTTCGGTTAATTCCGCAATTAATTTGCGCTCGATTGTAGATATAAATTAGCTTCGGCTATACAATTAGTATTAATTAACTTCGGTTATGTTCCTTCCTCGTTAATAATTAACTTCGGTTAATTTTAGTTATATCTTGCAATTCACATATTACTTCGGTTTCAGTGAATTAACTTCGGTTAAAGCAAGAGTAACTTTACTGTTATTTTGATAACTTACGTAATATCTCCATTCCCCTTCGTTATTTTATAAGTATCTAGGTTATGTTACCTACATGGAAATATTTTCTTTTAAATAATAGATATTAATTTCGGTTATTAATTACCTACATAATTAAGCATTATTTAATTTTTATTTATGCGTTCGGGGTCATGCGCAGAGGAAAATAAGACACTAGAAAAGTTCGTACTAACCGAGATACAGGGTGTTAAACTTTATTTTTTCAATTCGATTTTCTTTAATAACTTTTTTACTATTTAAGATTTTTGCAAAAAATAACCAGCGTGTAAGTTTTTTTTGAAATTGGCAAGACGGTTCTGTTGAAAATTTTAATGTACAATGTACAGGGCGTTCCTTGGACCACTGCCATTGCATTAAAATCAGTGTATTTTTTTTGTGCCTCGGTGTATACCAGTTTCTATGTAAAATAATGGATTTCCAATCCTTTTTATGTAAAAAAGTTATACTGTTCTAAAGTCGCTCAGAGCAACGGTTTTTAAAGTTTTTGCATTTAAAGTTTTTATTGCCTAATTTATGTATGATACTTTCTTCAATTATTTCGACTAATTAATATTTTTGCAAATTTGCAAGACGATTCCGTAAAAAAATTTGATGTACAATGTACAGGGTGTTCTTTGGACCACTACCATTGCATTAAAATCATCTCAGTGTATTTTTTTATGCCTCGGTGTATACTTAAGCAGGTTTTTAAACAGAATAATATTTTAATTATTAAATAATTTTACAAACAGTTGTAATTTTAATAAAGCTTGACAGAAAAGACGCTGACAGCAACTTTATTGGATTCTATTGTTTTTTATTTTCAAAGCCTACTATAATAAACAATCTTAATTTTGATTTACTATATGTCAATTTTAAAATTTTAACTTAGTTGCCATGCTTAAAAAATTTTATATTTTTTTTTTTAAATAATAAATTATAATTAAAATTTTCTTTCAAAATAATAAAAAAAACTTGCATTAATAAAGTATACGTACTTACCATTTTAAAAAAAAACTAATACGAAGAGGATTTTGTTCCTCATTAAAAATATAGCCCTAAACAGTTGCAATAATGGACAATAACTTACAATTATTGTTTTAACACACTTATGATAATTCAAGAACCAGCCTGTATATTTTTCTAATCTTAGAATGCTATAAAAAAGTTTTGATTATAGCTAATATGTATGAAGTAGGTAAGAATTTAATCACAAATCTTTTACGCATACAATAAAAACTTCTGATTCAAACATCTTGAAAACCGTTGATCTAAGCGACATCTAAACGCTATAACTTTTTTACTTAAAAAAATAAAAAATAAATGTTTTTAATAGAATTTTGTATACACCGAGGAACAAAAAAGTTAGACCTATTTTAATGTAACGGTACCGACCTAGAGAACACCTTGTATATTTTAATTTTTTTTACCAAAATTAAATCGTCCATGCCCAAAAACCACCAAATCCAATTTTTTGTGCAAAATTATTAATTAGTAAAAACAATTGAAGAAAGTATTATACATAAAATAGGCGTGTCACGCACATGCAATAAAAATTTGAAATGCAAAAATCTCAAAAACCGTTGCTCTGAGCGACTTTAAAACATTATAACTTTTTTACATAAAAAAGATGGAAAAACCATTATTTTACATAAAAACTGGTATACACCGAGGCACAAAAAAAATACACTGATTTTATTGCAATGGCAGTGGTCCAGGAAACACCCTGTATATTGTACATCAAAATTTTCCACGGAATCGTCTTGCAAATTTCAAAGAAACTTACACGCTGGTTATTTTTTGCAAAAATATTAGTTAGTAAAAAAGTTATAAAGAAAATCGAATTGAAAAAATAAAGTTTAACACCCTGTATCTCGGTTAGTACGAACTTTTGGACTAAGGTAAGTATGGCTAAGTCGTAATATTTTGACCCAGGGAATCTACAGTTTAACTATGTACCATTAGTTCTGGGACACCCTGTATATGTTTTAATATTGTCATTTTGATGTGTGCCTAGGGCTCTCAGGTGATCAAGAGGTTGAAGAAGGCTTGCTACTTTCTGGCGTCCATTATTTGAGAGCACCTCACTATTTAATAATTAAAATAATTTATTCTTTGACTTTAACCCACCCCCAAGCTCCAAATATCTGAGCTTACGAGCACACCCTTTGCCCGCGTCAGCAGCCTTAATGCAAGACACAGTAAAATGCTTCATTCATTTATTTAAAAATATTTAATAAAATATTAAATCTATTTAAATTTACTAAATAAATAAATAAAAGCGCATGGCAATATTTTCATCGATCGACAGAGCTTTACTATCCTGCCGCTCTAGTTTATCTATTATTTTGGTTGATGGCGCTACTTGTGGGAGTAGACGATTTAGTTTTCTTACTATAAACATAAGACAAAACCGTCTACCTAACTTTACAGCGGTATCAGATTCGCCAAGTAGTGTTCTGTGTAGTCCCATAAGAACGAAACAGTTAAAAGTCAACACTTATGTCCATTACATCTTGGACCCCCGTGCGGATAAGCCTTCGAGCTACCCAAGGAAAAATACGAGAGAAACAAAACCTTTTTTGTCCGTTTAGCAAAGAAAACTTGTTTGATTTTTAAATGACGAGTTCTAAAATTTACGTTTGTTAGTATTTATTTGGCTTAAAATTCCGCTGACTGACGCTGACTTAATTGAAGGTGGCGCTACTTGCGGGTAGACGATTTAGTTTTCTCACTATAAACAAGATGAAAGCCGTCTACTTGGCAATGGCGCCATATCGACAAGCAGTGTTCTCAGGTGTCCCATAAGAATCAAACAGTTAACTGTCAACACTTATTAGGTGTGCATTAGATCTTGGATTAGCTTTCGAGCTACCCACATAAAAACAGGAAAGAAACAAAACCTTTTATTATCAATCAATGCATAAACGCACATCCAGTACCTGATGATTGGTATTTGCATTGCATTGCAAACAAGCTGGATTGCAACAATTACAGAGGAATTTCAGTAACCAGTACTCTAAGTGGATTGTACGGTAGGATTTTTAGAAATCTAATAGAGAATGATTATCATAAACAAGAAGAAAAGCAAAGTGCGTTTCGTGCAGGGAGATCTTGTAGTGATAATGCTTTGTGTCTTAAACAAGTAATTTAGAAAAGAAGTGCTAGAAATATAGAGACTCATGTTACCTTTGTGGACCTACATAAAAACTTATAATACCGTTCCAGTAGAAAAATTATGGACAGTTTTAGAGAATTGGAAATCGACTTTCAAAAGAATTAGCTATTAGTGTGGAAAATAATGTTCTATTTTTTATATTATGTTGAAAAACGTTTACTTTGTTAAATTGGTTTCTTAAATTCCTAAAAATATTTATTAAACTAGTCACCTAGTATTTAATGGCAATAAGACAAGATAACACTTCACTTGACAAAGTTAATAAACAATTTAAAAAACTTCCACTTATTGTCACAATATTGAAGATTTAAAATTTGTAAAGGAATTGATTCAAATGCCGAACTAGTAAGTTGTTGCGAATAAGAATATTTAAACATATTTTTATTTTCCTTTTATTTTTTTTTTAGGAATTTGAGTAAACAAATAAATTGATGAAAAAATAAATAAATACAGTTTTGCTGCAAACGGTTTGCTGTTTCTGAATCATTCTTTACAAACTCAAATTCTAAGGCGATATTGGTAAGATTATTTAATTCATTATTCAAACGAAAATGGACAATTTAAATCAAGATTTCTGTCCGATTTGTCTCCAACCATATCGTGAGGAGAACATGGTTGAATGTAATAATGGCAACAAATGGTGTTGTTACGAGTGCGTCAACGTCGATGATGGTGTAGCCGAGATTCCGGACTGGGAATGTCCTATCTGTACTTTGCGCAAAACATTGCAAGTAAACCGTAAGCAAACAAGCCAAGAAAAAAATATACGGCTCCTACAGAAATCTCTCACGTGTCACGAACTGCTCCTTCAGTTTTTCGACCTAGTCTTCCAGCTTTGGAGAAGTAGTCTGTAAGTTCCTACACTCAAATGCGACTTCAAGCCTTAGACCAAGAAAGATAAGTGCTCCGCCGATCTCTTGAAATAACTTATCAAGAACTAAAATTGACAAGAGAATATCGGAAATTTTTTGATGAAGAACTGCCAGAAAGTCAAAATGTTAGTGACCAAGAAGGAGAAGATCCCCTAATGAATCAGATACTATCGTGGAATATTGAGAATAAGTGTGACCAAAGACAACATGCAATGTCATCATCTGTTTCTCTTGATAGAGTAAAAACAACTACTACCACTTGCTTCTCCGAAGAAATCGGCAAAAAATTTGCTTAGATTGAACGACCAACCGGCCAGTAAAGCACTACGTCAGAAAATGGCTCCCAAACCTACATACCTTAAATCTACAAATGTTTATAAATTAACATCAGAATAACTTGATGCAAGAAGAAACTTATCTACGGAACTGCCTTCATTTAGTGGAAATCCACAAGACTGGCCACTATTTATAGATAATTTTAAACGAACCACAGCCTTATGTGGATTTAACAGCGACGAAAACTTATTCCGACTACAAAAAGGTTTAAAAGGTGCTGCCCCTTTCTGTAACGGGTTTTCTTATTTTACCTGAATGCGTTCCAGAAATAATTTCTACTTTGGAAATTCTGTATGGTAGACCAGAAAAAATTTTGAAAGCCACCTAAAGACAAACTAGAAACAATCGTTAAATTTTTCACGGCGGTTAAAAATTTATGTTTGTCCCTCAAAACAGCCCAAATGGATTCTCTACATGACAAACTTCTATTGCAAGATCTTTTAAAAAAACTACCAACTTAATTTAAGATGAATTGGGCTACTCATAAAAGTAATCTTTCAAATTTTAAAGGGTTATCCGATTTTTTCGATTGGTTTTACAAATTGGCAATCAATTTGTGTGAAGCAATGCCTAAATTATCACCATTTAAAGAAAAGTCCTTTTCACATGTATATACTAAACAAGATAGTTTAGTATTTAAATGTGAAGTTTGCGACGGTAACTGCAAAAATGTTAGTGAGTGCTCCCAATTTAAAAATTATTCAATATTAGAAAAGAAAGAACATGTTAAAAAATTTAATTTATGTAAGTTTTGACTTAAGCGACACCGATTTCCATGTAAATACCCTGTAAAATGTTTTAAGGAAGCTTGTAAAGATAGACATCATCCATTATTACATGAAAGTTTAAATAGTGTTGATCAAAAAACAGAATTTAATATGACGCAAATACACCCAATCAGCACACGCTTTAGATTGGTCCCAGTAGTACTAAAACATAATAAAAACGAAATCAATACATTTGCATTTGAATGATGAAGGTTCATCAGTCACCCTCATGAATAAAGATCTGGCACAAAAACTGAATATGCATGAAAAAAATGAACAACTTTGTCTCAAATGGACTGCGTATCAAACACGTTTAGAAAATTCCGAAAAAGTAGTTATTTCTATTAGTGGTGTTTACCAAGGAGCAAACGAATTTAAATCAAGGATAGTAAGAACAGTCGATAGCTTAAATTTACCGGAACAATCATTAGATGTTACACGGGTTAAAGAAAATTTCTATCATTTAAGAAATCTTCATATTCAGTCATACCGTAACATAACACCAGAAATATTAATAAAACTAGATAAGTGGGATCTTGCCATACCATAACAAGTAAGAGAATGTAAAATTGGTGATCCAATGGCAGCAAAATGTAGATTGGGTTGGTCTATTTTTGCACTAATGAGACAATCTGAAGAATAATACAGCTATCATATTTGCAAATGTAATAACAATGAACAAAAACTAGTTGATGCAGTAAAATAATATTTTTAGTATAGAAAGTCTTGAGTGCAGAATATAAAATCCGCTACATCAAAAGATATGGAACGAGCCAAAACTTAACAGGAAACAACCTTGTCCCAAAATGAAAATAATTACCAAATAGGTTTGCTTTGGAGATATAACGAACTAAAATTCCCTGTGAGTAAATTCATGGCTATAAAAAGATTGTAATGCCTTGAAAGGCGAGTTAAATTAAATCCTGATTTAGGAACTAAAATTAACAAACATTGATCTGACTTTCTCGAAAAGAACTATATCAGAAAATTAAGCGAACTAGAACTATCGAAATCATATTAAAAAACTTGGTACTTACCCATATTTCCTGTAACTAACCCAAACAAACCAGATAAATTTAGATTAGTGTGGGATGCTGCAGCTAAAGTAAAAGGTGTTTCTTTAAATGATATGCTACTTAAAGGAGATGATCAACTTGCTTCACTTTTTGGTGTTTTTTTTTAGATTTAGAGAAATAAATGTTTTTAAGAGTAGGTGTAGTAGTAGAAGATCAACAGGCGCAAAGATTTCTTTGGCGTAATGGTAATCTAGAGAATACATTAGATACATACGTAATGACAGTTATGACATTTGGTGCTACGTGTTCACCCAGTAATGCACAGTATGTTAAAAACAAGAATGCTGAAAAATTTATATTGGAGTTTCCTAGAGCTGTCAACTGCATCCTTATTAATCATTATGTCGATGATTTGTAATGTAATATACTAGCAGAGTAGCACAGAGTTACTTTAATAGGCGTTTCAATGTGTAAACTACTTTTTATTAGATGAAAATTACCTGACAACTAAATTATATTTTTCAACTGATTAACACAACATATTATGACAGACACTTATACAAGGATACTAGAATTCCTTATAGTTGCTTTCTCCAACACCCCTCCTCAATTTAAGGATCTTAATCCCAAAATTGTACAATGTCTTTCAAAAACTTCTCCTGTTAAACTTTTCGTTAGAACATCTGCACATTGTTTGTTAGTATTAATGTAACTTATTCTTATTATACAAATCACATACAAAATTGTATTTGACATCAACATGTTTAAGTCTCTTGTGTTCCCACTTTCCAAGGAGATGAATACATGCTTGGTTATCTTCATACAATTTTAAGGGAAAGACATTATTTATTTTAAGTTCTTTGACTAAATTTCCAAGCCAAAGTAGCTCTGAAGCTGAAGCAGTTGCAAGTGAAATGAATTCTGCTTCAGTTGATGAAAGTGCAACTGTAGATTGCTTCTTGGTAACCCAACACACTGTAGAACCATAAACTTGTAAGGCAAAACCACTTGTCGATTTCTTGTCTAGACTACTTCCCCAATTTGCATCTGCATAACCAAACACGGGCTGATTTATATAAAGCTCATTTTTCTTGAACAAAAGGCCAATGTCTAAAGTATATTTAATATATCTTATAATTCTCTTAAGACCTTTCCATTCCTTTTCTGTTGCATTGCTTTAATATCGACTAAAGTAATTTAAAGCAAAACTCAAATCAGGTCTGGTTATTACATTACGTACATTAAACAACCAATTACTTCTCTGTATGGTTTTTGCCCAATAATAGTTTCTACTAAAATATCTGTCTCTTGATATTTAAATTCCATCGGTGTTTTTATTAAATGACATTCTTCCATTCCAAAACGCTTAAGCAAATTTGCAAGATAGGGTTTTTGGCTTAAAAATATACCATCAGATGATCTTTCAATCTTTATTCCAAGGAAACTTGGAAGTTCACCCATATCTTTCATTTGAAATTCTGTGCTTAGTGCTTGTTTATACATTCCTTTAATGTTGAAAAATCATTACTTATAATTCAATCATCCACGTATACTAGTAGATAAATCTTAATACTGCCTTCAAATTTATAGTATAGACACTTCTCATGAGCACATTGTGTCATTCCCAACTTTTATAGAAATGAGTCCAATCTGAAATTCCAAGCTCTTGGAGCTTGTTTAAGACCATAAAGCGACTTTTGTAGCTTGTAGATCTTATTTGACTGTTTTCCAAAACCATCTAGTAATTTGATATATACGTTCTCGTCTAAATTACCATGCAAAAATGCGTTTTTTACATCCATTTGATGAGCTTTTAGGCCCTCTTACTTAATTATTGCTAAAAGTACTCGTACTGTTGTCAAACGAGCTACTGGAGCATATTGTTACAAATTTAAGTATTTAAATTTTATAGTTAGAATTTATTTAGGTTTAGTGTAGTATTAGGTTGACGTATTTTATGGTTGTATTCTTAATCTAGGTTTTAGTTGCGTTATCTGTGACAAACTGGTATGCGAAAGTCTAGAAAAGGGCTGGAATGATTGCGAATCGAACAAGGATGGAAGGGTTCTAGAATAGTAGGCAGCCCTCATATATAAGGCCGGACGTCGTGCATCAGTCAGTCAGTCACAGATAACATACTGAGTGGTCGTGAGATTAACACGAAGTTAATAGACCGATTATAGTGGTGAATTATTAGCAAGTTTAAGTGCGTGTTTTTGTACATAATTTGTGAAAATAAATTGACGTATCGTTTTCAACAATTGCGAGTTTTAATTTGTCGTTGTGAACCCGTAACAATTGGTGTCAGAAGTGGGATTAAAAGAAATAAATAGTGCAAAGACTATCCTTACACAGTACTACCGGCTAGGACAATTAAAAAGAAGAGCAGTAAGTGATTTTGCCAGAATATTCGGAACTGAATAGTTCTTCAAAGACTACCCTTACATATTACCACCGGATAGGACAATTGGACAGAAAAACAGTAAGTGATTTTTCCAGAATATTCGAAGAAGTTCGATATTGTTTTATTCAAAAAATAAAGAGATATTTAAGAACCGACTTCGACATTAACTTTACAGTCCAAAAATTGATAATTAGAGAGATTTTCTAGAATATTCTATAACATTCTACGACGTTCTATTCAAAAACTAGAAGATATATACAAATACCGACTTCGACATTAGATTAGTAATTTTAAAAGTAAGAATTAGAAATTATTGCTAGAATATTCCATAACATTCTACGACGGTCTATTCGAGAACCAAAAGAGATAATCAAAAAGTGACTTCTACATTTGCCTAGTAGCAGAAAGAGTAGCATTTACCAGTATATTCCAGAACATCCCATTAGGTTCTATTTAAGAATTGGAAGAGATATTGAAAAACCGACTTCGACATTCGCTTTATAGCCCTAAAATAGACGTTTTAAGTGATTTATCAGGAAGTTGATGCTTACTAGACAAAGATCGGCCAAGATGGAAGATTTAACTAAAATGATGCAGGCTCTAGCAGCTCAAATAGCTCAAAACCAGGGCGATATGAAACACACCATGGATGACATGAAGCAGACCATGGAACAAAACCAGAACGATATGAGACAGACCATTGCACAAAACCAAAACGATATGAGACGGACATTTGAAGAAAGATTAGATGGTATGCAAGAAAACTTCGACCAAATAAAGAGCAACTCCGAACAGCTGAGAGGAGAATTTAAGGTAGCAACAGAAGGTCTTAAGGAAGAAATAACTCAAAGAATGCAGAATGTAGAAGAAAAGGTGCAAAACAAATTGCAGAATGTTGAAGAAAAAGTGGAGACCAAACTACAGAATGTTAGGGAAGAAGTTTTTCAAACCATGGAAGAAAAATTCCAGGACATGTCAAAGCAGTTTATACAGCTTCAGAAAGAACACAACAAAATAAAAACTCAGGGATATGTTGTGAATTCCAACCAAAACATTAAGCCTCCAAATTTTGATGGTACGTCTTCCTGGTCTACCTACAAACAACAATTTGAAGCTGCCGCCGCTGCAAATAGTTGGAACGATGACGAAAAAGCTAGAGCTTTGTTAGTAGCTCTACGAGAACCTGCTCTTGGACTTTTACGGTCTATTCCAGCGGAACAAAAACAGAGTTACAATGCTTTAGTGGCAGCTTTAGAAAGAAGATATGGAGATGAACATTTACGAAATTTGCATTGGTCAGAATTAAATATTCGCCAACAAAGAGCAGGGGAGTCATTACAAGAGTATGAAGTGGATATCAGGAGGCTGATGTACTTGGCTTACCCAGATATGCCAGAAAATTATAGAGATCCCTTTACGGTAGATCGCTTTATTAACGGCTTGCGAGACACGGACTTAGCAAAGTTACTTCGTCGAGAACGCATCCATAACAGCAGTGAAGTGTTGATTCGAGCCCTTGAAATTGAATCATCAAATAATATATCCAGGCCAAAAGTAAGAGTTGTTTCAATTCAGGAAGGAGAAGAAATGAGCACTGGAGAGGAGGTCAACTTAAAAACGCTAAACCAACTGTTTCAGTCACTGATAAAGAAGATTGATTCTTTGAAAGAAAGTAGACGATCCCCTCCAAATGTAAAGTGTTTCAGATGCGGACGTACAGGGCATATTCAACGCGATTGTCGTGTCCAAATGAGGTCTCGCTCACCATCTAGTGGGACAGAGTACCGAAGAAGAGATCAGGAAAAACTAAAACTAGTCAACGCAGAGGGGCGGGTGTTGGCTAATGGGAATTTAGCCCCCAAAATTTACTCTATCAAGAGCCTAAAACATACTGCTGACAGTCTTAACATCGACGGACTTATTAATGGAAGAAAAGTTAATATAACAGTAGACACTGGTGCTGCCATATCATTGCTTAAGTTCAAAATTACGAGATATAAAATTCGACCAACAGAAAAGAAAATAACACTTAAGACTGTGACTGGAGAATCCGCCGACGTGTTGGGGCAGACAGACATAGACCTACAGCTGGGGAGGTTGAAGATTCGCCACTCGATATTAGTTGCAGACATAGAAGACGAATTTATTTTGGGAATGGACCTGATAAGTAAACATGGATTTGCGTTTGATAATAAACTTAATACCCTAAGATTTGGGAACGAAGAGTTCATTTTGTCAAATAGTCACATCAATAAAGAACCAATAAAGGTAGTGGCAGTATGCACAACAAGACTAGTCGGTAACAGTGAGACCATAATTTTTGGGAGGCTGGAAAGTAAAACATCAAGCTGCGTCGGACTCATAAGCCAACAAAACACACCCAACACCTACCTCGTTGCAAAATCACTAGTTAAAACCGATAAAGACATCCCGATTAGAGTCGCCAATATTTTCCCAAATAGTGTCAAAATTAATAAGGGGGAGGTGGTAGCATTATTTGAACCAGTACAGAAAGTAACAAGATGTGAAGAGCCAACTTCCGAGGATACAAGCAAGTTACCAATGGAGGTACTTCAGCAATTTGAGTCAACTTGGCAACATCTCACTCCAGAAGAATTTAGTAAAGCGAGAGAGTTTATAGAAGAACAAAGTAATATCTTCGAAGCTAGGAGTAGTTCGGGACGCACAAACCTTATTCAACATGCTATCAACACTGGCGATGCCCAACCGATAAGACAACCCCCAAGAAGACTACCAATGGCCAAGCAAGAAGAAGTTCACAATCTCATTAATAAAATGCTCAGCGACGGTGTTATTGAAGAGTCATCAAGTCCTTGGTCATCTCCTGTGGTGTTGGTCACTAAAAAGGATGGAAGTACTAGATTTTGTGTCGACTACAGGAAACTTAACGATGTGACCAAGAAAGATAGTTACCCACTGCCAAGAATAGACGACACATTAACAACATTGGCAGGATCATATTGGTTTTCTACTCTTGACCTGAAAAGTGGGTATTGGCAAGTAGGAATCTTTGAAAGAGATAAAGAGAAGACTGCATTCTCTGCTGGAAGTGGACTTTATCAGTTTAATGTGATGCCCCAGCTACATTTGAAAGACTAATGGAAGTCGTTCTACGAGGCCTTACTTGGAAAACCTGCCTAGTCTATTTGGATGATGTCATAGTAATGGGGAAATCATTTCAAGATCATCTAGATAATTTACGAGAAGTATTCTCAAGAATCAGGAACGCAAATCTTAAATTGAACTCAAAGAAATGTTTTCTGTTCCAAGAAAAAGTTGAGTTCCTGGGTCACGTCGTTTCCCGAGAAGGCATCCATACCGACGAAAAGAAGTTACAAGCAATAAAAGAATGGCCTCAACCTCGTGACAAACATGAATTGAGAAGCTTTTTGGGTCTGTGTACATACTACAGACGATTTGTAGAAGGATTCGCCAAAATAGCGTCTCCATTACATAGACTTACAGAAGATAAAGCTTCTTACAAATGGAATACCGAATGTGACCAAGCATTTAGAAGACTAAAAGCAGCATTATGTTCTAGTCCGATTCTTGCATATCCCATTCCAAAAGGAAAATTCATATTAGATACTGATGCGAGCAACGATGGCATAGGAGCAGTACTCTCACGGACAAGAGTTTCTGATTAGAACGGATCATGCTGCGTTACAGTGGCTCATGAAAATGAACCAACCTGAGGGGCAAGTCGCGAGATGGATAGAAAAGCTACAACAGTACCATTATCAAATTAAGCACCGAGCGGGAAGGGTGCATAATAATGCAGATGCATTGTCCAGAAGACCTTGCCCTGAGGATTGTAAACATTGCAGGAAAATTGATCAGAAAGAAGGAATTACCTACGTGCGCCAGATAAAGTTAGAACCAAATGAAGAATGGATTAGAACCACACAACTTAACGACAAAGATGTAGGACCTATCTTGCGATTGAAAGAAGAAAACAAGCCACGACCATCATGGCAAGATATCGCAAACCAAGGGGTGATATTCAAATCACTGTGGGCACAATGGGATTCACTGATAGTAGAGGAAAACATCCTTAAACGTGCCTGGGAAAGTTCCGATGGCCTTACTGTGGTTAATCAAGTAGTGGTTCCTAGGAGCATGGTAGACAATATAATGGCCGAATGCCATGGTGGAAAATCAGGCGCGCACCTAGGCATAAATAAAACCATGGACAAAATTCGAAGCCGATTTTATTGGGTCAATTACTTTCAAGATGTGAAAAACTGGTGCCGCCGATGTTCGACTTGTGCAGCCAGCCAAGGTCCCAAAACAAGGTCCAGAGGTCAAATGAAACAATATAACGTAGGTCTACCATTCGAACGCATTGCTATTGATGTGGCCGGACCATTTCCAGAAACTAAAAAAGGCAACAAATACATCCTTGTTGTCATGGATTACTTTAGCAAATGGCCAGAAGTTTTTGCTTTGCCTAACCAAGAGGCCACTACAGTTGCGGAAGTTCTGGTAAATGATGTTTTCAGCCGATTTGGCATTCCTTTGGAACTACATTCAGATCAAGGAAGAAACTTTGAATCAAAGCTCTTCCAGAATCTCTGTGACCTTTTAGGAATACATAAAACACGGACTACGGCTTTACATCCGCAGTCAGATGGCATGGTTGAAAGATTTAATAAAACAATAGAAGAACATCTGTGCAAAGTTGTTGATGAGCACCAAACAGATTGGGACCAATATATTCCATTGTTTTTGATGGCCTATAGAACCGCCATTCACAATACGACAGGAGCTACTCCATCTAGTATCCTGTTTGGTAGAGAACTGCGTTTACCATGTGATATCATGTTTGGTTCACCTGAAGAAGAACACTTAGAGATTAATGACTATGTCGAACGTTTAAGGCAAAAGCTGCACTATATCCATGAAGTGGTTAGAGAGCGAATAGAAATAGCCAGTGACCGCATGAAAGCCAGATATGACCTGAAAGCAAACTCTTCAGGGTTCAAAGAGAATGATCAAGTCTGGCTATACAATCCTCAACGCAAGAAAGGAAGATCACCTAAGTTGACACCACCATGGGAAGGGCCTTATAAAGTTGTTAAGAGAATTAATGATGTAGTCTACCGAATCCAGAAAAGCCCGAAGTCCAAGATGAAAGTTGTTCATCTAGACAGACTAAAACCTTACCTGGGAAATGTTGATCGAGGCGATCAAACCTGAAGAGGAGGATAGTGTTACAAATTTAAGTATTTAAATTTTATAGTTAGAATTTATTTAGGTTTAGTGTAGTATTAGGTTGACGTATTTTATGGTTGTATTCTTAATCTAGGTTTTAGTTGCGTTATCTGTGACAAACTGGTATGCGAAAGTCTAGAAAAGGGCTGGAATGATTGCGAATCGAACAAGGATGGAAGGGTTCTAGAATAGTAGGCAGCCCTCATATATAAGGCCGGACGTCGTGCATCAGTCAGTCAGTCACAGATAACATACTGAGTGGTCGTGAGATTAACACGAAGTTAATAGACCGATTATAGTGGTGAATTATTAGCAAGTTTAAGTGCGTGTTTTTGTACATAATTTGTGAAAATAAATTGACGTATCGTTTTCAACAATTGCGAGTTTTAATTTGTCGTTGTGAACCCGTAACAATATGTTTCAGTGTAGTCATATCCCTTTCTTTGTAAGAATCCTCTGACCACAAGTCTAGCCTTATACCGGCTGACATTTCCATTTTCATCACGTTTTATTTTAAAAATCCATTTTGCATCTACTGGTTTTGTATTTTTAGAATATTCTGTTTTAGACCAGGTCTCATTTTGTTTTAAAGAATCTATTTCTTCATGTACCGCTTCCAGCCATTGGTTAGCATCATCTCTTCCTGGTATATCTAAATATTCCAGCGGTACATTATCTACAAAAGATTCTGCACTCAATGCTATTGCCACATAATCATCTAGAGATTTAGGCTGTTTTTATTCTGGTACTTCTTCTCAATAATTCTTCCTCTCCCTCACTTTCTTCTTGTAATTGAATACTTTCATTGTTATTATGACTTTCAGGTATATTTTCCACATTATTAGTACTACTTTCACTGTTTGGAATTTCTAATATTTCATAACATATCTTGTCTTCATTGTCATCATCCGATTCAACTTCAAAACTCTCAGTTATTTCCCCTCCTGAAGTTGTTGAGGGTTGTGACTTTAGAGTAAACAAAGTTTCATTAAATTTTACGTCATGGCCTTTGTAAATTTTCTTTTCTTTTGGACACTAAAGTCTGTATATATTTGGATAATAACCAACCATGTAACATTCTCTAACCTGACTATTAAATTTTTTATTGTTGACTTCCTTTGGTATATGAAGGTATGCCACACATCCAAAAACTTTTAATTTTTCTAGTCTAGGTTTCTCTCCAAACCATAATTCCGCTGGTACCGCATCTTTGATTGATTGGGTTGGACTTCTGTTAATTAGATAAGCAGCTGTCATAACTGCCTCTGACCAAAAACTTTTTGACATGTAAGCATTTAACAGCATACATCTAGTTTTCTCAATAATGGTCCTATTCATCCTTTCCGCCACACCATTCTGTTGTGGAGTGTTAGTCCAGTCAACGAAGGGGTTGTAGAGTGCATGGAGGGTGGGAGAATTTTTCTCTTCGGAAATATGTTAAGGGTAGTTAGGACGTTAGCATACTAAAAGTCCCCACTCCTAGCCCTCCCGCTTCAGTGGCGAAGGGGGGTGAAAAGGTGCATTTTTTCGGTTTTGTGCCTCTAACTCGATTACGGTACGTGGTACAAAAAAACGTATTCTATTAAAAATTACAGAGGATTAAATTCCCCATAAAACGGTTGTGCCAACCTTACCTTTAATCGTAACAGATTCAGAGATAGTGCACACCAAAACCGATCATTTTTGAAAAAAAAACTTTTTGTCCCATCTTTTGTCTCAAACTTGTACATCTAACACTTTTGTTTTAAACTTTCAAAGATATTCATTAAAATTAACAATATAAAGCATTCAATTTAAAACTATGTATTTATTTATTTACTAATTTGTGCTCATAAATTTAAAGTTACAGGCGTTTTAGTTTTATATTCATATTTGTGATTTTCCAGAAAAAATTGTATAATAATGGCTTTTACCATCATCTTTCTTAAACAAAACATAAACAGAAAGTGATGATGATAATGATTTGTATTTTTGTTAAAATAACGATACTATTTAAACTATTTACCATTTTATAAATAAGCTAATAAACTATACAACTAAGTACACATATGTATAATTGAAAAGTGCATTTAGAACGTTCGTATTATATCTACTTACATTTTACCCATAATAATAAGCTTGTACTCTTGTGTACATACCACATAAATTGCATAATATACAGTTCTTTAACTATATTTATTATACCTAGAGTATCTTCTGGGTACATTTATGTGCATAGTAAACGCTTTATTTTACTTTAAAGTTTATCAAATTTATTTATTTATTTATTTATTTGCATACGCACCCAACAGGCTAAAGCCCAATTATTGGGTGGAAAAATTTACAGTTATACAATGTTTGTTATAGAACAGAAATTACAATGCAAAATAATAGATATAAAATAACAAAAAAGTTAAAAATAACCTAACCTAACCAGTGGCGGATTCAGGGGGGGGAGGGGGGGCACTAGGGGCACTTGCATTATTATTTAAAACCTTATATAGTAATAGTTGCTGATAGTACGTACGCCTTGCTTCCAGTGATGACACGTTAAATTCATTTAAAAGTTGGTCATGAGGATATCCTAGCGGAGGATAAGAACCATGAATTTTAAAATAAAGATATTTTAGAAAGCGTCTTTGTATATTTTCCAAGGGATCAATAGGGTTGGTTTGATGAGGACACCATATAGCTGATGCGTATTCTAGTTTAGGCCGAACGTATGCGAAGAACAGTGTTTTTAATGTTTCCACATTTTGAAATTCACGAGAACAGCGAATTATAAAGTCATACATTTTAGAAGCATTTTGAGAAATATTGTAGATATGATCAGAAAAGGATAGTTCAGAATCAAATAAGACCCCCAAATCTTGAATGGATGATTGTCTAGAAACAATTGTATTATTAATGCTGTAGTCAAAAGTAATAGGATTATTTTTTCCTTGTGAATGAAACTATGTGGCACTTATCGATGTTAAGATGAAGATTATTGTTTTCGCACCACTCACTGATGTTTTGAAGATTTTGTTGCAGTCTGAGACAATCATGTAAGCTGGAAATGGAAACAAATATTTTTAGATCATCAGCAAACATCAAAATAAGAACATCAATGACATCTTGAATATCATTGATAAGGATGCTAAAAAGAAGAGGTCCCAGCACTGATCCCTGTGAAACTCCAGAGGTAGCAAAGTATTCGACAGACCTGTTACCACCCAGTGCTACGAATTGAACTCTGTCGGTAAGCAGTGAATTTAACAAATTTACAAGTGGGATGGCAAACCCAAAGCTTTTTAGCTTGCTTAAAAGCACTGAGTGATCAAGTCTGTCAAACGCTTTAGAGAAATCTGTGTAAATCACGTCAGTTTGTCCTTGTTTGTCAATAGAGTCAGCAATATGCTGTGTCACGATGAAGAGGTTAGTTATCGTGGAACGACCCTTCATAAAGCCATGCTGATAGGGACTGAGAAGATTTTTTACAGAGGGATAGATTTGCTCATGCAGTAAAATTTCAAAAGCTTTAAGAAAATTACAGATTATTGAAATGGGTCTGTAGTTACCTATGTCGGATTTATCACCTTTTTTATAAACTGGACAAACTTTAGAAACTTTCCAAGATTGAGGTATGCTACATGTTTTTAAACAGAGGTTAAATAAGTGACAAAGCGGTTTGGATAGTACAATCTCCTTTTACACAAAAAAGTTATTAAGACTTAAACATTTATTAAAAATGAGTTTAAAAATTCTACATTTTATAATATTTCTATTAAAGTTATTTAACCTGGCGCATAATATACAGTATGTCAAAAGTCTGGAATCACCTTTTTTTTTAAACTTGGAGATAAAATCATGGACACGTCAATTTTGAAATAGGACGAGGAGTCACCTAAAAATACTATATTGTACAGAGTGTCCTCAATAAGACATATGCATGCATATTTTTTTACTTATATTGCATCTAAAAACTAATTTTACCAATTTCTAAGAAAAAGGAATTTAATGTAAAGGCTTTTTGGATAAAAGTTGTTTATTTTTTGCTTGCATTTTGCTATTCTCTAATGATAAATGATGGGCAGAGATCAGGCCCCGTAGTCATTTTAGCCTTCAAGTTTTTTAAAGCGAATTCTACTTCTAAGACAGAAAACTGATGAACTTGAATTTGAGTATTCGTTGCAGAGATGTTATTATTAGGATTTTGCGCTAAGGGAGGGGTAAAAGATTGTTTAAAAAAGTCAGCAAATGAGTTGAGAATAGCGTCCGAACCAACAACTTCATTATCGTTGTAAAACATTTTATTTGGAATATTTTGATTTTCTTTCTTTGAATTCAAGTAAGACCAAAAGTTTTTTGGATTATTTTTGAGATTGCGTTCTGTTTGTTTAATAAAATTTTGTTCTTGCATGTTGATTTCGTTTTTTATCTGAGTTCGCAGCGCTCTAAATTCGGTTAAGAATAAAATATTACCCGTTTTTTTATATTTGTAATGAAGTTTGGATTTGCGTTTTAAATCTGTCTTGATTTGTTTTGTGAACCATGGAGGGTAGAATTTTTTAATTTGATGATTTTACGCGGTTTATAACGCGGAACGCACATGTTAAAAAGCTCATAAATTTTTGTGTATAAAAGTTCACATGCACTGTCCACAGTATCTTCATTTTCTACGAGAGACCAGTCAGTGCTGACAAAATAATTATACAACACTTGTAGGTCTGCTTTTTTAAAATTGAAGTTGTTTTGGAGGTTCAGGTCATTATTTTGCGATCTCTTTCTAATTGTGTCAAAGGAACATGATATGGAGAGCGCCGGATGATGCTCGCTTTCGTCAACAAGGACATCCACCGCTCTCGCCACATGGCAGGACTCCTATTGTGTGCGTTCCTAATGAAGTTTCTTTGTTGTAGTCTTAAGATGACCTAATGAACTGTTTAGTAAATTAATGTTATTGCTTGTTCTATCAGTGTCAAGGAAGGCAGCATATTCTGTAATATTGAAGTCACCTACGATATAGACAAGTTTTCCGTACAAAAAATCAAGTGAGAGAATTAGGTCAAAAAATAGTTCCAGGTCATTGTTATTGATCGGAGGAGGTAGATAAACTGCAATAACGTAAAAGAAGAAATAATCTATATTAATTTTAACACATGCAACATCTATTTTTGCAGGTAAAGTGGATGTACAAAGGGCTATTCTACATGAATTCATTTTGTTGTTGTTAACAGCAATTAGAAGTCCACCCCCTCTATCAGTTTTTGTTGCAGTAAAGTTTCGATCTTGACGATATATTGAAAAATTTATGGAGGATATTTTAGAGTCAGTGACTGAACTGTTAAATCATGTCTCAGATACTATGATAATATCGTATTCGCAAGTAAAAGTAAAGTTTAGCAGTGCGCCGGTCCTATTTCTGATACCGCTCACATTTTGGTAGTACAACGTTTAATCGGTTTTTTGAATTTGCGTGGGCGACTTATCAATATAATCATAAGATAAGAAAGATGCGCTGCTTGTAGGACTGTGAATTGGCGGTATGTTCGAAGATGATTGCTATTGAGCTAAAATTGAGCTAAAATATTACGTCGTAGCTTGGCAACTGCATTTTTGTAAGCGTACAGCTTGAGTGTACCCATACCTCATGATCAGTACGAATGTCGGCAAAATTAGCTGGGTCGGTATTTTTTAGCCTAATACAGTTTGAGCAACAGATAGTAACGGACTTACAGTCATTTACTTACAATTATTTTGTTTGTCTTGCTTTCTTCGATTGGGAAGGGCCACTGGCTGGCTCCACTTTTGAAATTTTCTCGAGGTCAATGGTTTCTCATTCGGTGTTAGTCTTAGGCAATGTCGGAAGGAATTCCATATCTTCGTTGTCTTCATTGTGATTGATTGAAACGGATACAGCATTAAAACAATTACCCTGACAATTGTTGCACAAATGTAAACAATTCAGCGCCATCTTTTTGCAGCTACATTTGATGCTACTGCTGTCAGTTGCGCATCTACAAAAAATCACGACCTAAATTTATTTTGGTGCCACAGGATCTTGGGTGAAGACAGGAACTAAACAGGTTGCTTCTTCTCAACCCCATAATTCTGAAACGAGCTGATTTTCTAACCAAAGCTGAACTTGATAATATGTTCTATACGAATGTTGTTTTCTTTCTTTCTGACTTGGGGGAAGTCATGTTAGGTCAGAGTTAATACTTGCGACCGATTTTAAAAATAAACGAAATCTGTACCCATTTAGGGAATTTTCATTTACTGGGAAATTATACCATTTCAATATGCCTAAATGTCCAGAATTTTTACTTCAACATGCAAGGGCAGAGATTTTTAAAATGCTTTTGCTGATCTTTTGAATTCAGATTGTTTTTGATAAAGCTTTATAAATCCAAGTTTACCCCTTCGAAATACTGCCGATGTTGAATCGCAACCAATAAACGCATTAAGGAACAATATTTATTTTTGTCCAAGCTGCTGAATTTCGTGGGTTATACATGAGTTTCCACTTTTCCTCTGCCAGGTTTTGTAAATAAAATATTGTAGTCGCGTGAAGTATTTTCAACAAGGATTACCGCGAGATCTATATCTTCCCGATTAAGCTACATTGCAAGTATTGAGTTTTGAATTGCAGTGCGCTCAATTAACATGATTCCAGTTTCCTGAACTTACAGGTTGAGTTTATGTTAATCCCCGCCCCCTAATACAGCTAAATACCGCACGTTCCGTTTAGAGAAATACGTTCTTGCCACACCCCGGAGAAAAACAAGTTCATTTTCTCCAACTTTCTCCGATTTATATTAAAAAAGTTAAGGGGTTAACATTACAACATTTAACATTACCCTAACTTTTATCTTTTCTCGAGCCTGCCTTTTGGTATATTTTTGTATAAAATATTATATTCAGTTTATTTTATAAAATGTCTTATATACTTTTATATGATACAAAAAGCGAATAGGAAAGTTTTAGTAATATTTCGGAAAGTTGATATGATAAATTTGATTAAAAATTGAAATTTGCTGTCTTTCTTTTGAAAAATTAAACGTAGATTGGTAAAAATTACACATTTTTAAAGAAAATTGATCGGTCTTTAATTTTTATGTTAATGAATTTCTTCTAAAATCAAAAACAAATGTGTTAAATGAACAAGTTTGATAAAAAATATGGGGCAATAATATGTTTTTCAAAAATTACCGATTTTCGGTAGCCAATATCTCAATACGTGTTATGTCAAGGATAAAGTTAGCACAATGATTTTGTTGGGAATTTATTGCTCTTTATTTTTTAATGAGACATTTTTTTTTGTACAACCTACCGTAATCGAGTTATAGGCACAAAACCGAAAAAATGCACCTTTTCACCCCCATACGGCACTGAAGCGGGAGGGTTAGGAGTGGGGACTTTTAGTATGTTTACCTCCTAAATGCCCCAAATACATTCCTGAAGAGAAAAATTATCCCCCCTCCATGCACTCTACAACCCCCTCATGCCCATTCATTGACTGAACTATGTATGCAATGGTGTACTCCAACTGAATACCATTTTCTTGAAAGAAATTTCGGATTTCATTAGAAACATTCTCCACCATTATCACAGCAAAAACGAGAAATTTTTGTATTGGATTGAGCTGTGACCATTGCTACATATGCTTTAATGTTGCTAAAAACTTCAGCCGTACTAGCCAGCGTGTAACAAGCAGTTAAATGTGTATAGTCGTCAAAGTCAAAACATATCTCTTTCCATCATAATAAGATGTTGGGTTTATTGGTCCAAAAACATCACTGTGTATTAATTCCAGTGGTCTTTTTGATCTTACTTTTTCTAGCTTGTGTGGTAACCTCGTTTGTTTTCCTTTAATGCAAATGTCACAACTACCATCTTTGCATAATTTTCCAAACCCTAAACTGTACATTTTGTCCAAATTTTGTAGGTTGTTGTAACTGATATGTCCAAAACGTTAGTGCCAAATTTTTGATAAATTTTCGCAATTAGCTGCACAAGCCTTATTATTTAAAATACTAAAGCTGATTTCATACATTTTATGAATTTTCTTTGCTTCAAATACTATGTTTCCAGCTTTGTAAATTACAGCTTTCCCATTTTGATAAACAATATTACAGCCTTTCTTATCCAGCTTTCGTACAGAAATAAGATCAAATTCTAAACCAGGGACCAATAAAACTTCAGATAAGGTAATTTTCTTCTATTCCATCCACTGATGTGTTAGCTATAATTTCACCTACTTCCTTTGCTTTAAGTGTTTCTCCGGATTTCGCTATTCTTATTGTTATAGTATTCTCAAGTCTTTTAATGTTTGATAATAAGGATTTATTACTGGTCATATGTTCCGTGGCGCCACTGTCTAAGTAAAAAATTTCTTTATTTTCAGATGGCTTACTGCTAGACAAAACTAAACTGTATTCTTCCTCGACATTCGCTGGGGTAGCTTTTGAGTTTTGACACGTCACATTCATGACATTTATATCTAAATCGTGTATTATTTCCTTTTTGGTAGTTACTGTTGCTATTCTGACTAAATTTCCTATTGCTAACACTTGGTAAAGACCTTGCTTCAGAAACAATGTTTTCCTACTTTTTAGAAGACTCATCCATTAGCCTATTTTTGACGAAACTCATTGACAAACGATCAGGCGAAAGAGTTTCCAATGCTGTTACTACATTATCATACTGCAGTGGCATTGTAAGTAGTAAATGACAGACAACATCCATCTCTTCTACTTTGCACCTGTGTATTTAAACTCTCTAACGAGTTTATCAAATTCAAGAAAATGGACTTCTAAACTCTGCTCTGACGGTTGAAATAACAAAGTTAGCAAGTTTCTTCAGTTTTGCGAGTTCATCCTCTTTTTTATCAAATACAAACTTTACTTTATTTGTGTACTTTTCCTCAACAAAACTAAGCAGTTCTTTCTCATCTAGTAAAACTTCCAACCTAAATTTCCAGTTGTTGTAGTTACTTCCATCGCAGAGAGGAATTTTATACTTCTCGTCATCCATTCTCTGAATATTTGTGCTGTATTTATCAATTCCAAGATCTTCAGTCCTCCTGCCTTGCGTAGTTCTGGGCCCATAACCTAATGTAATATACTAGCAGAGTAGCACAGAGGTAGTTTAATAGGCGTTTCAATGTGTAAACTACTTTTTATTAGATGAAAATTATCTGACAACTAAATTATATTTTTCAGCTGATTAACACAACATATTATGACAGACACTTATACAAGGATACTAGAATTCCTTATAGTTGCTTTCTTCAACAATTTGTTGGATTCCGCTCATACAGAAGAAAAAGCAATTGAAATTGCGAAGCAAGTTACTATAATTCATGCAAAAGGAAACTTTGAAATAACAAATTGGTGCTCCAATTCAACAAAACTAACAAATATAATGAACACGAATGAAAATGAAAAAGTAGAAATGAAATTCGATGATAAAAATGACAAAAGCACAGAAAAGGTTCTTGGAATGTGGTGAGACCTAAAAACAGATTCATTTCTATACTCACTACGCTTTAACAAAGGGAATAAAGACGTTTTAAATGGAATAAAATTCCTACAAAGAGAGAAGTTTTAAAAATATTAATGTCAATTTATGACCCTTTTGGGGCTTTCGGTTAAAACACCTGCCACAAATTGAACATATAGCTATTCCACGTTGCTACCTAAAACATTTCAAAATTGGGAACATTTGAATGTTCAACTTCATATATTTGTTGATGCCAGTGAACACGCAAGTGCAACAGTTGCTTATTTAAGAATGAAAAACCATAATAATATAGAGTGCACCTTGGTAGGATCTTAAACACATATTGCTTCAATTAGACCAAAAACTATCCCACGCCTGGAGCTTGATGCGGCTGTAATGGGTGCTAGATTTGCAAAATCACTTAGCGAACATCTTTCTATATCAATAAAAAATATAACCTATTGGTCAGACTCTGTTATTGTTTTGAGTTGGCTGAGAAAGATGACCCTAGAAAATTTACCAAATACGTAACATACCGAGTAGCGGAAATATAGGAAAATTCAATGACTTCAAATTGGAGATATGTTCCTACTAAACTTAATGTTGCAGATGATGCAACAAAAAAGACAAACCAATTCTTTCTAAAATATTTGGATCGATAATTCCTTGGCCCAGAATTTTTATATCAAGAGGAAGCATTTTGGCCCCGGGACACCATTCTAAAGAAGGAATTAACAGAAAATGCAGAAACTATTCTAGATAATAAAATAATTGAAAATGCAGAATGTTTGTATGTTGATAAAATAGTCAAAAAGCATTGCTTTATTAAAATTGAAAGATTTTCGTCGTACATTTCACTTTTAAAAACAATGGCTTATGCCCTTAGATTCTGTTACATTATGTTATCTATTTATAAGAAAACTGAGAGACCTAAGGATGTTGTTTTAAATTCAAGTGAAATGGAAAATTCTGTATAATAATTCGTCAAGTTCAACAAGAATTTTTCGAAGAGGAAATCAAGCAGTTGTCCAAAGATAATAATAAAAATATAAAGGTGACAGTTAAGAAATCAAGTATTCTATGCAAAATTTCTTCATGCGTAGATAAAGATGGACTATTACGACTTCGAAGCAGATTAGACCAAGCACAGATTTTAAATTTTGACTTGAGACAACCTATAATTTTACCAGGTGAATCTTATTTATCAAGTCTAATAATAAAAGACTAAACTGTTGTTCATGAAATAAGACAAAAATACTATATACCAAAACTAAGAAGAGCTTTATACAAAGTGAAACGAGAATGCCAAATGTATAAAATCAAACTTGCTGAACCTATAGCTCCAGAAATGTCACCTCTACCTGATTGTCGGCTTGCTGTATCTCAAGCTCCTTTTATTTATACTGGAGTTGATTATTTTGGACCTATCACTGTTAAAATTGGAAGAAGATTAGAGAAACGCTGGAGAGTTCTGTTTACTTGCTTATCAATAAGGGCAATTCATGTAGAAGTGGCTTACAAATTGGACGCTGACAGTTGTATAATTTGTTTTCCTAAATTTAATAATCGAAGAGGCCGACCACGTCATATTTATTGTGACAGAGGGATCAACTTTATTGCTACAGAAAGACTATTAAAACAAGATCTAAAAACTTTACGCCATTATCTCCGCACATGGGAGAGACTTGTTAAAGCCGTTAAAATTGCTCTGTACGTTGCCTTACCCAATCATCACACACCAAGTGACGAATTACTACAAGCATGTTTAGTAACTGCAGAAAATATTGTAAACTCTAGACCTCTTACATATTGTTACAAATTTAAGTTAAATTTTATAGTTAGAATTTATTTAGGTTTAGTGTAATATTAGGTTGACGTATCTTGGTTGTATTCTTAGTCTAGGTATTAGTTGCGTTATCTATGACACTTGTGCTTGGCCGCGTACCTTCTGGAAGAAACGAAAATGCTCGTGAATCGAAGAAGGATGGATGGTTCTCGAATAGTAGACAGACCCTATATATAGGGCCGGACGTCGAGCATCGGGCAGTCACAGATAACCAATGGTAGTGATCGCTAGATGTTAACGCGAAGTTAATAGGCGGATTAAAGTAGTGAATTATTATAGTTATACTTATTAATAAGTTTAAGTGCGTGTTTTTGTACATAATTTGTCGAAATAAATTGACGTATCGTTTTCAACAATTGCGAGTTTTAATTTGTCGTTGTGAACCCGTAACAATTGGTGTCAGAAGTGAGATTAAAAGAAATAAATAGTGCAAAGACGATCCTTATACAGTACCACCGGCTAGGACAATTAAAAAGAAGGAGAGTAAGTGATTTTGCCAGAATATTCAGAACTGAATAGTGCAAAGACTACCCTTATATAGTACCACCGGCTAGGACAATTGGACAGAAGAACAGTAAGTTATTTTTCCAGAATATGCGAAGAAGTGCGATATTGTTTTATTCAAAAACCAAAAGAGATATTTGAGAACCGACTTCGAAATTAACCTTACAGTCCAAAAATTGATAATTAGAGAGATTTTCTAGAATATTCTATCACTTTCTACGACGTTCTATTCAGAAACTAGAAGAGATATACAAATACCGATTTCGATAGTAGCTTAGTTATTTTAAAAGTAAGAATTAGAAATTATTTCTAGAATATTCCATAACATTCTACGACGGTCTATTCGAGAAACAAAAGAGATAATTAAAAAGTGACTTCTACATTTGTCTAGTAGCAGAAAGAGTAACATTTACCAGTATATTGCAGAACATTCCATTAGGTTCTATTTAAGAATTGGTAGAGATATCGAAAAACCGACTGCGACATTAGCTTTATAGCCCAAAAACAAACGTTTATAGAGATTTGTCAGAAAGTTGATGCTTACCAGACAAGGATCGGCAAAGATGGAAGATCTAACTAAAATGATTTTTTTTACGGGTATGCGCACTCGCAAGGAGATCCCTATCACGCTCGAGAAGCGGCAAGTGCGCGGAAATGTTGGTGTGTGTTGGTTTTGAAACGGTTCAGGTTGTAACCCGCAGGGAAAACTGTCGCAGGGAGTTTATTCCACAGCGATGCTGTTCTCCAGAGATATGAATTCTGATATAATGAGGTTCTTGGTGCCTCTATTTTGACAATAAATTGATGGTTACCGTCTGTTTGACGTGTTCGCCTAGTAGGTGCTACTCCCGGGGGGATCATACGTGCCAACTCTTCAGAGCATTTTCCGTGATAATACCTGTAGAAGAGAGATAGATCGCCCACAGTTCTTCGATGTTCGAGACTATCCAAGCTACGGGTAAGTGCGGGATCATTGATCAGCTTGATAGCTCGTTTTTGCACGGTGTTCAAAAGCATTAAGGTATGTTTGGGTGCCGCACTCCATATATGTGAGCAGTACTCCATAGTTGGTCGAATCTGGGCTTTGTAGAGTGTCAGCAGTTGGCTTGGTGTATACAGATCACAGTGCGACCCTGTATTTTTTAAGTTTTTTAAGATGTCCGCAAAATTATTTTTATGGGGTGTAAATGCGGTTTTATTAGTCGTTATAAAACACTATATTTTAAAATCAAATCAGATCCTTTTTTCTAAAAAATTTGAATTTCAAAAATTTATCATTTTTTTACAATTTTTTTATATAATTATCCTATAGAATCATATTTAAAGTACTTTAAGTAAATGATTATAGCCGTAATAAACAAAAGAACTAAACTTGTAACTACTTTTGTCATAATTTATTAAGATTATTAAATAATTTTAATAGGGCTAAGGCAACAAAAAAATAATTAAGTTCCTAAAGAATGGTATGGTAACAAAACTAAATTCTATTTGAACTAAATTTAACAAGCTTTCAAAAGTTGCTCTGCCTACCGTTCATCAATAATAATTGTGTTTATTTTGTATTTATTCCAAATAGTTAAAAATTCCCTATTAATCGATTCTCCAGCTTGTTCTGACCAAATGCTGTTTTGTAAGATGCTGTAGTATGCAGTGAATTTTAAGGGTTTGTGTCACCCCGGCATGTTCTAAAACGGCTTCTAAGTGCTTTAAATCTGCTTCAAGTTCAACGTATGTTTGAACAGAACCGAAGCATTGTTCAACAATTGAAAGCAGATACAAATGGCATTACGAAAATATAATCTGTCTCTCCTAGCACTTCTCGTGATGTTAAATGGTTTGTATTCTTTAGGAGCTTTCTGCAGGCATTGCCTTCAAATATTTAGCCGTGGTAGTGTTTTGCAATCACGTTTAGCTTTTTTGGCCATTTAAGCGTATTTTCTCTGTCAAGAAGTGGTACTAGGCCATTCCAAAATACATGATTAACAAACCCCTGCAACAGATGAAGTGCAGGTAGGATGCATTTCTGAAAGACACAAAGATCTTCCTGTTCCTCAAATAGGGGTTTGTTAATAACACTAAAAGATTCTTTGGCTCTTTTGATATTAGAATCCAAATATGTGTTAAATTTATTAAAATATAACTTTAGATCCCCATATGATCTTGGCTCCTTTTCATAACTTAAGCTATAAGACCTCATCTCTGTAAGGGAAATGTGGCAATAAGGTCACGGGTAGCTGGACGTTGCTGTTTGCATTCCATTCACGATAAGCAGTAGTTTAAAGACACAAACTTGAACGATATACTATTTAGGTTTGTTATTTGAAATAGTTTGGTAATATTTTTATAAGTTTCTTTAATATCAGCATTTTTTAAATCAGTAAGTCTCCCTTTCTTTGCAGCACTATCGCCTTCGCTGTATTTTGTACTACACATTTCAACTGAAAATTTTTGGAAATCTTTAAGGAATATGAAGGCATATTTTAAAAAAGTTTTGACCTCCATCGCTTACAACTTTTTAGTTCATATTTTGTCCCACGGTTTGTCTTTCTTTAATAATTCTTTCAACAAGATGACTTGCATCAGCATAAATAAAGGGTCTGGAAGATTTACCTTCGCTGGTTTCAAATTCAAAATGATCCTTTTTCTAACAGTCTAAAAGCATCTTGGATTTCTCTTGGTGGTGTTATCTATAATTCAATGATATAGATTGTTTGCCAGCTCAACTTCTTATAAAATTGGTAATTTTTTCCATATTTCTATTAGAGAATCCCTCATTTGTTTGTAAATTATCTAAGTGTTCCTGAGTAAAACAGTTTAGTTGTTGCTGGATTTAAAGTTACCTTTGCCGTTTTGCCCCCTGTAGATAAATTAACAGAAATGTTTTTATACGCTTTGGAAGAACGGAAAGTAGTATTTTCTTGACGTTGACGATTGTTGTTTAGAAGAAATCTTTTTTTTGGATGACATTTAGTTGTTGCAGTCTGACAAATTACACAATTGCACTCATAAAAACTTCTAGTTTCCTTCGAAACTAATATTTTGTCAAATTCAGGCATTTTTGTCATTTTACGCTTTAAAGTACCGTTTTATTTTCTTTCTTAGGGAAATCCGACATCGAGTGCAAATAGATAATGGGTATTTACTATCTAAGTCACTAAAGTTTGTATCCAAAAGTTCACATATGAGTTCTTTAGTTTTTGTTGTAATTTTAAATGAAACACAACAAAAACATACCTATCAAACATAACACGGCGTCTTTTTATTCTTTTGTTTTTAAAATCATGGCATTCTTGATTGTGGGCCACTACCCAAAAGTCACCAACTGATTGATTTTGACAAAATGCTGTCTGACATATTTTGACAGTCTTTCAGACAGTGATTTAAATCTAGGGGTTTTTAATTTAATTTTTTATAGGTCGTACGCCCCGAAAACGTAAATTGTAATAGTGAAAATGAAAAAAAGCAAAAAATATACAAAAGGATCTTTTCCGATTTTAAAATATCGTGATTTTAGACGATCAATTAATAAACTTGTATAAACTATAAACAGTTTTTAGCGGACATGTCAAAAAACTTAAAAATTACAGGGTCGCACTGTGAGATGTCTTGTACGAAATAGCACCCCAAGCTTTTGGGACGCCCTTTTAGCTATATCTGCCACGTGACTGTGCCAAGACATGTTGGTCTCTGCAGTTACTCCTAAGATGTTCAACTGGCTCTGCAATGCGACAGCACTTCCAGATAACATGATGTTTGGCTCACCAGTGTTGGACTTTTTTGAAAACAGGGCTGCTTGGGTTTTCTGCGCGTTGAACTGTACAAGGTTTTTGTTGCCCCAGTCCTCTATTATCTCCAAGTCGTTATTTATCTGTGATATTTCAGTTAGTCTAAGGAAATGGAATTCACGTGCGGAGAGACATGTGGGTGGTATGACTGAGGAGACTACATTGCCATCATCTGCAAAGCAATAAAGTGGATTTACTGTTTTATCTATGAGGTCATTTATGTAAATCAGAAAAAGTGTTGGCGAAAGGATTGCTCCCTGTGGTACACCAGCATTTGTTTGGTAAGAGTTGGAGTTCCGGCCATCCAGTGCAACATAAATGGATCTATCCTTAAGGTAACTTTCAAACCAAGTGCAAAGTCTCGGCGACAATCCCGTTGCTTTGAGCTTGTTGAGCAGATTTTCATGCCAGACTTTATCGAATGCTTTAGATATATCTAAGGCAATTGTTCTTGTTTCACCTCGCAACTCAATCGCTTTTTGCCATAAGTGAGTGACGTATGTAAGTAAATCGCCAGTTGACCTATATTTTCGAAATGCTTATTGCTTGTCGTTGATAATTTTGTACTTTTCCAAGTACTTGGTTAGGTGATTGTTCACAACTCTTTCCATTACTTTTGATATCACCGGAAGTAGAGCAATTGGTCTATAGTTTAACGGATCTGTCTTTTTTCCTTTCTCTGGAATGGGTTGTACTGCGGCAGACTTCCATGATGATGGATATACTCCTTGCCTATCAGATAAATTGAATAATTTTGCGAAAGTTGGGGTGATTTCGCTAGCACAACTTTTGAGTACTATCGCGGGAATGCCATCTGGACCCATTGCTTTGTTTGTATCCAACTTTTTAAGGGATTTTCGTATTTCTCTGTGACAAAAGGGTATCTCTGGCATACTGTGGGAAACCCTTTCAATAAACGGTGGAGTTTTTCCATTTGGCACTGTTTGAGGAGGTTTGAGTTGGAGGAAAAGATTTTGGCCAGCATATTGGCTTTTTCCTCTGATGTTGTGGCTAAGTGAGTATTTTTATCTGTAAGTGGTGGTATGGATGACTTGGTGAAGTTTGGTCCAACGGCTTTTGCAAGAGACCAAAAGGACCTAGAACTACTTGGAAAATTCAGCAACCTGTTTTTTATTCTTTGATTGTATGTTTCTTTGGCGGCGTCAATAGTAATTTTGCAACTATTTCTAGCTTCTATAAATTCTGTGTGGTTTTGAGCGGTTTGTTGTCGTTTCCAAAGGTTATATGCTCTGTGTTTTTTCTGTACAGCCATTTGACACTGGCTGTTCAACCAAGGTTTTGCATTAGCTCTGCATGCGATGCAGGCTCTAGCAGCTCAAATGGCTCAAAACCAGAACGATATAAGACAGACCATCGAACAAAACCAGGACGACATGAAACAGACCATGGAACAAAACCAAAACAATATGAGACAGACCATTGAACAAAATCAGAACGACATGAAACAGACCATTGAACAAAACCAGAACGATATGAAACAGACATTTGAGCAAAGATTAGATAGCATTCAAGAAAACTTCGATCAAATAAAGAGCAACTCCGAACAGCTGAGAGAAGAGTTCAAGACTGCAACCGAAGATCTTAAGGAAGAAATAACTCAAAGAATGCATAGTCTGGAACAAAAGATACAAAATAAATTGCAGAATGTAGAAGAAAAGGTACAAAACAAATTGCAGAATGTTGAAGAAAAAGTGGAGACCAAACTACAGAATGTTAGGGAAGAAGTTTTTCAAACCATGGAAGAAAAATTCCAGGACATGTCAAAACAATTTATACAGCTTCAGAAAGAACACAACAAAATAAAAGCTCAAGGATGTGTTGTAAATTCCAACCAAAACATTAAGCCTCCAAATTTTGATGGTACGTCTTCCTGGTCTACTTACAAACAACAGTTTGAAGCTGCCGCTGCTGCAAATGGTTGGGATGATGACGAAAAAGCTAGAGCTTTGTTAGTAGGTCTGGGAGAACCTGCTCTGGGACTTTTACGGTCCATTCCAGTCGAACAAAAACAGAATTATAACGCTTTAGTGGCAGCGTTAGAAAGAAGGTATGGAGACGAACACTTGCGAAATTTACATTGGTCAGAATTAAATGTTCGTCAATAAAGAGCAGGGGAGTCATTACAAGAGTATGAAGCGGACATCAGCAGACTTAAATGCCAGAAAATTTCCCTTCATGGTAGATCGCTTTATTAACGGCTTGCGAGACACGGACTTAGCAAAATTACTTCGTCGAGAACGCTTCCATACCAGCAGCGAAGTGTTGATTCGAGCCCTTGAAATTGAGTCATCAAATAATATGTCCAGGCCAAAAGTAAGGGCTGCCTCAATTCAGGAGGGTGAAGAAATGAGCAATGAACAAGAGGTTCCCTCAAAGACGCTAATTCTTCAATCACTGATAGAGAAGATTGACCCTTTAAATGAAAACAGACGTCCCTCTCCAAATGGAAAGTGTTTTAGATGCGGACGTACAGGGCATATTCAACGCGATTGTCGTGTCCATCATCATTCATCAATCATTTTAGTTAGATCTTCCACCAAATGAGGTCTCGCTCACCATCTAGCGGGACAGAGTACCGAAGAAGAAATCAGGAAAACTAAAACTAGTCAACGCAGAGGGGCCGGTTTTGGCTAAAGGGAATGTAGCCCCCCAAATTTATTCAATTAAGAGCTTAAAACATACTGCTGACAGTCTTAACATCGACGGACTTATAAATGGAAGACAAGTTAACATAACAGTAGACACTGGTGCTGCCATATCATTGCTTAAGTTTAAAATTGCAACGAGATATAAAATTCGACCAACAGAAAAGAAAATAACTCTTAAGACTGTGACTGGAGAATCCGCCGACGTGTTGGTGCAGACAGACATAGACCTACAGCTGGGAAGATTAAAGATTCGCCACACTGTATTGGTTGCCGAAATAGAAGACGAATTTATTTTGGGAATGGACTTGATAAGTAAACATGGATTTGCGTTTGATAATAAACTTAATACCCTAAGATTTGGGAATGAAGAGTTCATTTTGTCAAATAGTCACTTTAATAAGGAACCAATAAAGGTAGTGGCAGTATGCACAACAAGACTGGTCGGTAACAGTGAGACCATAATTTTTGGAAGGCTAGAAAGTAAAACATCAAGCTGCGTCGGACTCATAAGCCAACAGAATATACACAACACCAACCTCTTTGCAAAGTCACTAGTTAAAACCGATAAAGACATCCCGATTAGAGTCGCCAATATTTTCCCAAATAGTGTCAAAATTAATAAGGGGAAGGTGGTAGCATTATTTGAGCCAGTCCAGAAAGTAACAAGATGTGAAGAGCCAACTTCGGAGGATAAAAGCAAGTTACCAACGGAGGCACTTCAGCAATTTCAGTTCACTTGGCAACATCTCACTCCAGAAGAATTTAGTAAAGCGAGAGAGTTTATAGAAGAGCAAAGCAATATCTTTGAAACTAAGAGTAGTTCGGGACGCCCAAACCTTATTCAACATTCCATCAACACTGGCGATGCCCAACCAATAGGGCAGCCCCCCAATGGCCAAACAAGAAGAAGTTCACAATCTTATTAATAAAATGCTCAGTGACGGTGTTATTGAAGAGTCATCAAGTCCGTGGTCATCTGTGGTGTTGGTCACTAAAAAGGATGGAAATACTAGATTTTGTGTCGACTACAGGAAACTTAACGATGTGATCAAGAAAGATAGTTACCCACTGCCAAGAATAGACCACACATTAACAACGTTGGCAGGATCGTATTGGTTTTCTACTCTTGACCTGAAAAGTGGGTATTGGCAAGTAGGAATCTTTGAAAGAGATAAAGAGGAGACAGCATTCTCTGCTGGCAGTGGACTTTATCAGTTTAATGTGATGCCATTTGGCCTATGCAATGTCCCAGCTACATTTGAAAGACTAATGGAAGTCGTTCTACGAGGCCTTACTTGGAAAACCTGCTAAGTCTATTTGGATGATGTCATAATAATGGGAAAATCATTTCAAGATCATCTAGACAATTTACGAGAAGTATTTTCAAAAATCAGGAACGCAAATCTTAAATTAAACTCAAAGAAATGTTTTCTATTCCAAGAAAAAGTTGAGTTCCTGGGTCACGTCGTTTCCCGAGAAGGCATCCATACCGACGAAAAAAAGTTACAAGCAATAAAATAATGGCCTCAACCTCGTGACAAACATGAATTGAGAAGCTTTTTGGGTCTGTGTACATACTACAGACGATTTGTAGAAGGATTCGCCAAAATAGTGTCTCCATTACATAGACTTGGAATACCGAATGTGACCAGGCATTTAGAAGATTAAAAGCAGCATTATGTTCTAGTCCGATTCTTGCATATCCCATTCCAAAAGGAAAATTCATATTAGATACTGATGCGAGCAACGATGGCATAGGAGCAGTACTCTCCCAAGTACAAGATGGAGAAGAACTGGTTATCGAATTTTTCAGCAAGAAGCTATTCAAACCAGAGAGAAATTATTGTGTTACCAGAAAGGAACTCCTAGCCATCATTAAATCCGTAGATCACTTTCACAAATATCTCTACGGAGAGTTTCTGATTAGAACGGATCATGCTGCGTTACATTGGCTCATGAAAATGAAACAACCTAAGGGGCAAGTCGCGAGATGGATAGAAAAGCTACAACAATACCATTATCAAATTAAGCACCGAGCGGGAAGGGTGCATAATAATGCAGATTCATTGTCCAGACGACCTTGCCCTGAAGATTGTAAACATTGCAGGAGAATCGACCAGAAAGAAGGAATTACCTACGTGCGTCAGATAAAATTAGAACCAGATGAAGAATGGATGTCGGCTTCAATTAAAACCACACAACTTGACGACAAAGATGTAGGACCTATTTTGCGGTTAAAAGAAGAAGACAAGCCCTGACCATCATGGCAAGATATCGCAAACCAAGGGATGATATTCAAGTCACTGTGGGCACAATGGGATTCACTGATAGTAGAAGAAAACATTCTTAAACGTGCCTGGGAAAGTGCCGATGGCCTTACTGTGATTAATCAGTAGTAGTTCCTAGGAGTATGGTAGACATATAATGGCCAAATGCCTTGGTGGAAAATCAGGCGCGCACCTAGGCATAAATAAAACCATGGACAAAATTCGAAACCGATTTTATTGGGTAAATTACTTTCAAGATGTGAAAAACTGGTGCCGCCGATGTTCGACTTGTGCTGCCAGCCAAGGTCCCAAAACAAGGTCCAGAGGTCAAATGAAACAATATAACGTAGGTCTGCAATTTGAACGCATTGCTATTGATGTGGCCGGACCATTTCCAGAAACTAAAAAGGGCAACAAATACATCCTTGTTGTCATGGATTACTTTAGCAAATGGCCAGAAGTTTTTGCTTTGCCTAACCAAGAGGCCGCTACAGTTGCAGAAGTTCTAGTAAATGATGTTTTCAGCAGATTTGGCATTCCTTTGGAACTACATTCAGATCCAGGGCGGAACTTTGAATCAAAGCTTTTCCAGAATCTCTGTGACCTTTTAGGAATACATAAAACATGAACTACTGCTTTACATTCGCAGTCAGATGGTATGGTTGAAAGATTTAATAAAACAATAGAAGAACATCTTTGCAAAGTGGTTGATGAGCACCAAGCAGATTGGGACCAATATATTCCATTGTTTTTGATGGCCTACAGAACCGCCATACACAATACGACAGGAGCTACTCCATCTAGTATCCTGTTTGGTAGAGAACTGCGTTTACCATGTGATATCATGTTTGGTTCACCTGAAGCAGAACGCTTAGAGGTTAATGATTATGTCGAACGTTTAAGACAAAAGCTGCACGATATCCATGAGGTGGTTAGAGAGCGAATAGAAATAGCCAGTGACCGCATGAAAGCGAGATATGACCTGAAAGCAAACTCTTCAGGGTTCAAAGAGAATGATCCAGTCTGGCTATACAATCCTCAACGCAAGAAAGGAAGATCACCTAAGTTGACATCACCATGGGAAGGGCCTTATGAAGTTGTTAAGAGAATTAATGATGTAGTCTACCGAATTCAGAAAAGCCCGAAGTCCAAGATGAAAGTTGTTCATCTAGACAGACTAAAACCTTACCTGGGAAATGTTGATCGAGACGATCAAACCTGAAGAGGAGGATAGTGTTACAAATTTAAGTTATTTAAATTTTATAGTTAGAATTTATTTATGTTTAGTGTAATATTAGGTTGATGTATCTTATGGTTGTATTCTTAGTCTAGGTATTAGTTGCGTTATCTATGACACTTGTGCTTGGCCGCGTACCTTTTCGAAGAAACGAGAATGCTCGTGAATCGAAGAAGGATGGATGGTTCTCGAATAGTAGGCAGACCCTATATATAGGGCCGGACGTCGAGCATCGGGCAGTCAAAGATAACCAATGGTGTTGATCGCTAGATGTTAACGCGAAGTTAACAGGCGGATTAAAGTAGTGAATTATTAGCAAGTTATTAGTAAGTTTAAGTGCGTGTTTTTGTACATAATTTGTCGAAATAAATTGACGTATCGTTTTCAACAATTGCGAGTTTTAATTTGTCGTTGTGAACCCGTAACAATATTTACCATTGGATATAGAAGAAACTGAATCATTAACACCTAATCATTTCTTGTTCGGGTCATCAAGCGGAGACAAGCTTATGAGTCAAATACGTCATGATGAGAAAACCCTTAAACGTAACTACCTATACAGAGCACAGTTTGCAAATAAATGCTGGAAAAGATTTGTTTCAGATGTTTGTTATTAGAAATCTATTTTCTTTAGTTCTTATTATTTTATAGTTATATTCGCGTCGCCCTGTATATTACCTTTTACTGCAAATCAATGCATCATTTTTTGTGTCTTCTCCAAAAGAAAGAATCTCAAATAAAAACCTAATCAGTACAAAATAAAACGTCGATCGTAGCATACCTACACTAACACATACATACGTCGCGAACGATATACAAAATAGAATATTTTTTTACTTTTTTTATTTTTAATTTTAATATAATTTACGCGAGTGTAAATTATCCTCCTTCAAACCTCTCCTTAATTCGCTTGTTGGATTAATGGAACGTCGAGGACGGCCGTCAAGCTGCTAATGGTCGGCAAAACACAATTTTTGGTGATTTTGGTAAAACTTGGTACGTTTGTAGAGCGACCCAAGAGAAGTAGAGAAAAATTTTTTTTTCGTTCGAACACAACACCGCGTTTCAGTGCCCCTAAATTTCAAATTTGCACCTTTACATTTTTTCCATTATCTTAAAACTAAAAACAGCTAAAATATTTTTGATGACAATTTTGATTAGGTAAGACCTGTCTCTATAAGACCATGTAACGCAACTTTTAAAAATATTTTTTTTATATTAAGAAAAATAATGTTAAACTCAAAACTTTGAAAATTTACCAAAGTAGTGATTTTTTTAAAACTTAAAATTTTGGACCCCGTCAAGAAGTTTCTGAGGCGGATTTTATCTGATATACTTTTTTTTCTTTCTTTGGAGTCTGGCTCAAAGAAATTCAAGGAACCCTAGAAGACGCATCCCCATTATTTAATACGCAAATTCATTCATCATGCATGAAATCTCAGAAAATTTTGCCGAATCCTCGCAGGCAACACTGTATGAGGTATAAAAGAGAAATCGATGAAAAAACCATGGGCGTGCAGATTTTGTTGAAAATAAAATAAATATATTATAGACATTTTCCTATAAAATTTTTGCACCCAAAATTATAAAATTTAAATAAGTGTAAAATATTACCGGTACAGCTTTGACAGCCATTCTATCTAAATGACTCTTTTTACAGAATTAATTTTTTTATCGATTTATAATATTAGAAATCAATAACTTATTTACAGCTGGTAATATCCGTAGTTTTGATTTTTATTATTTTTCCCTAAAGATAAGAAATCTACTTTATATTATTTTTTTCTGGTAATAGAAAAGTGTTACTTTAATCCCTAAAATTTAAAACACAGGTTAAAGTGTTTCTTTTTATTTCAAATTGTCAAAGGCGTTTTTTTAGCTTTTTACTCTTTCACCTTGGTAATACATTGCTCTTAGTAATTTTTTTACAGTAAGTAGATTTGTTCTGTTAAAAAAAGTCAAAAACTCCGAATTATATACTCAGACCTTGAGATATTTAACAAAATTTTTGCATCAGGATTTAAAGAGTCTGTTTGATCCCCTAGTGTACAGGGTGCATTTTCGACACTTTTGGGTGTTTTCGGTTTCTATGTTTATAATATTGATATGCGATGTTTACCATCATTATTCTCTTCAAATTAAAGCACACTAAGGTGTAGTCGTTTTTTCTTCAATCTTCTCTAGAAGTTCCCAAAACCACCCAAATGATAAAAATGGGACAGCCTATACTTATAATATAGATTTTTTGTTATGTTTTATCAGCAAAACTCTTGCCTCGAAATAAAAAGCACTCATTGGTTTATTTTACCAAAATCCATTCATTAGTTTATTAAACTCTAGCAATTAGTTTTTTTAGAAAATATTTGGTTTGAGTCTGTGTTTTTTTACATTTGCAGTTTTATCAACAAAATACTTTTGATTTCCATAAAAACATCTATTTAATTTTTATTTACCAAATAAAATAAAAATGAAAAAATATTATTTATAATTAAGTGATTATTATACAGGGTGTCCCATAACTTAGGCGCCATAGTGCAGCAGGTGATAGAGGAGGTTATTTTCAAGAAAAAAGTTTATATAACATGGGGTCAACATTCATCTGTTTTTAAGATATAGGATTTTTAAAGAGGAGTGGGTGAAAACGGGTTATACAAAAAAAAATCTGTCACAGCCAGCTGAATACTCAGCTAATTGTGATTAAAAAATGTGGTACTCCTTTTTTGATAATATTACAAGTGGAGGTACGGGCTGTCAAAATAACCTCGAAAATGTATAAAAAATAATATTTTTTTTTTAAATTAATTTTTGCTTTCTCTTTTAAAAAATATCAATAATATTTCATTATTATGTCTCGCTAGAGACTTGTTTTTATTAACAAAAAATATTTAAAAAACATTGCATTTAATATGGCATTCATAAAAGTTCATACCAAAAAAATAGTATTTTCTAAAAAAATTGACTGACTAACTTTTTTCAAATTAATTTGTTTAAATTAATTTCATTTTACTGCTTTTGTTCTAATACAAGACTACCCAATTTCATATTTTTACTGCGTTTTTTTAAAAAGTTATTATCACAAAAGTTAAAAAAATTGCCAACAACAAGTTTTTGATCAAACATGACCTTGTCTATCACTTGTTGGCCTATGGCCCCTAAGTTATGGGACACCCTGTATATAAAAACATTATTAAATTTGGCAAATATAAGAATTAGGAACAATATTTTAATCCATTTGACTCAAGGCACTCTTTTAATTAATCACCAGGGACTATGCAGTAAGTAAGTGAAAAGGAAGTTAAAACTCTTTTTTTTCTGTGTAAAAGTAGGTACTACCTTTTTTCTTCTTATCGTTATATTTGTTAATTCTAACTACTTTTTTACATCATTACATGATGATCGAACATCAAAAACAACCAGTGATAATATATTATGTATACTTTATAATAAAAAGAGATAGTTGAATATTTAACTACTACCCACTAGTAGGGTAAACTGCCCAATTGTCGTCCAGTTAGTGGAAAGTTTAACTGTAGAGCCCGAAATCTCGAACATTTTACATCATTTGGTATTAGGAGCGGCTAATTTCCATTCTTTGATGATTTAAGAATTCAAAAATAATTAATTTAGATTTTTTTGCTTTAATCTAACAGTTCCAGACAATTAAAATGAAAAAAATGTCGTTTTGCCCAGTTTCCGTCCACGGCCTTCCCTCCTTCCATCCAAAAATGTCTAGTTGTTCGACCGGACGAAAACTAGGTTTTGGTGGTTCGAACAACTGGTTTGTTGGCGGTCGAAAACTGGTATTATTCGACCATTTTAGGACGAAAAATAGGAATTAATCGATCACACGCCAAATAAACTGGTCGAAAATTGGGGTTTTTTGGACGAAATTCACAAGGAAAAACTTGATTTGAGCAGATTTAGGAGCAATATTCCCGCGAAGTTCGTTAAGCATATTAGTGTACCTAAAAAACATAGTGGAACAACTGGAAGAGTATTCGGTTTCTTGCGTTTAATTATCTTGTTGAAGGCAACCTCAACTTAAATCTTGGTAAACTAGTTTAGTCACCATTACAGTCGTTATTATTCTTGAGTCGAGGAAATTTAGTCGAAAGATCTGTGTACTTTTTTTTGGTCTACCTAGAAATCCAATTTGATTTATTTTTCTTTTTGTACACACCAGGTACCTACCTAAAAAGTATGTGGTGTAATCTGAAAAATTCAATTCTATTTTATACTAGCAAAAAATTAAAAAAGACTAACCTAAATAATAAAATTATGAACACCAATGCAATTTTTTCAAAAGGATTTGTATCTCAAAAATGGTAAAAATTACCAAAATGCATTTTTCACTATTTAAATTCTTATAAAATTTAAACTTTGCAATGTGGACCATTTTTTTATTGTCCCCAGAAGTACCCGAAAAATTTCAAGAGTTTCCAACTGGGAATGCCCTATACTTATAGGTAGGTACCTACTTCCATTTTTTAGTTACCTATTTTAACAAGAAACAGTCAGGGATTAACTTCTTAATTGCTAGTGGTCGAAAAAACCTGTTTTTCGTCCGTCAAAATCAACAAAATATTGATGTGGTCGAAAGATTCCAGTTTTTCGTCCGGCCATATTTTGGGTGGTCGAAAAATTCCATTTCTTCGACCAGCCAAATTTTGCCGATTTTGTGTCTATAATAACTCTGGTAAACAAAGAGAAAAATGCGGACGAGAACTGGACATGATATTATAGAAAAAAAAATCTGTTTGCAATGTGTCTTAAAATTTCACTAATTTTAATAATAAAAGATTAGGATAGATTATAAGCACATGTACCAGTAACCGAGTTTTCGTCCACCTGGACGAATAATTATTTTTGACCTTTTTTTCATCCAGTTCGGCGACCACCCATTTTTTGATAGAAAAACTAAGAAATTGTAACTAAAAGTGATATTTTTCGATGGGAAAATTATTATTCTAACTAAAAAACATAAAAGTTCAACACATTTTGTAAAATTCTAATACTTACTCGCTATTTCCCGCAGGCACCTACACTAGCAAAAACATAACGAAAACTTCATTTTGGTTCAACGCACGTTCACCCTACTAAAGACAAGACTGTACTGGCTAAACTTTTGGCGCGATTTAAAAAACGACTTTACCGTTTGGTGAAGGAAGGATCATTTTTTAAGAAAGTGTCCATAGATGGAGCCATATGGTGCTTGTTATCTTATTTTTAGGCAGAAAGTGCCAAAGTGGACGACAATTGGGGGTGGACGGCTAACTGGGTGTTTTACCCTAGTAAGTAGTTTTCTTAATTTGAACTAGTCTTTAACACCTGACCTTGGGCAAGGCATTTGGTACAAGATAGTGCCTACCAGTAGGTGCTAAACGATCATACTGAGGATCAAAGTGGTCAGAACAAAAACATGCCCATTTGGACAGAATTTTTTCCTTATTAAGGCCAATAACCTTCCTCCAAAGCTCTCTCTTGTTTGGATCAGTGGGGAACCTAGTAAACTCATAAATTTGAATATTTTTAAAATGTTTAATAACTGTACAGTAGCATGACATAACATAATGTTACGGGTTCACAACGACAAATTAAAACTCGCAATTGTTGAAAACGATACGTCAATTTATTTCGACAAATTATGTAAAAAAACACGCACTTAAACTTACTAATAACTTGCTAATAATTCACTACTTTAATACGCCTATTAACTTCGCGTTAACATCTAGCGATCACTACCATTGGTTATCTCTGACTGCCCGATGCACGACGTCCGGCCCTATATATAAGGGTCTGCCTACTATTCGAGAATTTTCCATCCTTGTTCGATTCGGAATCATTCCACCCTTTTCTAGAACCGGACCGTTCGCATACCAGTTTGTCACAGATAACGCAACTAAAACCTAGATTAAGAATACAACCATAAAATACGTCAACCTAATACTACACTAAACCTAAATAAATTCTAACTATAAAATTTAAATAACTTAAATTTGTAACACTATCCTCCTCTTCAGGTTTGATCGTCTCGATCAACATTTCCCAGGTAGGGTTTTAGTCTGTCTAGATGAACAACTTTCATCTTGGACTTCGGGCTTTTCTGGATTCGGTAGACTACATCATTAATTCTCTTAACAACTTTATAAGGCCCTTCCCATGGTGGTGTCAACTTAGGTGATCTTCCTTTCTTGCGTTGAGGATTGTATAGCCAGACTTGATCATTCTCTTTGAATCCTGAAGAGTTTGCTTTCAGGTCATATCTCGCTTTCATGCGGTCACTGGCTATTTCTATTCGCTCTCTAACCACTTCATGGATATCGTGCAGCTTTTGCCTTAAACGTTCGACATAGTCATTAACCTCTAAGTGTTCGTCTTCAGGTGAACCAAACATGATATCACATGGTAAACGCAGTTCTCTACCAAACAGGATACTAGATGGAGTAGCTCCTGTCGTATTGTGAATGGCGGTTCTATAGGCCATCAAAAACAATGGAATATATTGGTCCCAATCTGTTTGGTGCTCATCAACAACTTTGCACAGATGTTCTTCTATTGTTTTATTAAATCTTTCAACCATGCCATCTGACTGCGGATGTAAAGCAGTAGTCCGTGTTTTATGTATTCCTAAAAGGTCACAGAGATTCCGGAAGAGCTTTGATTCAAAGTTTCTTCCTTGATCTGAATGTAGTTCCAAAGGAATGCCAAATCGGCTGAAAACATCATTTACCAGAACTTCTGCAACTGTAGCGGCCTCTTGGTTAGGCAAAGCAAAAACTTCTGGCCATTTGCTAAAGTAATCCATGACAACAAGGATGTATTTGTTGCCCTTTTTAGTTTCTGGAAATGGTCCGGCCACATCAATAGCAATGCGTTCGAATGGCAGACCTACGTTATATTGTTTCATTTGACCTCTGGACCTTGTTTTGGGACCTTGGCTGGCTGCACAAGTCGAACATCGGCGGCACCAGTTTTTCACATCTTGAAAGTAATTGACTCAATAAAATCGGTTTCGAATTTTGTCCATGGTTTTTTTTATGCCTAGGTGCGCGCCTGATTTTTCACCATGGCATTTGGCCATTATATTGTCTACCATGCTCCTAGGAACCACTACTTGATTATTCACAGTAAGGCCATCGGCACTTTCCCAGGCACGTTTAAGGATGTTTTCTTCTACTATCAGTGAATCCCATTGTGCCCACAGTGATTTGAATATCACCCCTTGGTTTGCGATATCTTGCCATGATGGTCGTGGCTTGTTCTCTTCTTTCAATCGCAAGATAGGTCCTACATCTTTGTCGTTAAGTTGTGTGGTTCTAATCGAAGCCGACATCCATTCTTCATCTGGTTCTATCTTTATCTGGCGCACGTAGGATTCTCTTTATTCCTTCTTTCTGGTCAATTTTCCTGCAATGTTTACAATCCTCAGGGCAAGGTCTTCTGGACAATGCATCCGCATTATTATGCACCCTTCCCGCTCGGTGCTTAATTTGATAATGGTATTGTTGTAGCTTTTCTATCCATCTCGCGACTTGTCCCTCAGGTTGTTTCATTTTCATGAGCCACTGTAACGCAGCATGATCCGTTCTAATCAGAAACTCTTGTCCATAGAGATTTTTGTGAAAGTGATCTACGGATTTAATGATGGCTAGGAGCTCCTTTCTGGTAACACAATAATTTCTCTCTGGTTTGGATAGCGTTTTGCTTAAAAATTCGATGACCCGTTCTTCTCCATCTTGTACTTGGGAGAGTACTGCTCCTATGCCATCGTTGCTCGCATCAGTATCTAATATGAATTTACCTTTTGGAATAGGATATGCGAGAATCGGACTAGAACATAATGCTGCCTTCAGTCTTCTAAATGCTTGGTCACATTCAGTATTCCATCTGTAAGAAGCTTTATCTTCTGTAATTCTATGTAATGGAGACGCTATTTTGGCGAATCCTTCTACAAATCGTCTGTAGTATGTACACAGACCCAAAAAGCTTCTCAATTCATGTTTGTCACGAGGTTGAGGCCATTCTTTTATTGCTTGTAACTTCTTTTCGTCAATATGGATGCCTTCTCGGGAAACGACATGACCCAGGAATTCAACTTTTTCTTGGAATAGAAAACATTTCTTTGAGTTTAATTTGAGATTGGCATTTCTGATTCTTGAAAATACTTCTCGTAAATTGTCTAGATGATCTTGAAATGATTTCCCCATTACTATGACATCATCCAAATATACTAGACAGGTTTTCCAAGTAAGGCCTCGTAGAACGACTTCCATTAGTCTTTCAAATGTAGCTGGAGCATTGCATAGGCCAAATGGCATCACATTAAACTGATAGAGTCCACTTCCAGCAGAGAATGCAGTCTTCTCTTTATCCTTTTCAAAGATTCCTACTTGCCAATACCCACTTTTTAGGTCAAGAGTAGAAAACCAACATGATCCTGCCAATGTTGTTAATGTGTCGTCAATTCTTGGCAGTGGGTAACTATCTTTCTTGGTCACATCGTTAAGTTTCCTGTAATCGACACAAAATCTAGTACTTCCATCCTTTTTAGTGACCAACACCACAGTAGATGACCAAGGACTTGATTACTCTTCAATAACACCGTCGCTGAGCATTTTATTAATGAGATCGTGAACTTCTTCTTGTTTGGCCAATGGTAGTCTTCTTGGGAGCTGTCTTATCGGTTGGGCATCGCCAGTGTTGATGGAATGTTGAATAAGGTTTGTGCGTCCCGAACTACTCTTAGTTTCAAAGATATTACTTTGTTCTTCTATAAACTCTCTCGCTTTACGAGATTCTTCTGGAGTGAGATGTTGCCAAGTTGACTGAAATTGCTGAAGTACCTCCGTTGGTAACTTACTTTTATCCTCCGAAGTTGGCTCTTCACATCTTGTTACTTTCTGGACTGGCTCAAATAATGCTACCACCTCCCCCTTATTAATTTTGACACTATTTGGGAAAATATTGGCGACTCTAATCGGGATGTCTTTATCGGTTTTAACTAGTGACTTTGCAACGAAGTAGGTGTTGGGTGTGTTCTGTTGGCTTATGAGTCCGACGCAGCTTGATGTTTCACTTTCTAGCCTCCCCAAAATTATGGTCTCACTGTTACCGACCAGTCTTGTTGTGCATACTGCCACAACCTTTATTGGTTCTTTATTGATGTGACTATTTGACAAAATGAACTCTTCATTCCCAAATCTTAGGGTATTAAGTTTATTATCAAACGCAAATCCATGTTTACTTATCAAGTCCATTCCCAAAATAAATTCGTCTTCTATTTCGGCAATCAATACAGTGTGGCGAATCTTTAATCTTCCCAGCTGTAGGTCTATGTCTGTCTGCCCCAACACGTCGGCGGATTCTCCAGTCACAGTCTTAAGTGTTATTTTCTTTTCTGTTGGTCGAATTTTATATCTCGTTGCAATTTTGGACTTAAGCATTGATATGGCTGCACCGGTGTCTACTATGATGTTAACTTGTCTTCCATTTATAAGTCCGTCAATGTTGAGGCTGTCAGCAGTATGTTTTAAACTCTTAATAGAGTAAATTTTAGGGCTTCCCTTCCATTAGTTAACACCCGCCTTTCCGTGTTATAAAGTTTTAGTTTTTCCTGGTCTCCTCTGCTGTACTTTGTCCCGCTAGATGGTAGGCGAGACCTCATTTGGACACGACAATTGCGTTGAATGTGCCCTGTAAGTCCGCATCTAAAACACTTTACATTTGGAGGGGATCGTCTACTTTCTTTTAAAGAGTCAATCTTCTCTTTCAGTGATTGAAGAATTTGGCTTAGCGTCTTTGAGGGAACCTCTTGTTCCTTGCTCATTTCTTCACGCTCGTGAATTGAAACAGCCCTTACATTTGGCCTGGACATATTATTTGATGACTCAATTTCAAGGGCTCGAATCAACACTTCGCTGCTGTTATGGAAGCGTTCTCGACGAAGTAATTTTGCTAAGTCCGTGTCTCGCAAGCCGTTAATAAAGCGATCTACCGTGAAGGGATCTCTGTAATTTTCTGGCATTTCTGGGTAAGCCAAGTACATCAGCCTCCTGATATCCGCTTCATACTCTTGTAATGACTCCCCTGCTCTTTACTGGCGAATACTTAATTCTGACCAATGCAAATTTCGTAAATGTTCATCTCCATATCTTCTTTCTAAAGCTGCCACTAAAGCATTGTAAATCTGTTTTTGTTCCGCTGGAATAGACCGTAAAAGTCCAAGATCAGGTTCTCGTAGTGCTACTAACAAAGCTCTAGCTTTTTCGTCATCGTTCCAACTATTTGCAGCGGCGGCAGCTTCAAATTGTTGTTTGTAGGTGGACCAGGAAGACGTACCATCAAAATTTGGAGGCTTATTGTTTTGGTTGGAATTCACGACACATCCCTGAGCTTTTATTTTGTTATGTTCTGTCTGAAGCTGTATAAGCTGTTTTGACACATCCTGGAGCTTTTCTTCCACTGTTTGAAAAACTTCTTCTCTTACATTCTGTAGCTTGGTCTCCACTTTTTCTTCAACATTCTGCAATTTGTTCTGTAACGTTTCTTCTACATTTTGCAATTTGTTTTGTACCTTTTCTTCTACATTCTGCATTATCTGAGTTATTTCTTCCTTAAGATCTTCGGTTGCTGCCTTGAACTCTCCTCTAAGCTGCTCGGAGTTGCTCTTTATTTAATCGAAGTTTTCTTGAATGCCATCTAATCTTTGCTCAAATGTCTGTTTCATATCGTTCTGATTTTGTTCAATGGTCTGTTTCATGTCGTTCTGGTTTTGTTCAATGGTCTGTCTTATATCGTTCTGGTTTTGAGCCATTTGAGCTGCTAGAGCCTGCATTATTTTAGTTAGATCTTCCATCTTTGCCGATCCTTGTCTAGTAAGCATCAACTTCCTGATAAATCACTTAAAATGTTTATTTTTTGGTCTATAAAGCTAATGTCGTAATCGGTTTTGTTTTTTTTTTTCAATATCTCCTCTGATTCTTAAATAGGGCCTAATGGAATGTTCTAGAATATACTAGTAAATGTCACTCTTTCTGCTACTAGGCAAATGTAGAAGTCACTTTTTGATTATCTCTTTTGGTTCTCGAATAGATCGTCGTAGAATGTTATGGAATATTCTAGAAATAATTTATAATTCTTACTTTTAAAATAACTAAGCTACTGTCGAAGTCGGTATTTGTAAATCTCTTCTAGTTTTTGAATAAAACGTCGTAGAATGTTATGGAATCTTCTAGAAATTCTTTCCAATTCTTACTTTTGAAATTACTAAGCTAATGTCGAAGTCGCTTTTTGGATATTTCTTCTGGTTTTCGAATAGAGCGTCGTAGAAAGTGATGGAATATTCTAGAAATTCTTTCTAATTCTTACTTTTTAACTAAGCTAATATCGAAGTCGATTCTTAAATATCTCTTTTGGTTTTTGAATAAATCAATATCGAACTTCTTCGAATATTCTGGAAAAATCACTTACTGTTTTTCTGTCCAATTGTCCTAGCCGGTGGTACTATGTAAGGGTAGTCTTTGCACTATTTATTTCTTTTAATCCCACTTCTGACACCAATTGTTACGGGTTCACAACGACAAATTAAAACTCGCAATTGTTGAAAACGATACGTCAATTTATTTCGACAAATTATGTACAAAAACACGCACTTAAACTTACTAATAACATGCTAATAATTCACTACTTTAATACGCCTATTAACTTCGCGTTAGCATCTAGCGATCACTACCATTGGTTATCTCTGACTGCCCGATGCACGACGTCCGGCCCTATATATAAGGGTCTGCCTACTATTCCAGAATTTTCCATCCTTGTTCGATTCGGAATCATTCCACCCTTTTCTAGAACCGGACCGTTCGCATACCAGTTTGTCACAGATAACGCAACTAAAACCTAGATTAAGAATACAACCATAAAATACGTCAACCTAATACTACACTAAACCTAAATAAATTCTGACTATAAAATTTAAATAACTTAAATTTGTAACAATAACATTACAGAGTGAAAATGGTTGTTTACATAAGAAATATATTTTTTAGAGTTATATATTATTGCCAGAATAAATTAAGAAACTTTTCCAAAAAAAAACCCAAACACTAGAGGTGGGAAAATAAGGGAATTTGCAACAATAAATAATGTTTCTTAAAACTTCTTTGTAAAATAAATCACTAATATTTTGTAAAAAAAGTTATAAACCACACCACTGTCTTACCAAATCGTAAACAATATGACGGTTTCTGGAAGAGATTCAAACTTACCGGTGAAATGATAAATCCAGCCACTTCTCGTCACTTTTGTCACACAGAATGCACTTCTTAGGCATTTTTAAAGTTATTTAATAAAAAAAAATCTTTATTTTGTGATAAATATTGAAAAAAAAGCAACGAAAACGCACGTTTATTCGGATAACCTCTCAAAGGCAACGATAAATGATGCAAGGGTGACGTTTGGTCTACATGGCTGCCGCTATTAATTTTTTTTCTGAAAAATAGCGAACAAAAATCAGTTTTTTGCATTTTACGCGAGAACGAAACGAAAGTCGTAGGGCAAAATTTAATGTACGAGAAATATTACCCATAGGATTCCCTACAATCGGTCTTCATAGTCTATAGGGCTAGAACCACACGTTTAGAAGAAAATTTCAAAAAATTATGTTTTTTGCAATTTATGCAAAAACGGTAAGTCATAAAAAAAAACTTTATTGACATAAAATGATCAAGACACAATTCTCTACAATGCCACAATGACAATTTACAGCTCTACAACCACATGTGTTGAAGACAGAGGGTGCCGAAAATGCCCATTATATACTTTTTTGCGTTTTACGCAAAAACCATAAATCATAGAGCTGTGACTCACATAGTTGAATTGTAGAGAATGGCGTCCTGGAGATTTCTTGTCTATAATGTGTTTTTCTAGGACCTACCGTTTTGGCATAAAATAAAATAATAATTTTTGCAAATTTGGCGCCCTATATGTTCTACACGTAGTTGTAAGCCTGTGGCCCAAAAGGAAAGAATGTAGAAAATTGTGTCCTTTAACATTTTATGTTTATAAAGTTTCTTTCTACGACTTACCGTTTTTGCATAAAATAAAAAAAGCACAACTTAGCTGCCATCTACCTTCTAAACATGTCGTTGTAGACCTATAGACTATGGAGATTGATTGTAAAGACTCGTATGGGTAATATTTCTCTTAAATTCTCTCTACGACTAATTTTTGTCAATTTTGGTGCCCTCTATCTTCTATACATGTAAGTCTAGAGCTATAACCTTTAAGAAAAATTGTAAAGGAATTTTTGAAGTGTAAACTTCTTTAGTATTTTTGTAGGTACTGAATTGAACTGAGCCGTCAGACTCGGCTATGTAACGCTCATTCGGGTGAAGTCGGCTCGAGTCGACTAACTGTGAGAGAAACATTCAGCGAGCAATATGATGATGCAGATGAAGGCCAGTATTATTAATTTCGCCTTGTTAAAGTTTACACTTCTGCCATGTGGTCTTAAGCACACACAATTTTTTTTGTCAACAAAGGTTTTCTCTGTGACGTTCCATTTTCGCGTAAAATCAAATCAAAAAGCTTTTTGAGTTTTCCAGAGTTGCCCAGGGGAGGGTTGTAGACTAATTTTTTTAAAGCTATATATTATATAAAAAAAAGGTTTTTTTAACTTTCGTGATGAAAACAATTAACTTAAATTTATTTGGACGCGACATTTGTAGTGATAACAATAATTAATAGTTAAAAGTGCAGTTTAGTCATCTGGTTTTAATAACTTTTTAAATACCACCTAGGAAGACAAAACTAATAAACTATTCTCTAACCTCACACCAAAGAAATTTAATTAAACTTACTTTCAGTTGAACGATTTTCACACTCAAATGGAGTCCCGTTTTTTTCAGAAAACCGAAAACCAAATCAATATTTTAAACTGCGCATTCGCTACCGTACTTTTTCTTCTCACATAAAATATCTCCCACTCAGCTGTGGTCGAGCATGTGTGAAGTTAGTAAGAGGAAGATAATTTTATGTGATCAGAAAGAGAGAGGTGCGCATGTGCAGTTAAAAAAAATGGTTTGCATTACAGGATATAGCCGCTAGTTATTTTGTGTTCCTGCAAAAAACAAGCTCAAGTTTGTTGACTGCACAAAAATTGCAATTTTGTGCTAATCGTACGTTCTATAAAAATCGACAATCAACAATCTTCGAAAAAAACCAACTTTAGCTGATTATTTCTAATTTATACTTTCCTTTTAATTCAAAATAGATAAGGATTTAAACCGCCACATAGATCTATAAAAACAGGGACTTAAAAGCAAATGTTTTATGATTTTTGTTAAGTTTAGGTACCTATGTAAACAAAAATTTACCGATTGATTATTGGATAACATATTCTAACTTAAAACAAAACTTTTTTTCAAACATTTATATACATATGTGCATATAGGCACACAGACAGACATGCATACATACATATCTAGAGGTTATACTTACAACCTAGAATTAAATTGTATAGATAAACATTATTAATGATAAGATCTCAACTCAAAAAAAAATCAATGAAAACAATCCTTTTCTCACATAGGATGGTAACGTAAGCCGAATTTAAAAACAAAATATTCTTTTGATTTTTATTAGTTACCATTTTACTTATGTACCTACATCAAAATTACAAGTTATAAAAGTACTGGCAACATTGTTGCGAATTGGAAAGAAATCCCCAGTATAATACTTTTTGTGTCTGATGAAGTTTAGGATTTCTATACGAGGTCTACCTTTAGTTGAATGTTTTTGGTCTGGCTATATCTCACTTTTTAAAATTTGAAAAAATCTTGCAGGGAAAATCTGCCGCAGAGTCACAAATAGCATGCTGTCGCGTTTTTCGCAAAATACAAAGATTTTGGACTGCTTATACAAAACAATTTTTTAAAACTTTATTTGACCAAAACTTAAAATAATTTTTACCGGTTCTTATAGAGAACCAAATACAAAATTTACTTTCTTAAAAAAAAATTAATAAATATAATCCAATATATTCAAAAATTTACCACAAACTGGGGATTTTTTCTTTTGCGTATAATTTTGGGTCCCCTGAAAACCTTGTTCTAATATAGAGAAGCTTTCAAACGGTATGCAATTTTTTTTTAAATCTACTTGGTAAGTGGTAGCAAAAAAAGTTATTCAAATCGTTTACTGGTCGGTCATTAAACCGCCATTTTCGTCATTTCTTGGGGGATTTTGATAAACATTGGCACGATTGTACATCAACTTGAGCAAAGTAAAAAAAAATGGTTGGTACGCCACTATAAGTTGCGTATCAGTGTCCTTAAATTTCTGGTTTGCGCCTTTCCAGTTTTTTCAAAATATCTCAAAATCAAAAAAAGATAATTATTTTTTGATTGCTTTTTTAATAAGGTTAGACCTGTCTCTATGGGCCTCTAACAAATTTACCTAAGTGGTGATTTTTTCAATTTTTGAATCCTGTCCAGAAATTTCTGAGGCGGATTTTATCTGACATACTTTCATTTCTTTCTTTTAAGCCTGGCTCTATCTCACTTTTTAAAACATTAAAAAATATTGCAGGAAAAACCTGTAGCAGAATCATATATACCAAGCTGTCGCGTTTTTCGCAAAATTCAAAGATTTTGGACTGCTTATACAAAACGATTTTTTAAAACTTTATTTGACCAAAACATAAAAGACTATTTACTGGTTCTAATAGGCAACTAAATATAAAATTTACTCAAATAAAAAAAAAATTGCAGCAAACATGGACAAATCACTGACTCAAAATAACGGTTTTTTAGGAAAAAACTACACATTTAGAGATAAAAAACAACTGGCGATTTTTTATTTTGCCTTTAATTTTGGGTCCCCCGAAAACCTTTATTCCAATATAAACAAGCTTTCAAAAGGTGTGAAATTTTTTTCAAAATATAAAAACAAGTTGTAGCAAAAAAGCGTTTAAAATTGGGTATTTTTCAGTTTTTTAATAAAATATCCAAATCGTATACTGGTCGGTCACTTAGCCGCCATTTTCATCAATTTTGATAGGACTTTCATAAAAATTGGCAAGTTTGTACATCGACTTTAGAGAAGTAAAAAAAAAAAAGTTGGTTGGTACTTATAAAACTTTCCAGTATGCACCTTTTCACTTCTTTCAAGACAACTGAAAATCAAAAAGAGTTAAAATATTTTTTATTACGGTTTTAATTAGGTAAGACCTGTCTCTATCGGCCTGTCTTACATAACTTTTAGAAATATTTTTTATTCTATGAAAAATAATTTCAAATTAAAAATATTGAAAAAAAAAGTTGTGATTTTTTTAAACCTAAATTGTTTAACTCTGTGAATAAATTTCTAATGAGGATTTTATCTGGCGTACTTTTTTTTCTTCCTTTTGAGTCTGCCTATAATTTGTTTTTTAAAATATTAAAAAATAGGGCAGGAAAAATAGGTACAATTTTAGTTTAAGTAATTTTAAATATTTTTAAAAAAATGTTAATTTTTTTTTGTTTTATAGCGGTACCGAAGGGCGGATTAAGGGCGATCACTCAATCAAAAATGTTTCAATATGTTGGCTTGTGTTTTTTTTTATGCTAATAAATACTTATTTATGTATAAACCTTAAAATGGCTGGCTATTACAGGCAAAATTAATTAAAATGAACAGATTTGTCACTGAGGACATGATATGACATTTATGTATTTGCATCGAATCTAAAGAAATGGTTAAAAAAATGAAAATTACACTTATTCCAGTAAAATGGGCTTAGCACTTACATCAACTTATTTGTCTCTATTGAAATAAGCACTTACATCAACTTATTTGTCTCTATTGAAATATAATTTTATACAGAACCTATTTCTAATGGCTCGCTTGTATTATCAGATAATATTTTAATTTTAAGGTGCCGTAACATTTGTTAAATTTTAAAATCGGGTTAGCACCCATGTACTATTCATCATATGAAATAATTCTGTTTTTAAACCTTTTGTATATATTAAGAGATTAACATTTTTTATGGAAAATTATAAATATTTCTGAGCTTTGTAAATAAATAAAATAAAATAAAGTTTAAAATAAAATAAAGCACCTTTACTAATGTGTTAATTCAATTTATTTCAGGCTTCTAAAGTATATTAAGAACCCAAAATTAACCGCAAACTACAAAATCACCTGCCATTTATCTATAGTTTCGCTTTAAAAACTGTTATTTTAAACCAGAAGAAATTCCAAGTGTGTAGTAAATTTTTTATTTTTTAAAATAATTTTGTATATTAGTTTTTTTTATCAGAAACAACCGCTTTTAAATTTTAGTCAAATAAAATTTAAAATATGGTTTTGTATTTAAGCAGTCCAAAATCTTTAAATACCACTTGAACGTGTCATTTTTACGTTTAAATAACCAAAGCTATTCGACTCGTTTTTCTATACACAAATTAAGGGTATTTTATAGAGCTGGGTTTTGAGGTTATATGTTGTCCAGAAAGTTAGCTTATAGAGGAGGCATTCCATGGTGTTATTGTGGGCACTGCGCATCGCATTATTTAGGCATCGTAATTGGAATCTGAGATCGCAGGTTCAGGAAAAATCACATAAAAACATCTTTGAAATTGGGTAATTTTGTCTATTTACGTACTGAATTGAATAATCAGCTGTTTTAGCGACTGCGTACGTTCAATAAATAGACGAAATGAGAAAAGCATTCTAATCCAATCTACCCGTTATAATTCTGGGGCATGGCGGCGTTGCCATATCACAAACCACTCACGATGTTTTAAGGACAGTTTGAAAACATTTAGATATACATTTCATTTATTTTGGACGTTTGATTATTTATATTTTCGAGGATATTAGCACAATGATTTCTCTTTCGAACCTCTTCTTCTTCACGGATTGGCTAGTTTTTGTAGCACGAAAACATATTTAGGTCCACGGCTTGACCAGGAACAACCGAGGCTCCGCCCACTTTGATATCTTTACTACTTTAATCAGAGGACAAGATAAAATAAATAGAAGTCATGCACTTTTGTAAATTGGGGATAAACGAGGGATAAAAACCAGGACTAAAAGAATAAACAAAATCGTATTTTGATATTATATAAATTAATATATAATCATAGTTAAATAAAGTTAATATCTAACTCAGTCGGATTGAAGGGTTATGTAGGGCTAGCTAGTGGTGAGCAAACTTAACATCTGTAGCAGTAGTTCAATGTGTATTTTTAGGTTCAAGTTCAGAAACAACTTTATTAATGTAAAAATGTTTTACAAAAACATATATAAAGAGCAAAGGAAACTTTTGACTAAAACTATAACTAAAATACAACTAAATTCTACACTTAGTATGGCTTTACCCATATAGGAATTGGTTTAGTGTTCGAATATTTCTGGGTTTGATGCATGCTCTGATCTCCAGTAATTGATTTTACAGTTGATGGTTTCAATACTAAACTTCTTATAGTCTAACTGGTTATGTTTCTCCTACTTGCTATGTTGGCAGGGGTCCGGTTGACATTTGTTTCGGTGTATGCATGGCGTCTCGAAATCGTCGTTTATAAAAATACAGATCCGTAGAAATAGATCCGACACCATCTCATGCGCGTTGGACGCCTTTGGAATATTTCCTTGATTGATGCTGCCCCCTATAGACCTGTACCGAAGTACTAGTATACGTCGTCATTCGCTAGTTTGAAAACGGCGGAGTTTTTGCCAGGCTTGCAAACCCGGTGCTGGAGGATTTTTTGGTGAAAGTGTTTTTTATAAATGGGTTTGCATCCTTATTTGAATTTAACCGGGAAAATTTGGTTGGTACTGTGCCCCACCCAAGTTGGGGAATGGTTTCCGGCATCTTCAATTTTTTTCGGACGTGTCATTTCTCTTTTCTAAAGAATTGGCTGGGTCGACAACAAGTTTTTGGGATCGCCATTGTTTTTTGGTTACTGGCACTGCAGTGTTTGCAGGTTATTTCCCAGAGACTGTGAAGAGTGAGTCCGTCGTTTTAGGCGTAATCTTGGTGACGGCTCACATCCTCTGAGTGAGGGATTCAAGGCGACCTGCGCCATTCCTACGGACAAAGCATAGGTAAGTTCGATTTTTTTATTTTATTTTTGGGAATTCTTCAAGATAATATTTGCCTCCCTAATTGTAATTATTTTTTTCGTGTGAAATGTAATTTTTCTACAACAGACGTGTGGAATTTTTGGAGTTTTTTTATATATTTTTTTAAACCACGTTTTGGATAAAAACTATATATTGGTTTTCTCCTTTGTCTACAGCCCTGTCCACTCCATCAACGGGACGGTTGTGCTGGGTGCTGGTGGAACAAGGTTCGAGCCAGTTGTAACTCTGGGAAAGGTACGTAGGGTTGTTTTAGTTCATCTGTTGAAATCTGCTTTATTTTATTGAGTCGTCACGGGGTTCTTGATTTAGGTTACTCGGGGTAGGGGAACCTCTCGCAAAACCGACGAATTCCAGGAAACTGAAATATTTCATTTACCACAGGGTTCTACGCTCGCGCAACTATCCGGCACTTATTAAAACCCACGTGCTGCCCCAGCATGATGTGCCAAGCGAGCACTAGGAAAGACGCGGGCATGCCAGAACCAGGAGCAGCAGTAAGAAAATGTCTGGGACAACAGGTTTACCATAAAATTAAGCAACTAGAAAAGATAAAAGGATCAAGGTAGGAGTTTTCTTCAATTTCACGCAAGCAAACATTTTTTAGATATAATTTTTTTCCATAAATTTTCCAATATAATTTTAACAATACTTGTAAACGCAAGAAAATGGGTATGACGTCATGACCACAATTTTGCGGCTTAATTAACTTAAGTTCTACTGTCAAATTGCTACTGCGTGCTATTTTGGCCCTAACTTGTTTACATCCATTTCATTTATTTATTTTTCCATGTTTCCGGTATTTGTATCCGGTTTTACCATTAAAATAAACAAGATGAACTAAATCTTTGCGTTATTTGTACAGCCCAACGACCAACTTTGCAGAGACAAAAGAGAGATAGAGTTATTTGCTTTAGTGTTTTTATGGCACGGTTTTACCTCATGTGGTGGATCTCGGACTGGGTTGCTGTCTGTCTCATTCTACCCAACGTAGAATGATGACAGCAGATATTTGGTCCAGATCTCCCCTATCATGAAATGATTTTGGAAGTGTATTTTTTAACAACCATTAAAGTAGGTAATGGAGTCTTACACTACTGACTCACTGAGTGAGGTACACTATGACATGTTGAAGATGTCCGTCTACCTGTGCTTTCTATTTTTCTCAATTTAATTCATTTAGGAATCTTTTAAAATTTAATTTTGTCAATAGGTCAATTTCTTTTTGGTTTTTTTAATTACACAAATACTCTGGAAGCCTCGGAAGTAGGTAGAGTTTCATTGTTTGGTTCATAGAGTGATTACAACGTATTTTTTTATAGTGTCACAAACTATATAACTTGGATATTTTTTTATAAAAACTAAAAAATATCCAACTTTAGATACTTGTTTGCTATCACTTACCAAGTATATTTAAACAAAAATTACACTGTTTCAAAGCTTGTCTATATAATAGTAAAAAAAAGATTTTCCTGGAACCCAAAATTAAACGCAAACTAAAATATCCCCACCGGTTTATGTCCAAACGCGTCATTTTCGCTTACACAACCGGTATTTTGAACAGACGATTTTTTCCTGTCTGCGGCAAATTTTTGAACATTTTGGATTTTATTAATATATTTTTTTAAGCAAGTGAATTTGGTATGTAGATTTTTTTATTAGAAACGGTAAATGCCCTTTTAAATTATGGTCAAATAGAGTTTAAAAAAGTGGTAATGCATAAGTAATCCAAAATCTTTGAATTTTGCGAATAACGAAACAGCTTGGTATTTATGATTGTACAACACATTTTTCCTGCAATATTTTTTAATATTAGGAAGAAAGTACGTCAGATAAAATTCTCATTAGAAATTTCTTCACAGAGTAAAACAAATTTAGGTTTTAAAAAATCACGACTTTCTTTTAATATTTTTAATTTGAAATTAGTTTTCTTAAAATAAAAAATATTTTTAAAAGTTATGTAAGACAGGCCGATAGAGACAGGTCTTACCTAATTAAAACCGTAGTAAAAAATATTGTGACTCAGTTATTTTGAAAGAAGTGAAAAGGTGCAAACTGGAAAGTTAAGGGCACTGAAACGCAGCTTAGAGTGGAGTACCAACCAACTTTTTTTTTATTTTTTACTTCTCTAAAGTCCATGTACAAACTTGCCCATTTTTATGAAGTTCCCATCCAAATTGACGAAAATGGCGGCTGAGTGACCGACCAGTATACGATTTGGATATTTTTTTTAAAAACGGAAAAAAATCCAACTTTAAACGCTTTTTTGCTACCACTTACCAAGTATATTTTGAAAAAAAAATTCATACCGTTTAAAAGCCTGTCTATATTAGAACAAAGGTTTTCGGGGGACCCAAAATTAAAGGCAAAATAAAAAATCCCCAGCCGTTTATCTCCAAATGTGTAGTTTTTTCTTAAAAAATCGTTATTTTGAGTCAGTGTTTTTTCCATGTTTGCGGTAAATTTTTTAATATTTTGGACTATATTTCTTACGAGAGTAAATTTTATATTCATTTGTCTATTAGAACCAGTAAATAGTCTTTTACGTTTTGTGCAAATAATGTTTTAAAAAATTCATTTGTTCAAACGTGACAGCTTGGTATTTGTGATTCTGCTACAGATTTTCCCTGCTATATTTTTTAATATTTTAAAAAGGGTAGATAGCAAGACTCAAAAGGCAGAAAAAAAAATATGTCAGATGAAATCCGCCTTAGAAATTTCTTCACAGCGTCCAAAAATTCAAGTTTTAAAAAAATCGCTACTTTGGTAAATTTGTCAAAGTTTTGACTTTGTCATTAGTTTTTTTTAATCGATAAATATTTTTAAAAGTTTTGGTACTTACGCCCGTAGAGACAGGTCTTGCCTAATGAAAACCGTAGCAATAAATATTTTGACTTTTTTTGATTTTAATAAAAGTGGAAAGGTGCAAACCGGAAAGTTCAGGGCACTGATACGCAGCTTAGAGAGACAAATCGACAAATTTTTTTTTGGTTTTTTACTTTTCTTGGGTCGATGTATAAACGTGCCAATGCTTATCAAAATCAAAAATTGACGAAAATAGCGTTTTGCTGCCCGATCATAAGAAGAAACACAACCGTAAGTTTTCCTATTTAGCTATGAAAATTACATTCCATTTTTCTCTCCTGAAAATCTAACGTAGTCGTTAGATAGTTTTGAATTTTAATATAAAATAATAATCTAAAATTTTAGTACAGTTACCAAATCTTATATTGCGACCGAAATGGCATAAACAAACGTCACCAATAAAAGAGGATGATATTGTTATTATATGCGATAAGGATTTACCCCGGTGCAATTGGCCCAAAGGAAGAGCACTTGAAACAAAAAGTAGCAAAGAGGGTCAAACTAGAAAGGCAAAGGTGCAAACTATACATGGAATTTTTGAACGACCTGTTGTAAAGTTAGCAGTATTATCAGTTAAAAATAACAAGAGAGAATGACGTACAGCATACTGAAACTAGATGCTGTAAGGGGGGGGGGGCGTGTGGAAAATAATGTTCTATTTTTTATATTATGTTGAAAAACGTTTACTTTGTTAAATTGGTTTCTTAAATTCCTAAAAATGTTTATTAAACTAGTCACCTAGTATTTAATGGCAATAAGACAAGATAACATTTCGCTTGACAAAGTTGATAAACAATATAAAAAACTTCCACTTATTGTCACAATACTGAAGATTTAAAATTTGTAAAGAAATTGATTCAAATGCCGAACTAGTAAGTTGTTGCAATTAAGAATATTTAAACATATTTTTATTTTCCTTTTATTTTTATTTTTTTGGAATTTGAGCAAACAAATGAATTGATGAAAAAATAAATAAATACAGTTTTGCTGCAAACTGTTTGCTGTTTCTGAATTATTATTTACAATATTTAAGTATATGATGAGAAAGTTAACGGAAAAATACCAAAAGTAAGGGTTAACAGTGAACGTGGACAAGACACATTATGTATTGGAAACGAATCAAGTGAGGTAGAACTAGACAATGGACAATTAATATCTTCATGCGATGCATATCTATACAAAAAAGGTTATTATGTCTTAACAGTATTTTATGGAGCAGAGAGATAAAAAAGAATGTAAAATTAACATATCGTCACCCTAATTCTAAAACGTCGTAACCCAAAAAAAAATGAAAATTCATATTTTTACGCCAAAGGTTAGTAATTATGCATACCTATATCGATGATCTCAAATCAATACCTCGTAAGTCTGACTAGACTAGACTAGACTTAGGAGGTATTGATTTGAGACCATCGATATGCTGCTAAATCTTCGCAACCAAAAAATAAAACGGTCATTACGATGAAAACGATTTCTAATAAGTCGCATAATGCTTACCCTATGTAATTTGCTTCTAACTTTTCTTATTCCTGTAAAATTTTGTTGAGTTGGGTTACGACGTTTCAGAATTAGGGTGACGATATATGAAACAATGGGGAAAAGCAGGCTGTTCTATGGAATAGAGACTTGTCGTGTAACAGAAAAACAGAAAACGAAAATGGAAAGTTTCGAAATGGCTGCAATAATAAAATCAATGAACATATCTAGAACAGATCATATAAGAAATAAGACCATAAAAGAAAGAATGGGAGTCGAGAGAAGCATAACGAAGACATCACTAAACGATTACTGATATGGTATGGCCATGTGAAACGGATCAACGACGAAAGATTACCAAAGCAGGTCCTAGAATGGCAACTAATAGAGCGCAAAAAAAGAGGGCATCCTGAACTTTAATGGCAACAGTTAATCCAAAGATCAATGAGTCGAAAAGAGCTGACAGTTAAGTTCAGTTTAGGACCGAAGGAGGTGGAGAATATGCGTCGGATAACGTAGAAAAACCTTCTAAACCGACATAGTAGTACAAAACCTTTTTACCCGCTTAGCTACGAAAACTTGTTTGATTAATAATAAAATAAATTTTTTCTTGGGCTATTGCTCACAGTATTTTGCAGCGGGATCACACGCTAAGTGCCTTGCCGCGTAATATATTTTATATATGTTTTTTAGAGATTTCAAGGATACAAACATCATTGGTCAGACATTCGACTTCCAGTGCTCTTGGAAGTTTCAGCTTCTTCATTAGATCAGTTAGATCCGACTTCAGGTTCCTTGTTAGCCAGTTATAATTTTAAAGATTTTGAAGGAATTTGTACTATGTCAGATTATCCAGGTAGGATGTTATTAAAACTAAAAGCGTTTTATGTCATATCGGCTGCAAAGGCAATAAACCATAAAGCATGGCCATGAGAGAAAGCTTTTGTAAATTAAATTAGGTTTTTTGACCCAATGCCTAATTCGCTCTGTTAGACAATTTTATACGGGGTTCCAATAAAATAATTATCACATCAAAATGTTCTTAAATTAACAATTATTAATTGCTAAGAATTCGAAGAAAAAGGAGACAATGCCAAGGTCTAGTACTATTCCGCTCCGAATAGTATCTTTCCCTAAAGCCAATGGTCTCAGTCAAAAAATGTTACTATAATTACTAGTTGGTTACATATGTTTGGCCGTTGCAAATTGTAAAGGACATTATTAACTTGTAACGAAGTTACCTTTTTTTAACATTTAATTAGCCCAGGCAGTTGTTCTTTCAAAAATATAATTTAGTTTTCTGTTGTAAAGTTCATTTATCGGTTAATTTGACCCGTATCTCCCCTATTAATTAGCCCAGGCATATGTTCTTTCAAAAATATAATTTAGTTTTCTCTTATAAAGCTAACTTATCGGTTAATTTGACCCGGATCTCCTCTATGAATTTTCCTGCACCTTGCTCCATATTTAGCGCAGGATTTTGAGCATGCACCGGAATCATTTTTCATATATGGTCATACTATTTTCGTATTAGAAAATAATGACATGCGCCGTGGCACATACTTTTTCTTGTTGAATTATGTATTTCAAATAATAACTGTAATTTAATAGGTCGTTTTTCATTCTTGGCTCGCAAACTCTTCGGGGTTGTGGGTGGTTGGAGTGTTAACCACTTAATTAATTACACGTCTCCGGACCGTTTTCTTGCTGAATTATTTAATTAAAATAATAATAATTTTGTATGTGATTTGGTGGGTTGTTTTCATTTTTGGCTCACAGCGGCTTAGCGGTAGACAGCAACATAATTTTTCAGTCTTTTTAAGAAAACTGACATACTGAAAATGTTACTGGCTGCCCAGGGGCTTGCGAGTGGTTGGAATGTTGACAGCTAAACTAATTACATGTCCATGTTTTATCTCCTTTAATTAAATTAAATATTTTATGTTATTTTACAAATGTATCTTCTTTTGGTCAAGCATAAACCACTTCACCCTATAGAACAAACCTACATAAAATATGGTGAAAGAAGGTAGCTGACTTTGGTATTTTGTAAAGTAACTAAAACTAAAAATTAGAGTACTATAAGATTGTATTTTACTTAATATCATAACTGATGCATTGGGGCTTGGCTTTTGGACTTTTCTTGCTTTTATCCGTATATAAAATAATCTGCTTTTGAGTGAATTTAACCTAAGCTTGCTTCAACTTCGCTTTGTTTGTTTATATTTTATTAATTAAACACTGCCTGAACTAAGCACAAGTTGCTTACTTACAGAAGGTTTATTATAATTTTCAGGGGTGGTTTACTGTAAATTTTAATATTTGCCCGGCATAGAATCAAAAGTATCTTAATAATTTCAGTTACCCGAGATCTGGTTTTCTTTATTCGGTTAAACTGGGTGAATCTTACCATTAGTATTATGTATATTACATATTTTGGTGATATTCTAGGGTGTAAAAGAAAACTACACTTTTATATAATAAAAAAATTAATTTATTTATAACCACAGTGTTAACTATTATTAAACTCAAATTTGAAGTAATACTTTACCTGTTTTCTCCACTGTATAAAAGCTTCCCGAGAGGCACAGGGGACTCTAAGCTCCCCTATTTCTTAGAGTGGCGTTCGAGGCATCTCTTTCTGTTACTTTTCTGTAGGAAATTTGACAGAAACCCTGGGACGTCAAATAAGGGGAAAACTCAATAAGGGGGATTCTTATATTTTTAATATAATATTAGAAATTAGTATAAATTCAACCCCCCAGAGCAAACACCCTCACAAAATTGGCGCCCGAGCAGAGACCTGATTATGGATTACTTCATTTTTGTACATAGGCAATTCTTGAGTTTAGTTTAGTGCAGTTAAATAAAAAAGATTATAAAAATCCTAGAGTTAATAACAAGATAATGAAAAAGAAAAAGGTTTTTGTTGTTTATTAAATCTTTTTGGTTATATTTTTATATTTTTATTCCCATGTTCAAAATATCGAGGGCCACTTGGCCATTTCATATGGTTTGTCGGGGTGCGTTCAGAGTGCCAGTGCAGAATCAATGGGCTGCACGAGATAGCGTATTATACGTGTGTGCCACTATAATTAAAAATAAACTGTTTTCGCGTTGTCGCGGTATGTAACTATAGGAGCTTGGTTATAAAAACTAAGTCGATCTTGAGGGATCTAAGCCCTTCCCCACCGTAAATAAGTATTAATTTTCACACCAGAATGTGTTAGTTTTCTCCCTGATTATTTTGATTTTTATGTTAGGGGTTTACACACACGTACATTTTTCTTTTGTAAATATCTTGTAAACGGATGCTTTGTTTTTTTTGAAAAAAAAAAATGTTTTTTTATTGGCGATTTAATTATTTGTTGTCTATTTTACTACCAGGTTAGTGGTACACGCCTATATATCTTTTGTATATATATTTTTAAAAAATACGTATCTTGAAAACAAAAGATTCATTTGGTCGGTTTAAAGAAAAATTTTCATTTGGTTTTCTTTGATATTTTGATTAAAATATTGATATATGATTTTTTTTAACAAAACACGCTTTAGGGGTTTACGTACACGTACCTGCTTTAACTATAGATAAATATATAATAATAGAAACTCCTGCAACACTTTGCATGTTGTGCAGATTCATTTCAGCTCACAATGCTAATTTTTTTGTCGAGAGCGTTTCAGATGATTTTGAATTTTTTTGTCTCGCCGTCTGTCTGTATGTCTGACTGTAACGACCAACGCGCATAACTTAAAACCCACTTGCCCGATTTGCCTGAAAATTGGTACCTAGGCTTGAGATGGTCCCATTTAAAAAAATGAACTCAATCCACCGAACGCAAGCCAAATAAAGGAGTGGGGGTAGATTTCAAAAATTAGAGTTTTAGTTAGAACATAGCTTGTGTGGTATCAAACGAAAGGTAATTGAGCCTGGAGTTGAATAAAATATATTTCAGTTTTGTTTTCACTAGCTCACACGTACACGAAAACTATAGTTCCTGAGCTTGGTTGTCTATATATGACAAAGTAATTTTTTTGATCTCCTAATAACAAAAATCCAATTTTTAACAATGGGATATGATTTTTTACCGTTAACCATATAAAAGTGAGTTTTTTTAGCTTTATTAATTGTTCACTTTATAGTGGTTCACGCGCTTGAAATTTTTTTGTATTGATTGAAAGTGAGTTTTTCGGATTTTTTTTATTAGCTTTAGTGGTTCATGCACACGTATTTTTATTTTATAATAAATTATTTTATTATTTCATATTAAATATCCTGAAAACAAGAGCGCTGCTTGGATTGTTTTTTTTTTAAATAAGCTTTATTTTTTTCTAGTAGGGTATTTATGAATTTTTTTTTAATGTATAATATTTTAGGAACAGACATTAAGGTGACCAATTTGAAAAAGAAATCTTTTCATATCATGGGCGGGCTAATTGTTTTTTTTTTTAAAGCAGTGCAGTGGTTTTAAAGTTTATATTGAAAGGAATTCTTTTAAATAACGTTCTTTTCATCGAAAATAAACATAACTTAACTGATTTAATTAGTAGAGAAATATTTTATCTAATTAGATAACCGGAATTTTTTATTTATTTAATTATACATAAGGTATAGTAACCGAAAATTGTTGACAATTTTTTTTTGTTTTTTTTTACATTTAATTCTTGTCCCGTTGTAGCGTTTACTGCAAGTTTTTTGTATTAGTTGTTTTACTACCACCTGGCTCCCCTGTTTAGAATATACTATTGCTTAGAATGCCTACCCCTGGCATATATTTTTTTTGTCTCATTAAGTAACTGATAACGCAGCATGTTTATTTTTAATTATTACACCTGATACAAGCACACACAACGGAGTCACTTCCAAACCGAACCGCTAAATCTAAATTTTCCGCCGCATCCGAAATTTTCCGCCGCATATCCGATATTTTCCGCCTGTTCAATATCTTCCGTTAAGATGGAGTCTATCAGTTTCAGATACATATGCACAACCACGACGCTATATAACAGCAATTACAGTTATATAACCTGCATCAAAGTACCAGTACCAGCCCTGCAGCTTTACGTAACTGATACCGCAGTTAGATAGCTACCGCTTACGGACAAGTACAGACTTACACGTACGTCTAACTGATAACGCCGTATATCCCTCCGTACTGGTAAACCAATACTGCAGTTAGTAATTCCGCATTACCCTTGTTGACCGTTCGTTAAGTGTACTGATACCGTAGACAGAAAATGGATTCCGAGACATAAGCTCTTAACATCAACCTGGAGGAAACACTTTCCGTTGGTAATAACCCAGAAAGCCTGGAAGATCTCAAGTTATCCGTTTCGGAAGACCAGTCAATAACCGAGCCTGCTTCCACCACTGCTGCACTTACATCCACCGCTTGCCAAGCCGTTGATGTTACGTCCGATACTCTAGATGAGTCCGTTGCAACCCTTCCTACCGATCATCCCTCAAGATGGGTACATTCATTAAAACCGTTACCTAGAGAGATTTGGGTTACCAATGGATGGCAACATGAATAAAAAACGACAACGTTTCATAAATTTTCTGAAAGGGGGTAGAGCGTCACCCAATCCGTCAACCAGTTCTATCCAGATGTCCATTGCTCCGGTTTTTCTGGAATCAAGTTTTTTAAGGCCAGTAGTCTGTACTTTGATGCCGGAAATTAACCAGCTATGACTCACCATCTACCCGTTCAGCCCATATTAGTACTGTGACGCCAGCGACCATCGCTGGTACCAACCACAGCAACCATAAAACTGCTAGTTCTGCTTTTTCCTATCTAATGCCACCAGTTAGCCTGCCGTTGTTCACAACCGCTTCGAATCAGCTACAACCGACTGTGTTTGCTTTGCCGTCCGCTGCGCCTGCACATAATTACTATCAGTCCGCTCTCCCAGGATCAGTCACAGCTAATGTATCACCTGGCTCATGCGTAGCAGCTTCGTGCTCTCATTCTATATCACCGCCGCAACCTTTAAAAAATTCGCCTATTTACCTAACTCAAGCACCTCCGTCATATCAATCTGCTCCAACCGTGAGCTACGTGACACAGCTACCACTTCCGCCGTATCTGCCCGTTTTAAGCTGCGCACCATAGCTCGTATCATCTTCCGTTCCCGCCTCAATGGCTGCTCCTAACTCATGTTATGCTCCTGTCACTCACTCTCAGGTTCCGGTACCAAATCAACCTCATTCTAGAAACTACACTACCTTATACAATTGAAAGATTACATTTGATGGAAGTAATGATCCAATCTCCTTTATTGAAATGGAAGAAATTTGTAGCTCATCCGGACTAAGCTTAGATGCCGTTGTAAATCAGATGCCCCAACTACTACGAGGGGAAGCAGAGAATTGGTGCCGTAATAATCGATACACTTGGCAATCATGGAATCAATTTTTAGAAGATTTTGGTACTCACCAGTTCCCAGTGAACTATCTGGCCGATTTAGAGGCTGAGAAAGGCAAGAGATTACAAAGGCCAACAGAACCTGCATCGTGATATATAACCGACTTGCAAACGCTTCTCCGCCGACACGGAGGATATACCATAGCTCAAGAACTTGCATGGTTATACCGAAATCTCATGGCCGAATATCGTAGGAACATCCGTAGAAGCGATTTTCATGACATTATAACTTACTCGGGCAGTTAGATAATTTAGGCAGATTCAATCTGAATTGAAACAAACTCCGTTCCGACCGACCACGTCAAATTGTAGAGCACCGAACAGTGCGAATAATTCCAACTGGAAATCATTAAGGACCGAAACTCGTCGAACCACAGGAAGTCAGCCGAATACACGGGCTCGTCAGAACCCCGAATCCGACCGTCCGCCAACCTGGAATCGTCAGAATGTTTGTTGGAGGTGTGGACAGTCCGGCAATACCCGAAATAATTGCACCTCTACACCCAGGCTATTTTGCTCACGATGTGGGAAAGACGGAGTTTTGTCCAGGAATTGCACCTGCAATCAACCGGGAAACTCGAACGATGCATGGGACTGAGGCAACCTGAGCATCTTTGCACTGCCGCCTCTTCCGTACACGATGAATATAAAAGAACCGATTGTCGTCCGTTTGTAGAAGTTATTTGGAGGGACCACGTTTTTCAAGCTTTTTTGGACACGGAGGCTGGCCGTTCTTTTTGTGGAAACCGCCTCGCAGATGAATGCCGAAAAACCCAGACTCCTACCCGCCGCCACAACTTGTTCACCGCCTGCTTAGCCGATGGTTCTGTTACGGAGATTAAGGAAGAATTTGAGTTATAACTGAAGATTGGAACACATTTAAGTTACTGTTAGAGTTGCACACTTACCGGGGCTTTCCGAGGATTTAGTTCTTGGAACGGATTTTCTCCGGTCTTAAGAGGTACGATTGGACTTGAAGGATAACTCTATATTTTTGAGAGGGAACAGTCTTCAAGAAGATCAATCAACCCATGTTTATTCCATGGAAACCAAGACCTTGTAACGTGTCATTTTTGCGTTTAAGGCAACGTTACATATTTCTTTATTTAGGTAAATAATCAAGGCTCTTCGACTCGTCTTTCTGTACACAAATTAAGGGTATTTTATAGAGCTAGGTTTGGAGGTTATATAGTGTCCAAAAAGTTACCTTATAAAGGAGACATTCCATCGAATTACTGTGGACACTACGCACACCGCATTTTCTGGACATCGTAATTGGAATTTAAGATCACAGTTCTTTAAAAATCACATAAAAACTTTCGATTGTTTTGTTTATCTGCACTTTCGTAATTTTCTTTGACGTTTATGAAAATAAACAGCTGGGGAATGGCGGCGTTGCCGCATCACAAATGGTTTCAGTAACAGGGAGGAAACATTTAGATGAACAGTTCATTCGCTTATGTTTGTTTTCGAGGATATTGGGACAATCCGAACCCCATATCCTTCACGGATTAGCTAGTTTTGATAGCACGAAAACATATTTAGGTTCACGGTTTGGCCAGTAACAACCGAGGCTCCGCCCACTTTGATATCTTTATTAATTTGATAAGGAGAAGATAAAATAAATACGAGTTATGCACTTTTGTAAATAGGAGATAAACGAGGAATAAAACCAGGACTAAAAGAATAAACAAAATCGTATTTTTATATTATATAAATTTATATATAATCATAGTTAAATAAAGTTAATAGCTAACTCAGTCGTATTGGAAGGTTGTGTAGGGCTAGCTAGTGGTGAGCAAACTTAACATCTGAACATTCTTAGGCCGGGTTCCAGCAGTAGTTCAATGTGTATTTTTAGGTTCAAGTTCAGAAACAACTTTATTAATGTAGAAATGTTTTACAAAAATGGCGTCAAACCATATGAATCTTAGAGAAAACATATATAAAGAGCAAAGGAAACTTTTGACTAAAACTGTAACTAAAATACAACGAAATTCTACACTTAGTACAGCTTTACTCATATGGGAATTGGTTGAGTGTTCGAATATTCCTGGGTTTGATGCAAGCTCTGATCTCCAGTAATTGATTTTACAGTTGATGGTGTTGGTGCAAGCAAGAAATTTTCTAATTTTCATTTTCTTTTCCTTTTCTGCGCGTTTAAAATAATTTAAATTTTCGCGCTCTAAAATATGCATATGGGGTTTCACGGCACCGTACACGTGGAAGAGAAGCAGCGCCGCGATGAGTGCGCAAAGAACCACCGTCACAACAAGACACGAGACAAATCACGTTCCCGAAAAAAGTGAATTTGAGGTGAAAAACTGGACGTTTAAACGTCGACTGGAGCTGCAAGAGAGTCCGAGGTAGGTGCCTTTTCATATAAAATTCCATATGTATCGTAACTTTCCATTTTCAATTGTCAATACCGACAATTATTTTTAAATGTGCTTGTGAAGCCAAACCGGCGACCTATCGAAGGAAATTCCGTTATTTTTCAGCCCTTGCACGCACATTTAATGGCCCTTCGACCCAAATTATTAGTGTTCCAAACTACCTAGACTCCTGTGGTTCAGCAATTTCCTACAAAAATTCCAAATTTCTATTTTCTATTTCAAATTTCAAAATTTATTTCCAATTTCAATTTCAATTATCAAACAGACCATATTGATTTAGGACCTGTTGGTGATATGTTCCTTCAAAGTTGATCGAAGTGTTTATTACCGTTCAAAAATAGCTATAGCCAATGCACATATTTCGTATAGTTTATTTACTAGTTCATCAAAGTTGATCGCTTTGTTCATTACATTTTCAGTTAAAGTGGCGTCAATACGCCGAAAGTGAAAATTTTAAGGCGGTTCTTCCATCTCCATTCCTTTAATTATCGATTTTACAGGTGTCGCGTTAACGCGCAGGTGCAAGTGTCGCCGTCACCAGGGTCATCGCGCGCGTTGTTTCTTCGAATACCGTCGTTTCTTAGAAACTTTCAGACGGGACCGCTAGTCGTATGCACAGAGTGTGCGATTTGGAATCGGGAGGTGCGGGGTTCAATCCTTGGTGAGACATAAAAGTTTTTTTTAAGGATATGTTCAAATAATAACATACAGACAAACTTACAAACATTTCATTTCAAAATTTTCGAAAAAAGTTAATAAAATTAAAATAATAAAATTGTTTAATTTTTGCTAAAATTCGGGTTATATTTTAAGCTATATTTTAAGCATTTTTTTGGGCAATTTTAAAACCAAATTAACTTTCAAAAACAAAAATGTCTACGCAAAAACAGAAAAAACTTTGCGACAAAAGGCTTTTGAGCTTTAACCAAATGGCGGAAGCTCACGAGGTAGCTTTGAATGCGAACTCGGATACAGCGTTTCACTTTTTGTTTAAATCCAGATATGAAGACGTCGAAGAATGTCATGCTCAATTCTATAATTTTCATAACCAAATTATTGGCTCTCTCGAAGAGTTTAAACTTTCATTTGACGAGCAGTATAAAACTAGAAAAGACTTTGACAACCTTTATTATGAATGTAAGGGTATTTACTACGACCTTTTTAGGGCCAACCCTGTCAATTACGTAGGCAACCCTAACCAACAAAATATTGTTCAGAGGTCAAATACAAGATCATTTCCACAACCAAGGTTGCCAATTTTCGATGGTAATTATAAAAGCTGGCAACACTGGTTTGACTTATTTAAAGTCATGGTACATCACAATTCTGATTTAAGTGATATAGAGAAATTTCAACAATTGCGGAGTTCTGTTCTGAATGAAGCCCTTTCTCTAGTAAAAACCATTCCCCTCGCAGATAGCAATTATCACATTGCGTATGAAACCTTAGTAAAGAGGTATCAAAATAAACGAATTATTGCTACTACCGCTTTGAATGCTATTAACTTTCTTTCAACTAAATCCAGTTCTGGGAAAGAATTACGTTCCATGTTGGATACATTTTCTGAGAATCTAGCCATCTTAAATGAGCTTGGTTTTCCTACAAAAGAATGGGACTTTCTTACTTTTAACATGATGCTCTCAAAACTTGAAGTCAAGATGAGGACTGATTTCGAACTTTACTATAGTAGAGAGAAAAACAATTCAGAAATTCCGTCCTACACTGATCTTTACACGTTTATAGAAAATCATTGCGTTGCGCTCGAATCTGTAGTGCAAATGCCCAGTTTTAGTAGGCAAAATCAAACCCCTAGACAACCTCAAACTACGAAAAAAAAAAACATGGCGCCGACTGAGTAGAACGTGTTTCTAAAACTTCTCCGAATATTTAAATTATTTTGATGGTTATTTTGTGCAATTAAATTCTAGTTTTTTGAAAATATTATCAGGCGGTAGTGAGCTATTATTTGGACAAGTTAGTTTTGTGAAATCTAAGCCTGGTAAGCCATAAACTCATTAAGACACACCCTAATCACATAAAGCACTAAAGACAGCTCTACCGGGTCGACTAAGGTGCCAACGAATTAACATAAAAATGGGTGGCACAACTAGATCGGGGGCCACTAAAGGTAATTCTCCTGTTGAAAGTGACTCGAAAGCCGTTGAAAAGGCTGTTGAAAAAGTATGTACTTCACTTTTTCGAAAATTTGAGGAAAACTTAAATATTAGATTTGAGGCGCTAGACAGAAAAATCGATAGTATTGCTGTAATTAAACAGGATGTTGCTGAAATAAAACTCAAAGTCAACCAAAATTTTGAAGATATTCAGAAAATTCAAAATCGTATTGATAATCTGGAGCAAAAATCTAAGCGCAGGTCTCTTCGTTTTAATGGGGTACAGGAAGACCATCATGAGGATGACACCAAGTTGAAGAGCTCAATTTTAACAATAATTAATGAAAAATTGCAAATCAAATGTGACCTAAGTATTTTTGAGAGCGTTTTTAGAGTTGGTCAAAAAGGAGAATTACCAAGGCCGGTTTTGGCAAATTTCAATAATATCTCAATGAGAAATATTGTACTTCGAAATAGAAAAAATCTAAAAGGATCTTCTTTCACTATTTACGAGGACCTCATCGCTTCGAGGTACAACTTGTTGCGTCTTGCCAAAGAAAAATATGGAAAGGATAAGGCCTGGACCACTTCTGGTAAAATATTTGTGTGGGACGAAAATGAAAATAAAAAAATTCCAATTATTTCCGAAGATGACCTAGAAGAGAATATCGACGACTAAATAGACCCGAAACAGCTGCATCTTAAAAGAATATTTTTGTTTTAGTTTGGGACTCTTAAGATAAGAACATGCTTTTATTTACATTTATAGTTTTTGCTTCTTTTTTTTTTCTCATTTTATTATTTTTAGATTTCAATATAATAAAATCGCGGTATGAAAAGAAAATGTATATTCAATAAACCCATTGGTAGATTAATATTTTGGATTTCTTATTTGAATATATTTTTTTAATTTTATTTAATTTAACCGGATCGTTCTAAATTTAAGCGATCTAAGAATATATATGTGGCTAAAAACAATATGATTTAAATTCTTTTTTGGCTTTGTGAATATAAATAACCATCACCTTAATACTTACATACAATTAAAAGTACAGGGAGGGTTTTAGTAAACTTTATGTTTATAATGAACCAAAATATAAAATATTCTAGTTTTTGTCATGCAAATGTGCGCTCTTTATGTTCAACTTTTGAGTTATTTTCAGACTTTTTGCTTACTGAGGGTTACGACATTATAGGGCTTTCAGAAACATGGTTAAGGGAAGAGTTATTAGACGCTGCTCTTGTTATCCCGGGGTACAACCTAACTAGAGTAAATAGATGGGGTCGTGGCGGAGGCGTGGCGTTTTATGTTCGAGATTGTTACAATTTTAAAAATGTGCCTGTCCCGCCAGCCCAAAGTCTTCTGGAGCAACTCTGGATATCCATTAAAATTCAGGGCAAGTCCATCTGCCTGGGAACATTGTATCGCCCCCCCGATTGTAATTTGGTTTCTTCTATCGATGATCTGGAAAATAGTTTAATATCGCTTGTAGCAGATTATGATACGGTTATATTCGGAGGCGATCTAAATATTGATATGTTGGTTGATCATCCAGGGAAAAAACTACTCAATAATCTTTTTAATAAATATAATTTTTATCAAATTATAACCGAACCTACGAGGGTCACAGACGCGACTTCAAAGTTGTTGGATGTTTTGGTAACTAATAAAACTAATTTTGTCTGTGAACCAGAAGTAATTAGAATTGATGACATTTCCGATCACAGGCTAGTGAAATGTAAGTTAAGGGTAGATAAGACGCGCAGTTCAATAAGATACCGTACTTACAGAGATTTTAAATATTTTAATAATAGGGCGTTTAATGAGGATCTAAAGAGTTTTAATTGGGACTTTTTATATTCTCTTAATAGTGTTAACGAAATGGTGGATTTGTTTAACAAATCAGTTCTCAGCCTTTTTGATAAGCATGCGCCAATTAAAACCTCAAAATTAACGAAACATCCTGCGCCATGGCTCACTGAGAACATCAGATTTATGATGAAATTAAGGCAAAAGGCTCTTTCTAAATATAAGAAACATAAATCTGATGCTAATTGGCAATCATACAAAGACTTACGTAATCTAGTCCTAACTTCTGTAAGAAATGAAAAAAAAGCATATCTTAATTTTAAATTTCAAACGGATCCTAAACAGTTTTGGAAAACTATAAAATATCTAAATATAAATTCCAAGCCCGAGTCCAGCCCTGACAAACTTGGTAGTGTCGAGGATTTTAGAAATTTTTTTGTAAACAATATTCCACAATCAAATCCAGGCAATTTTTATTTAACGCAATACCAAGGGCTAAAGTATTCCCCTACCTTAAGTGAATTTAATTTTCAAGAAGTCACTGACGAAAAAATACAAAAAATAATTTTAAAAATTAAATCGAATGCGACAGGTCATGATGGCATAAATCTAAAAATGATCTTACTTTTAACTCCGTACCTGATCGCTCATATTACCTTTATTATTAATAAGTGCATACAAACAAAAAGAGTCCCTTCCCAGTGGAAACTTGCAAATGTCTTACCAGTTGCAAAAAAGTCTATACCTTTAGAACTAAACGATTTTAGGCCTATAAGTATCTTGCCAACTATGTCCAAAATTTTAGAAAAACTCCTTTTTGAACAATTATTGTATCACCTGGAACAAAACAATATCTTGCCGTCCACACAGTCTGGCTTTAGGGCCAATCATAGTACAACCACAGCTTTGCTTAAGGTAACTGATGATGTTTTACAGGCTTCAGATCAGGGTAAATGTACTTGCTTGGTTCTTCTAGACTACAGCAAGGCATTTGATACTTTGATCCATAAAATATTACTTACAAAGCTTGGCTACTTTGGTTTGAGTCTTGAAGCGATTGATATGTTGGCAGACTACTTTAGCGAAAGGTTACAAAGAGTTGTTTTTAGTGGCCAGTGTTCTACAACCTCATTGCAGGAAAGGGGAGTACCACAAGGGAGTATTTTAGGCCCGCTAATTTTTACTTTATACACAGCTGATTTCCAAATTTTTTTAAAGCATATGTCTGGCCATCAGTTTGCCGATGACTACCAGCTTCAATTTTCTTTTCACAAAACACAAGTTGAAACGGCGAAAAATAAAATTAACGAAGATCTTGCTACAATCCAAAGAATGTCACAACAACACGGACTTATTCTAAATGCAACAAAAACGCAAGCAATCATCTTTGGTAATACCAGAAAACAATGCATTGAAAATGGGTTTAAAATTTCTATTGATCAAACTGAAATTGAGTTTAGTGACTGTGTTAAAAACTTAGGCATTATGATAGATTATGACTTAAAATATGAATCTCATGTTTCTAAACTGATGCAAAAAAGTTACGGTAAACTTAAAATGTTGTATTTACATAAAAGCTACCTATCCACCAAAGTAAAACTTAGACTATGTGAATCTTTAATCCTCTCGCAGTTATCTTACTGCGACACTCTGTATTGGCCAGCACTTTTAGAGAAAGACAAAGTTAGTCTTCAAAAGCTACAAAATGCCTGTCTAAGATTTTCATATGGTGTACGTAAGTTTGACCACATTTCGCACTACTATACTGAGTCGGGGTGGCTCAGGCTTGATAAAAGGTTCTTCTTGCACATGTGCACGATGGTGCACAAAATAAATATGACCCATCAGCCTAAATACTTGGTCAAAAAACTTATTAAAGGGTCGGACATCCACAACCGCCCAACACGACAGCAAACGTTGTATGTTGTTCCCAGGCATAGGACTACCATGTTTCGCAGGTGCTTTTGCTATGTTGCATCTAAATGCTATAACTCGATTACTTTTAAAATAAAAAGCTGCAAAACATTGCTTACATTCAAAATATCTCTAAAAAATTATTTAAGAACGCGTAATTTGAAATCAAGTTACGTAACACAATAATAGTTTGTACCTCTTAGTTATACTGAAGGTCTGAATGAGAGAGACCACATTTGCATGAAATGAAATGGAAATAGATACTTAGTAAGTATATTTATATATATTTTTTCTGATTAGTTAATTAATGAATGTAACTTTTTTTTAATGAAAATTACTTAGGTTAGCGTTCATGTTTTTTTTAAGTTTTTTTTAAGTGGTTAGATAGAATAGCTATGCTAGATCTCGCCACTTTTTGTAGCTATTATGTAATTTACCAATCGCTAAATCTTATAAATAAAGGCTTTTTGAATTGAATTGAATTGAATTGAATTTTCAGAGAAACAGTTTTAATAATTTTAATTCACCTTCTGCTTTCAATACAACTATTTCAAATCAAAGTTCAAATTCAAGAAATCAACAAAATACTTTACAAAATAGCAATCAACGCAGCAACCCTCAAATACAAAATAATCAGAACAGAACTTTTAATCCAAAAATAAAATGTTACCTATGTTCTTCGAATCACGCATTATCGAAATGTATCGAATTTCAAAACAAAAGTCCACAGGAAAGGATGGGTTATGTTCGGCAGGTGAATCTATGTCAAAATTGCTTACATTTTGCTCACCAGACCGTGAATTGCCCCTCCTCCTACAACTGCTTTACGTGTGGAGCTAGGCACCACAGTCTTCTTCACGTTCCACAACCAGTAGCGCCCTCTGTGAGTGTTAATTCTTATCCTCCAGAGAACGTTAATATTCCACTTTCCAATTCCAATAGCACCCCTATGTCAGGAAGCCATTCCACAAACTGTCATGCGACAATGATTTCCAAAAATTCCACTTTTCTACTTTCTACCGTTGTAGCTGACATGTTAGACTCAAGGGGACATTACCAACCAGTTCGTATCTTACTCGATTCTGTCTCAGAGGCAAACTTTATTTCAGAAAAATGTCTAAATCGTTTAGGTCTTTCGAAAAGCTTCTTTTCTACTTCTATTCAAGGCTTAAATCAAATGACATCTTCCAATACCAAAGGTAAGACGAAATGTCTTATCAAACCTCAAGGTCAAGCGGGACCTACCTTTGATTTTGAGGCTTTAGTACTTCCAAAACTTTGTACAGAGATTCCTTCTTGCGCTGTCGACTCGAGCAAGTGGAATCACATTCGCAATATCAAACTTTCTGATCAAAACTTCCATATACCAAGTTCCATTGATGTCCTAGTAGGTTGTGAACTTTTTCCGCATCTCTTACAAGAGGGAGTTATCCACGGAGAGCGTGGACAACCTAGTGCTTTTAATAGCATCTTTGGCTATGTGCTGATTGGTAAAGTTGAAACTTCAAAGCAACAAAATCCACAATCACTCATAAGCTGTTACACTTCCATCGAACCATCTCTGGATATCTGCCTAGAGCCCTTCTGGGAGATAGAGCAGGTTCCACATAAGGTTCATCACAGTCCTGAGGATATTATGTGCGAAAAATTATTTTCACAATCAGTTTCACGCAACGAATCAGGTAGATTCGTCGTTCCATTACCTTTCATAAACTTAGAACCCCAGTTGGGTGACACCTATCCAATCGCTTTAAAACGTTTCAAGCTTCAGGAAGCTAGACTTCTCAAAGACTCAGCTCATTATCAAGCTTACAAAGATTTTATGCAAGATTATTTAGACACTTGGCACATGATACCTATTCCTACTTGGATAATTCCTACTTTATCCCTCATCACAGTGTCTGGAACACTGGGAAGATAAGAGTGGTCTTTGATGGGTCTCAACGTAGTCCCAGAGGTGTCTCACTCAACGAGACGTTGTGCGCAGGTCCTAAACTGCAAAATGATGTCCGTGAAATTTTACTTAATTTTCGAATTCATGCTGTAGCCTTTGTTACTGACATAGTAAAAATGTTCCGACAGATATTAATTATTCCTGAGCACACGCGTTATCAAAATATTCTATGGAGATTTTCTGAGGATGATCCTGTCCAAACCTACTCCTTAAGAACAGTTGTTTATGGACTTAAGTCATCACCTTACTTAGCTATTCGTACTATACAAGAACTAGCTAAACTTGAGTCTGAAAGGTATCCTAATGCTTCCAAGGTGCTTCTTAAAGACATTTACGTCGACGACGTGCTCACTGGGCAGGATTCTGTGGCCTCTGCCAAAGAACTTCAGTCGGAGTTAATCTCCCTGTTGCGCCTAGTAGGGTTTGAACTTAAAAAATGGGCGAGCAACAGTCCGGAACTTCTCTCCTCATTCTCAGAATCAGAAACACAAATGTCCATTCGTTTCGACAAATCCGAACCTAATTTTGTAAAAATATTAGGTCTCCAATGGAATCCTATCTCAGATTCGTTTACCTACTTGGTCGTACCAGAAGATAAACCATGCACCAAGCGAGGTATCTTATCTCAAATCATGAAAATTTTTGATCCCTTAGGTTTCTGTTCTCCCGTTTCTTTACTTGCTAAGCATCTCATGCAAGATCTGTGGAAGGAGAAGCTGGACTGGGATTCTCAGCCTCCTCCGCATATCGTAAATGTTTGGAATCAATTTCGAAGCGAACTTCCAAATCTTTCAAATATTCATTTACCTAGACGCCTTTCCATTGATCAACCACGTAGCATTGAACTTCACGGCTTTTCAGACGCCTCTATGATAGGTTACGCGGCTACGGTCTATTTCAGAATGGAGTCAGTTTCCGGAGAAATCCATACCTTTCTTGTAATGGCCAAATCTAAGGTCGCACCAGTGAAAACAGTCAGTCTTCCGCGACTGGAGCTTCTTGGTGCCACTTTACTTTGCGACCTAATTTCCTTTATTCAAAACACTTATTCAGATATTCTTAACTTCAAACAAATCTGTGCATGGTGTGATTCCCAAGTGGTTCTATGCTGGTTGGCGGCTTCACCTCACAGGTTTAAAACGTTTGTGGCAAACCGTATCTGTCACATTCAAGAAACCATTTCTCCTACGGCCTGGAAATATATTCCATCAGCGCTAAATCCAGCCGACTGTGCTTCGCGCGGTCTTATGCCTAATCAACTTGTCAAACATGACTTGTATTGGGAAGGTCCTTGTTTTCTTAGGCTACCAAAAGAGAGCTGGCCTGATGATTTTCGCTGTCCAGACCCTCCGGAAAACGAGGTTATTCTGGAAGAACGCAAATCAGTATTTCAAACATGCACAGTTGAACCACACATGCTTGATACTTTTCTTTCTCGTTACTCTTCCCTAGAGAAAATTCAACGCATAATTTCCTATATTTTTCGCCTTACCGAAAAGAAATCTAAATATCCTAACGAAAATATTACCGAAGTAGAACATTCAACATTCTCTTATTGTTCTCGTTCGGCATGTTCAACGTTCCATCTTTGCTGATCTCATTTCACGTTTGAATGACGCAAAGCTACTTCCTAAACAATTTCGTAAACTTTCACTTTTTCTAGATACACAAGGCTGCTTAAGAGTGGGGGGTCGATTACCACATTCTTCCGAACTCTCTTATTCAGCAAAACACCCTTTACTTTTACCACGTTCTCACCGTCTTACTCAACTTGTCATTGAGTACACTCACAAAAGGTACTGTCATCCCGGTCAAAAAACGTTGCATTACCTCTTGAGACAACAATTTTGGATCCTTTCCCCTCGCTATGCAATCGAGAGCGTAACTTCTCATTGCATTTTATGCTATCGATTAAATCCTAAACCTTCCGTACAAATCATGGGCAACTTGCCTGCTCAACGCATCTCTCAAGTAAAGGCATTTTCACATGTTGCCATAGATTATTGTGGCCCCTTTCTAATTACAATGGGAAAGTACCGAGGTGCAAAGGTATCCAAAGGTTATATTCTTGTCTTAGTCTGCTCCGCAACAAAGGCAGTTCACCTAGAACTTACCTCCGATATTTCCACCCCTACCTTTCTTGCGGCTTTTAAGAGATTTGTGGCAAGAAGAGGAAGAATCTCTGACATTTACTCAGATTGTGGTAGCGCGTTCTTGGGAGCTGATCGTTTACTCAAACAGTACTCCCAGGAAGCATGTCACAGTCTAAAAATTACCTGGCATTTTTCAAGTCCTGGTAGTCCGCACCTAAACGGACTAGCCGAGGCAGGAGTTAAATCCACCAAGGCAAATTTGAAACGTGTAATAGGTGAGCAACGGTTAACCTATGAAGAGTTTTTTACTTTTTTGTGTCAGGTCGAATCCATACTAAACAGCCGGCCTCTGTATGCCCAAAGTATGGATCCGAATGACTTTCTTCCACTGACCCCTGGTCATTTTCTTACCCTGGAACCGTTGAATTCCGTACCAGAACCCGAATTTTCTGATTCCAAGTTGAACACCCTGTCCCGCTGGCAGCTGGTGCAAAGGCTCCAGTCCGATTTTTGGAAACGCTGGAACTTGGAGTACCTAAACACCTTGCAACAGCGTTCTAAATGGACAGAGGCTTCTAACAATATTAAACTAAATACTTTAGTCGTGGTAAAGAACGAACAAAAACCGCCATTGCAATGGGCTGTTGGGCGAATTGTCGACGTACACCCTGGCTCAGACGGTCATATTCGTGTTGTGACCGTTAAAACAGCTACAGGAACATATCGTCGACCAGTAGTGAAACTATGTCCTTTGCCTATGCCCGACGCATAAGGCAAAATTTTCTTTTTCTTTCTTAATTTTTTCTAAGTATTTTTTCTTTTTTTTTAATTTTAATTTACATGCATAATTTAATGCATATTTGGGTTAATGTTAAATTGTATCGTTTAATTGCTAATAGGCGAATATTATTTAATTTTTTTTTCCTTTCCTTTTCTTAACTAAGTAAAAACACACGTGTTTTGGCGGCCGGAAAATGTTGGTGCAAGCAAGAAATTTCCTAATTTTCATTTTCTTTTCCTTTTCTGCGCGTTTAAAATAATTTAAATTTTCGGGCTCTAAAATATGCATATGGGGTTTCACGGCACCGTACACGTGGAAGAGAAGCAGCGCCGCGATGAGTGCGCAAAGAACCACCGTCACAACAAGACACGAGACAAATCACGTTCCCGAAAAAAGTGAATTTGAGGTGAAAAACTGGACGTTTAAACGTCGACTGGAGCTGCAAGAGAGTCCGAGGTAGGTGCCTTTTCATATAAAATTCCATATGTATCGTAACTTTCCATTTTCAATCGTCAATACCGACAATTATTTTTTAATGTGCTTGTGAAGCCAAACCGGCGACCTATCGAAGGAAATTCCGTTATTTTTCAGCCCTTGCACGCACAGATGGTTTCAATGTTGAGCTTCTTATAGTCCGTCTGGTTATTTTCCTCCTACTTGCTATGTTGGCAGGGGTCCGGTAGGCAAATGTTCGGTCTATGTATGGAGGGTGTCTCGACGGCCTTGTTATAAAAATTCCAACCGTGGAAATAGATCCGACGACACCTCAGTGTGCGTTTTACGTATTTTCTATCCCCTTGGTCGGTGCTGCCCCCTATATACCGGTACGAAACTATTGATGTATTTCCTCATTGGTTAGTTTGAAAACCGCGGGTTTTTTTCCTCCAGTGTTGCAAACCGCATTTAGTGATTTTTTGATGAGAGCGTTTTTTTATAAATAGGTTTGCATCCTTATTTGAATTTAACCGGGAAGATTAGGTTGGTACTGTCCCCACCACATTTACGAAGCGGTTTCCTGCGGCTTCATTTTTTTGTGTTCTCGACGGAGTGCCTGGTCTCTTTTCAAAAGAATTGGCGGTGGGTCGACAACAGTTTCTGGGATCGCCATTGTTTTTGGTTCTTGGCACTGCAGGGATTGCAGGAGATATCCCAGAAACTGTAGAAGTGAGTCCGTCGTGAGGCGTATCTCGTAGACGGCTCATATCCTCTGCATAGAGGGATTTAAGGCGGCCTACGCCGTTTCTACGGAAAGAGCAGTGGTAAGTTCGATTTTATTTTTTTCATTTTTTTGATTATTTGAGGACTCTTCAAGACAATATTTGCCTCCCAAATTGTAATTGTTTTTCGTGTGAAATGTACTTTTCGACAAGAGACATGGGGAATTTTTGGAGTTTTTTTATTTTTTTTAAGGCCACGTTTTGGGTAAAAACTATATATTGTTTTTCTCCTTTGTCTACAGCCCTGTCCATTCCATCGACAGCTGTGCTGGACGCTTGTGTGAAGCCGGGTGTAGCCTTGTAACACTGGGAAAGGTACGTTAGGAATATTTTAGTTCATCTGTTTAAATCTGCTTTATTTTATTGAGTCGACATGGGGTTCTTGATTTAAACTACTCGGTGTAGGGGAACTTCGTGCAAAATAGACGAATTCCAGGAAACTGAAACATTTCATTTTCCACAGGGTTTTACGCTCGGGCAAGGATCCCACAACCTTTCCACAACCATGTGCTGCCCTAGTACCATGTGCTAAGGGATCTTTAGGGGAGGCGCGAGCAAGCCAGAACAGCAGTAGCAGGAGTATGTCGGAAAACCAACAACACTTCCAGGTTTACCAAATAAAACACCAATAATTATTAAATAATTGAAGGACCAAGGTAGGAGCAAGCCTTAACTATTTCATATATAATTTTCACAATATAATTTAGACATAATCTTTCCATATATAATTTTGCACAGTTTAATTTTAACACTTCTTGTGAACGCAAGATAAAGGTATGACGTCATAGCCCCAATTTTGCGGTATATTTAAGATAATTTTTCTGTGAAATTTAAAGTGCTTTGCTATTTTGGCCCTTGTTTTCATCCATTTCATTTATTTTTCTTATGTTTCCGGTAATTTTATCTGATTTTACCATTGAATTATACAAGATGAACTAAATCTTTGTGTTATTTGTACAACCCAATGACCAACTTTGCAGAGACAAATGAGAGATGAGGTTATATTTTTTTTTGCGGTTTCCTTACATTGTTTTGCCTCATGGGGTAGATCTCGGACTGGGTTGCTGTCTGTCTCATTCTACCTAACGTAGAATGATGACAGCAGATATTTGGTCCAGATCTCCCCTATGATGGAGCGATTTTGGAAGTGTATTTTTTTTAACAATCATTTATGTAAGTGAGTCGTACACTACTGACTCAAATGTAGGTACACTGTGACCTGCTGGAAATGTGCATCTACCTATAAAGAACTTTCTATTTGTGTCATTTTGATTCATTTAAAAATCTTTTAGCATTTTATCTTGTTTATTAGTCAATTTTTTTTGGTTTTTTAATTACACAAATACTCTGGAAGCCTCGGAGGTAGGTAGAATTTCATTGTTTGGCTACAACGTTTGGGTTGAACTGTATTTTATTTAAGATCTTCTTTGTAAAACATTGGTATTAAACACTGTGGCGCACTTAAAATTTCCTTATTTCTGAACCCCCTCCCCCTTCTCCACTGTATAAAAGTTACCGGGCATATCAATGTTTTACCTAGCTGGAAAATACAGTTCTGCTTCCAGATATTTGTTTAATTATTCAGTGGTTTTGTTGTGTCACAAGTTGGCAAATTGTTATTATTCTAATTACAGTGTCACAAAATGGCGGCAACGTCTTTAAGCTGCCACAAATGTCACCCAACGCATTTTAATAGGCCACACACAACCTCATGGCCGCCGTTGACTCTGACCGTAGAGGAAGAAATCCAATTGCAAGAGTTCTTGGATAAAGAACTACCGCAGTTTGACTCAATACAAGGAACTACACTCTGGGTGAAGCATGAAATTAAACTACTGAACCCAGAGCCCATTAAACAACGGTACCGCCCACAAAATCCGAGAATGCAGGCAATAATAGATGATGAGGTAGACAAGATGTTACGAGATGGAGTTATTGAGCCGTCACATAGTCCGTGGAGTTCTCCGGTCGTTATAGTGAAGAAAAAAGATGGCAAATTTCGATTTTGTATAGATTTTCAGAAAATTAACTCTTTTTCTAAAAAAGATGCATATCCCCTTCCGTTTATCAATTCCATTCTGGATAAGCTCCGCCGAGCCAAATACATCTCCTCTCTAGATCTCCGACAAGGCTATTGGCAGATACCCCTCTCTGATAATAGCAAAGAAATAACCGCCTTTACCGTTCCGAACCGAGGACTTTACCAGTTCCGAGTTATGCCGTTTGGACTTTATTCAGCTCCAGCTACCTTTCAGAGGCTTATGGATCAAGTCATAGGGCCAGAGATGAAGGATATTGCTTTCGTCTATCTTGACGATATCATTATTCTAGGAGAAACGTTCCAGGAGCATTTGGAAAATCTTAGCGAAGTTTTCCGTCGACTTCGTCAAGCGAACTTAAAGTTAAACCCCGAGAAATGTCCGATCCTGATAAAGTCGAGTCCATTCTTCAAATACCGCGGCCGACAAGTCTGAAAGCACTCAGGAGATTTTTGGGAGTCTGTAGTTGGTACAGAATATTCGTTTCCAACTTTTCTCAAGTTGCCGAACCGCTTAATCGTCTTTTAAGGAAAGGCCAATGCTTTGAGTGGGCCTCGGAACAACAGAATGCTTTCGATCATCTTAAGAAGTGCCTGACTGAATCACCTGTATTAAGTTGTCCCAATTTTACACGTCCGTATATTCTGCAAACAGATGCCAGCGACATGGGCTTAGGCTCAGCCCTAATCCAGCACTATCCCGATGGAGACCACGTCGTCGCATATGCGAGCCGTTCGTTGACCGCCTCCGAAAAGAAGATGTCTGCTACCGAGAAAGAGTGTGCTGCGATTGTCTGGGAAATTCAGAAGATGCGTCCCTATTTAGAATTATATAGTTTTATTGTGGAGACTGACCATCAGAGTTTGAAATGGTTACATTCCATTGATAGCCCGTCCGGACGATTAGCAAGATGGCGCATGTTTCTCCAGCAATTCGACTTTAAAATCCGATACCGCAAAGGGGTGTTAAACCCAATTGCTGAGACTTTGTCCAGAGATCTATTACCAGGTGGTGAAGAACCGGAAGCCGATCCTGTATTTGTGATTGACACTGGAGTACCCTGTCCGTAGTACTCCAAAAAGATACAGGAGGTTGAAGCAAATCCAAAACTGTTTCCCGATTATTGTATTAAAAACGGCCGCCTCCATAGACATTTTTGGGATATGACCGAGCCCGAGATGTCCGATCCATGGAAACTGTGTGTTCCAAAAGCTCTCCGAACCCGAGTTTTACACGAAAACCATGATTTACCAACCGCTGGTCATCTGGGCATTGCTAAAACCGCCGCTAGGATAGCTCGCCGATATTACTGACCGGGAGTGTTAAGAGACATAGCGCATTACGTCAGATGTTGTCACTCTTGTCAGCGCTATAAAGTGTCTCAGCAACAACCGGCAGGGAAGATGAGACCATCCACTAACCGAGAACCGTGGCGAACCGTTTCCACTGACTTGATTGGCCCACTACCCCGGTCTAAAAAAGGAAATTGTTTTTAGACAGATTCACGAAATGGGTAGAAGCCCATCCCATCCGTAAAGCCACCTCCAAAGCTGTCGCCGAAGCACTTCATGAGCTAATAATAGCAAGATTTGGTTGCCCAACCGTTATTCTATCAGATAATGGTACATAATATATAGGAAACCCCATGCGAGAATTGCTACAGGAATACGGGATCCAGCATCGCTTTACACCGACCTATACCCCGCAGAACAATCCCGTTGAAAGGACAAATCGAACATATAAAACCATGGTCGCTCAAATGTGCGAGAAAGGTCATAGGGAATGGGATCAAGCTTTACCGGACCTGACATTATTTGCAATAAATACTGCCCGACATGTTCCACTGAATTTTCACCTGCGTTTTTGAATTTTGGAAGGGAACTGGATGCTCCGAATATGCTTTACCAAGTCGAAGTTAACAAACCGTCAGAGCGCACACCGGACGAATTACTTGATGAACCGCGCATGCAAGAATAATATTGATAGGATGAACCGTCTCAAGGAAATTTATGAACTAGTTCGAGTTAACCTGGCTAGAGCATTCGCTATCCAAAGTCATCATTATAACCTCCGCCGGCGTGACTGTAGATGCCAAAGTATACAAGAAAGATCATGTTCTTTCCTCCGCAGCTAAAGGGTTCGCCGCGAAACTTGCTCCGAAATTCTCTGGGCCGTACACTATTTGCAAGGTTCATTCACCGGTAGTTTATGACTTAAAAGATGAAAAAGGGAAACGGGTAAACCGAGTTCATGTTAAAGTCCTTAAGCCAGCCCTCGTTAATGAGTCCGATTAAGGGTAATAAGTACTTTCTTTACTTGTTTCATTAGATTTAGCAATGCCGAAACCCAACTCAAGTGGTGCAGCCGCCGACAGTCCGAAGATCTGCCAAGAGGGTAGATCCCGATGCCGTCCCCGTTAAAACCGCCGCTAAATACCGTAAGGCGGTATCTGCTAAGAGGGTAGCCACCATAAAGAAGGAGGTTGAGAAGATGGGTTTGGTATTTAAAAAGCCGTCCGATGCTTGCGATGGTCCGTCTAGAGAAGACCAGAAGAAACCGCCATTGAAGGAAGGGGAACTGTTTTATCCTGATGTAATTCTCCCGCGAGGAAAACAGCTGAGAATCAAGATAGTGCCAGTACGACTTGTTATATAACCCGACGTAATAGATAAACCAATACAGCCGCCACGTCCATCTTTGCCTCGAGTTCCGATTAATATTCTGTCGGACATCCGACTAGCCCCTCCCCGAAACCAGGCACCTGAAGCTACCATCGCCCGATCCGTCACAGGATATTTTAAATATCCTTGCGGAAGTTGCAGCCACCATACCGTCTGCACCAGCCAGAGAGGAACTCCACACTCCGCCGCCAATATTTGCCGCACCAGCAAACTCGGTAGTGCCGTGGTCGCCGCCATGTTCGTTTTTGGATTTTCTGGCCTCGCCCGAGTTGTCGGCAACTCCGACGACAACAAGTACTAATGTCGATAACGATGAGTTACCTCCTTCTACCTCTGGCCTGACAGCTACCCTCGAGGGTATGCTGGTATGCGAAGATTCTCCCGCGGCGTTGAACCCTTTTCAAGTTATCCCGCCGTTACCAATGCCCATCCCTGGAAATGGAGAACAGCAGGTCGCAGAGCAAAAACCGATTGGACTCCCGAATTCCGCGAAAGACTAAAATCGTTCCGACCGGCTGATGCTGAAGGGGAAAATTCCGAAAACTTTTTAAGACGGTCGATAGGCGGAAAATTTTCCTAAATATTCCGAAATAAGATTCTTTTTCTTTCTGGAACATTCTATTGTGATAATTTTCTTTGTGTGATAAAAGAATAACGCAATTTTTTTTTATAAAACTGTCGTTATTGATTACTATATGCGGCCACCGACACAAATATACATACCATTGTGTACCTAAACCGATTATGCAACTTGTTATTTTGTTACAGCAATATGAATAGAGAAATTTTGAACTTAAATGGCACCGACTCCGACGACTCTGATGCACGATCAGATGTAACGGTGATTGAAAAACCGACCGATGTCCTTTCATCACCGAGCTCTCCGTCCGGAAAACGGCCTGCAGTAGCGTCTTCCGTGGCCCGTCGAGAAAAGTATGTAAAACTGGGACCGAATTTGTGTTGGCGGTGTGGCGAAATGGGTCATCAGCGTGACAGATGTAACGGACGGCCGGATTACCTTCTGTTCACATTGTGGCAAAAGGTATGTTCAGTCGCGAGACTGTTTCTGCCGACGTACCGGCGCAAACCGTGGAAACCGCCCGGTTTTTAGAGATCAAATTGACCGTACACGAAAACCTAGTGTGACCAGAGAACCACCAGCTCGTTACTCTCGTCACCAGATAAATTCCCCTACTTTACGAAGAGCCGAGGGGCTCTCTAATAACGACCGAGAGACGAGTCCACTGAAGTCGTCTACATCATCGTCATGTTCTAATGTCAAGCAAACTGTAACATCGACCCGTACAAAGTCCGTAAACACGGTTGGTACTCAAACTATAGTATCTACCGTCGATGCCTGTATACAATGCTGTATACATGCACTTCTTGTGGCTGCCCTGAAGCCTTTTACACTACCGCCAGAGAATACCGTATGACAAGTCCGTCAACAAACTCTTCCAGCCAGTTGCATAGTCCGTCACTCAGTACACCTGGTCGTACCGTCAGCCCTTCGCTAAGTGTCATCAGTAGTGTCAGTCGCTAAGTCGGAGAATATTAAGAAGGTTAATATTTGTCACTGGATACCGCCAGTGAAGATTACAAACTGGCTACCGCCAGTGAAGATTACAAACTGGCCACCGCCAGTGAAGATTACAAAATGGATACCGCCAGTTGCCCGACTACTGTAAATCAACTTTATTCCGTAGCCAGGATTTTGGCTTTTGGTTTGAAAAGAATGCCAAGTTTAGTTATTTTTTAGTGTTTTTTTTATTTATTAATATTGTTTAACAATTTTTTTTGGAAACATTTGCCCAGTTTATTTTTTTTTAAATGACAATAACGCAAGCATTATTGCATTTTTACCGAAGTAAGGGGGGAATGTAACGAAGTTACCTTTTTTTTACATTTAATTAGCCCAGGCAGTTGTTCTTTCAAAAATATAATTTAGTTTTCTGTTGTAAAGCTAAATTATCGGTTAATTTGACCAGGATCTTCCCATTAATTAGCCCAGACAGTTGTTCTTTCAAAAATATAATTTAGTTTTCTCTTATAAAGCTAACTTATCGGTTAATTTGACCCGGATCTCCCCTATGAATTTTCCTGCACCTTGCTCCATATTTAGCGCAGGATTTTGAGCATGCGCCGGAATCATTTTTCATATGTGGTCATACTATTTTCGTATTAGAAAATGATGACATGCGCCGTGGCACATACTTATTAAATGGAAAAATTGGCGCCTTTATGCCTGCGCATTGATGACTATTTTCCATATTTGGAAATAATTAATTCATGCGTGCGCAGGACGGTAAAAGTTTATAAAAGTCTTGTTCGACCAAAGGGGGGTCCTTTTTTTCCGTCGACCCTAGCTAGAAGCAACTAGAATCTATTTTCTTATAAAACCGTTTAAATTCTGTGATCCGCCGTTGTGTGTGACTTATCAGGTAAGCCATTTACAATGTTAAATATATTTTTTTATTTTGCTTGATAACCTTTAGTACTCTCGTTTTTATTTCTTTTCTTTTGTGATTTGTTTCCGCTTATCTTTTATAAAATTGCAAAATCAAACTGTATTTATTTTGCTGATCAAACCGGTATTAAATATTTTTCTTAAATTCATTTACGACTTTAGGGAAAATCCATGCCGAAATTTAATGGAAGTGGGTGTGTGATTTTCCGGGCTACTAATTATTATTATTGTTCTTCGAATGCTTTAAAATAATAACTGTAATTTAATAGGTCGTTTTCATTCTTGGCTCACAACTTCTTCGGGATTGTGGGTGGTTGAAGTGTTAACCACTTAATTAATTACACGTCTTCGGTCCGTTTTCTTGTTGAATTAAGTATTTCAAATAATAACTGTAATTTAATAGGTCGTTTTTCATTCTTGGCTCGCAAACTCTTCGGGGTTGTGGGTGGTTGGAGTGTTAACCACTTAATTAATTACACGTCTCCGGTCCGTTTTCTTGCTGAATTATTTAATTAAAATAATAATAATTTTGTATGTGACTTGGTGGGTTGTTTTCATTTTTGGCTCACAACGGCTTAGAGGTAGACAACAACATAATTTTTCAGTCTTTTTAAGAAAACTGACACTGAAAATGTTACTGGCTGCCCAGGGGCTTATGAGTGGTTGGAATGTTGACAGCTAAACTAATTACATGTCCATGTTTTATCTCCTTTAGTTAAATTAAATATTTTATGTTATTTTACAAATTTATCTTTTTTTGGTCAAGCATAAACCACTTCACCCTGTAGAACAAACCTACATAAAATTTGGTGAAAGAAGGTAGCTGACTATGGTATTTTGTAAAGTAACTAAAACTAAAAATTAGAGTACTATAAGATTGCATTTTACTAAATTTCATAACTGATGCATTGGGGCCTGGCTTTTGGACTTTTCTTGCTCTTATCCGTATAAAAAATAATATGCTTTTGAGAGAATTTAACCTAAGTTTGCTTCAACTTCGCTTTGTTTGTTTATGTTTTATTAATTAAACACTGCCTGAACTAAGCACAAGTTGCTTACTTACAGAAGGTTTATTATAATTTTCAGGGGTGGTTTACTGTAAATTTCAATATTTGCCCGGCATAGAATCAAAAGTATCTTAATAATTTCAGTTAACTGGGTGAATCTTACCATTAGTATTATGTATATTACATATTTTGGTGATATTCTAGGATGTAAAACAAAACTACACTTTTATATAATAAAAAAATTAATTTATTTATAACCACAGTGTTAATTATTATTTAATTCAAATTTGAAGTAATACTTTACCTGTTTTCTCCACTGTATAAAAGCTTCCCGAGAGGCACAGGGGACTCTAAGCTCCTTTATTTCTTAGACTGGCGCTCGAGACATCTCTTTCTGTCACTTTTCTGTAGGAAATTTGACAGAAACCCTGGGACGTCAAAGTAAGGGGAAAACTCAATAAGGGGGATTTTTATATTTTTAATATTAATAAAAATTAAAGAAATTAGTATAAATTCAACCCCCAGAGCAAACACTCTCACAAACTTTATACAGAAACAAGACAAATAATTATTTTTAATTTTTTGTTTTGTTTGCGTATAAAGTTTTTTAAAAAGTTTTATTCTTTGGATTAACAAATTCTGATGATGCCAGAAATGGCGGAACATATACATACATAACCAGCTAGTAATTATACAAAAATTTTTTTATCTGAGCTCGGTGACTTTGTGTCTTTTTCTTTAATGACTACTAGACGTTTTATATCTCGCAGTGAAAACTCATCACTTTTCTACACGGACAACGGAACTAACTTTCTTGGAGCCATGAATAAGCCAAAAGAGTTGTTTTGTATGTACGCATTTCTCCTAAAATTTTAATCTATTATCTGGCACGTTCATTAAATCCTATCAAAAATGACCCGGAGTGAGGCACTAAAAGTCTAAAAGATGTTGGAAAGTGGACATAGAGGTCTTGAATTTAAAACTGCCTCAATTTGCGATGTGGCGGTGGTACATTCCTCAAATGTTAACTGAGTATTGCCTATAAGACGATTTATAGAGTACTTCGCACTTGCAGCTTTCCATATTCCTCCCTAATGCGGCGCGCATGGACGGATAAATTTCCATTCTGTTTCGTTTTGAGACAAATAATCTCTTATTTCGGGCTAACCGAAGTGTTTCTGAAAAAGTTGTATAGTTCTTGACGTACTTTTACTGGCAAATATACTCTTAAATCCATCAGTAACGTTTTGACAATGGTTTTTGTCTTCATCAGACTAAAAAGGTTACAACTCATTAGGAAGTTAATATAAAGTACAACACATTAATACATCACTAATTAAACAAACTAAATAAAATTTAAAATGACCTTATTAAAAATATATTTTTTCTTTAATGTATAAGTATCTGAATTTTTTTATAAAGAAATAATTATGGTGTATTTTTCCTTTCCTCCTTTTTTGTTTTTATACATAGGTTCAAAGAGTTGTCACTATACTAACTGATAAAAAACTGATGGGTTGCTGTATAAAATACGTACAAAGAGATCGAGAGTAACTATTTAGCTATAGATATAAAAATAATAGTAATAAATAAAACCTCTAGCAAGCCATATTACAGAGATGTAAAAAATAACAACAATGTACAAAGATATACAAATAAAAGAAATAATGATAATTAAAAAAAATACTCTGCCAATATATGGGCCCCTAAGCTCACACTAGGTACTATAGTTATAGTGTACGCGTGAGCTAATATAACTAAAAACTTAAATATATTTTATTCAACTACAGACTAAATTACCTTTTGTTTAATACCACACAAGCCATGTTTTGACTTAAACTCAAATTTTTGAAATCTACCCCCACCCTTAAAAAAACAAAAACTAAAATATATTTTCTTAAACTCCGGACTCAATTACCTTTTGTTTGATATCACACACACCATATTTTCATTTAAACTCTAATTTTTAAGATATACCCCCACCCTTTTTTTAAAATAAACTAAAATGTATTTTATTTAACTCCAGACTTAATTACCTTTCGTTTGATATCACACGCGCCATATTTTCACATAAACTCTAATTTTTATACTCCATGTCTTCTTTATCATTAGCTACAATTACTTGGTCGTCAGCAAACTGTAGTGTGTTTATGGTAAATCGGTCGTTAAGTTGTATTCCCATGCCGTGCACTTTACGTTTCCAGTTTTTTAGAGCTACTGCGATATATATTTTAAAAAGAGTTGGAGAGATACAACATCCCTGTCTTAAGCCTTTTGTTACCAGGAATTCTTTTGAAAGTCGATTTCCAATTTTAATTTTAGATTTTGACCCTTTGTATAGTTCTTTTATCGCTTTTATGTATGTATGATTGATATTAGTCTGCTCTAACACTGTCCATAGTTTTTCTACTGGAACGGTATCATATGCTTTTTGTAGGTCCACAAAGGTAACATGAGTCTCTATATTTCTGGCGCTCCTTTTCTCAATTACTTGTTTAAGACAAAAAACATTATCCCTACAAGATCTGCCTGCACGAAACCCACTTTGCTCTTCTTCTTCTTGTTCATGAAAATCATTCTCTATTAGATCTCTAAGAATCCTACCGTACAATCTACTTAGAGTACTGGTTACTGAAATTCCTCTGTAATTGTTGCAATCCAGCTTGTTTCGTTTTTTATGTATTGAGGATGTATGCCCGCAATTAGAAAAACGATAACTGCAGTGGACTGTATATATTTTATTAAATGAAGCGCGAACAAACATAAATATATTGATATGAAATCACGAAATAATTAAAAGGTTCATTGGTTAATGCTGTTACCACACAACGGAAATCAGAAACAAAGCACTCACCAGTTTGCAGCCAATTTCTCCACGTTCCAGGGGCCCCTGTCTTGATCTAATGATGGCACCACGTAGCTGAAGGGCTGAAGTTTCCAGTTCTATGCTTCAGTACACCAAAATCGAGCACTTTTAAGTGTAGAAATTTGTAATAGTTGGAGAAAGTAAATTAACACGCCATTTTCTCGAGGCGTTAGAAAAGGATCTCTTTGATTCTTGGTGCGCATGTCAAAATGCGCGAAAATGTACTGTGTCCGTCATCCAATTGTGTGGTTTTAAAAAGTAAAAACAACCGCGAAATTTAGCGGGAGCTAACAGAGGATATGAATGCAATTTTCCAATCATCAGGTACTGGATGTCCGTTTATGCATTGATTGATAATTTATGTGAGATTTTCGATTAGTTTCTCTAATCCATATTTGAGCATTTCAGCATATATTTCTCCAGGACCGCTAGCTTTTCCGGATTTAAGCTTTTTAATACTTTTAATACTATTCTTTATCATTTCATTTTCGATGATTACTTCCTCTCCGTGTACTTCTATGTCTCTCCTCGAAAAGGCTGCCAGATATTCGGGTCTCGTTTCCTGCAGCAGTCCCTTGTAGTGTTCTGTCCATTGTTCTGGTTTGATGATCTGGATGTTTACTTTTTCTTTTGTTGGGTTTTTTACTGTAGAAATGAATTTCCATACTTCAGAACTCTGCCTACCTCCTACGTGTGTATTTGTATCGTGGCATTTGCGCTCGAACATTTCATTTTTTTCTGTGCGTATAAAATTTCTTAGCTGTCTTCTGGTTTCCCTGTAGATTTCTAGGTCTCTTTGTTCTTTAGTACTGAGCAATTTCAAGTATGTGCGTTTTTTTTCTTTGACCATTTCCTGTATTTTTTCCGTCCACCACATATTCCTGCTATTTCTATTATCTTGGTATCCAACAGCTTCGATACTTGCTTTCTTCAAGCTTTTTATTATGTTTGTATGTATCTCTTCAAATGAGTGTTCTGTGTTTATTAATTTTTTATCTAATCGGTTCTGATACAATCTTTCAGTACTTTCGATTTCTAAAGTTGTATTTTTGATTGTCTTCGATGCATTCTAGGTTTTCATTTTCTCCAATACTTTCGTCCTTATTTGTTTTTCTTAAAAAGAATAATATTTTTGCTTTTACCAGATGGTGGTCAGATCCACGTAACAACACGAAGTGCTCGCACATCATACCACTTTAATTGCGAGTGTTGTCCACCTATAGCATAATCAATGATTGATTTAAGATTTCTTGTTGGCTGAATCCAGGTATATCGATGAATATCCTTATGCCTAAAAAAACCATTATTTATTTTTAGGTTGTGGGTTTCACACAATTGCGTCAGTCTCAAGCCATTATCATTTGTTACTTCTTCTCCAAATGGTCCTATCACTTTGCTCTGGGTTTGTCTACCAGTTCGGCTATTAAAATCGCCAAGCATAATTATTTCTCTGGTATTACCGATTTTGGTGATGTTCTCATCAAGTTGGTCAAAGAACAGTTGTTTTGTAGCTACTTTTTCGTCATCTGATGGTGCGTAGACTGCTATTATGCTTATATTATGACCAAGCATCTTCATGTTCACTCGAAGTATGTTTTCACTAATGCAATCGTAGTCGGTAATCTTATTGTTTAGGTTTTTCTTTATTAACAAGGATACCCCTCTGGCTGCTCTCCTTTCTTTTGGGACTTCAGTGAATATATGGACGAAATTGCCGACACTATTCGTACCTGTTCCTTTCTTTTTTGTCTCTGTAAGTGCCATAATATCGATCTTACAATTCTGCACTTCGGTTGCAATAAGGTCCAACTTTTGATTCACTCCCTGTACGTTCCATGTAGCTATATTCATGTCTTTGCTTTTTTCGTCTTTGAGAATTTCCATCCATTGCTCCGAGGCTTTGTTTAGGCTTTTTGGTAATTGCTTTGTTTTACAAGTATTAGAGAACCAGTCTAATGCCTCAACCCCCTACTTGGAGGGCCAGGATTTTTAATCAAGGTTTTTCTCCTCTAGCCTTTGACGAGCCAACGCCGTACTGTAAGGCAACAGCTGTCTTTTACACTATCCCTAAAAGAAAGTGTTGCCACCTATGCTATGATCACCGTACCGAGGTCCATTCTCTCCACCTTTCATATCGATGTGGTCTTCTCCCGTAACCCTGGGAAAGGGACCCTAGACAGGTGCTAACTCTCCGGGTCGGAGAGTACGTGGAATCTACGGAGGGCAGGGGTCGATTCATTTCCCCTGATAGACATCTGACGAGGTCTACCCGTACCCCGTTAGTTTATTTGGTGCGGTTAGGTGGTTTTAAGGGTGATTTTGGGTTCAGTTAATCAAAGGTTTCTTTTGAGTCTGTCTCTAAAAATGTAAAATGTATTATAACTTATGTTTTTTACTTGCACAAAATGATGCAAATTTTTTTTGAATTTGGTGTGTGTATGTGTGTGTGTTTGTGTCTTTGTGTCTTTGTGTCTTTGTGTTTGTGTCTGTGTGTGTGTGTGTGTGTGTGTGTGTGTCTGTGTATCTGTGTGTGTGTGTGTCTGTGTATCTGTGTGTCTGTGTGTCTGTCTGTCTGTCTGTCTGTCTGTCTGTCTGTCTGTCTGTCTGTCTGTCTGTCTGTCTGTCTGTCTGTCTGTCTCTCTCTGTATGTCTGTCGGTCTGTCTGTCTGTCTTAATAAGTGGGGGTGCTGACCACATACTATCATTTAGTTTATTAAAATACCGGGTGAAGCAAAAAAAAACGGAGAAGAAAAACGGACAAAATGTTTTTCATTATAACTCTTGAACATTGCCACCGATTTTATTCAAAAAAACTGAAGAAGAAGGAAATTAATCAGGACTTTGAAAAAAATAATGTTTATCCGCCATCTTGGAAACCAAGATGGCGCTCAAAATCAAGCGCAACCCTTTAAATTTGCTTGTTTATTTTTATACACGGATTTTTTTTGTTTTTTTTTTTAATTTTTAAAAAATCCTATATTTGCCACGTACGGACGAGGTACGAATTTTTTAAATCAGGTAGATAGTTCCAAAAAAATAATTTTGTTTTACCCATTGTTGTACAGATTACGATTACCTTTTCAATTCTGTCTCCATTAATTTCCTAATAAATTAATTATTACCAAACCGATTTTCCTTAAATAAAAAGCATTAAGGCAAAAATTGATTGCTCTTTAGAGGCCACTATCGAAATTTGTCACCTTCTTAAAATCCAAAATGGCTGTCTGTCTGTCTGTCTGTCTGTCCGTCTGTCCGTCTGTCTGTCTGTCTGTCTGTCTGTCTGTCTGTCTGTCTGTCTGTCTGTATATTATTTCTGTCCGCAACACGATAGCTTCTAAACCGGTTAACTGCTAAAATGCAAAATTTTTAACGGATTATCGTATCAATATTTGGCTTTCGGAGTGTACTAGACTACATTTTGCTCAATAATTAGCTTCTAAACCGGTTAACTGCTAAAATGCAAAATTTTTAACGGATTATCGTATCAATATTTGGCTTTCGGAGTGTACTAGACTACATTTTGCTCAATAATTTATGTTATAACCAAAAACAAGAGCTTCAGTTTCTGAGATATTTACAAAAAACTGTTTTCAAGGCCGATTTATCATGGCTTCACTTAAAATGTGCTAATAGGCTAGCTAGGAAGGTATCAGATCAGTCTTGGATCCATTAATTTTTTTAATTAGTGGGGGTGCTGACCACATACTATCATTTAGTTTATTAAAATACCGGGTGAAGCAAAAAAAAACGGAGAAGAAAAACGGACAAAATGTTTTTCATTATAACTCTTGAACATTGCCACCGATTTTATTCAAAAAAACTGAAGAAGATTGAAATTAATCAGGACTTTGAAAAAAATAATTTTTATCCGCCATCTTGGAAACCAAGATGGCGCTCAAAATCAAGCGCAACCCTTTAAATTTGCTTGTTTATTTTTATACACGGATTTTTTTTGTTTTTTTTTTTTAATTTTTAAAAAATCCTATTTCTGCCGCGTACGGACGAGGTACGAATTTTTTAAATCAGGTAGATAGTTCCAAAAAAAATATTTTGTTTTACCCATTGTTGTACAGATTACGATTACCTTTTCAATTCTGTTTCCATTAATTTCCTAATAAATTAATTATTACCAAACCGATTTTCCTTAAATAAAAAACATTAAGGCAAAAATTGATTGCTCTTTAGAGGCAACTATCGAAATTTGTCACCTTCTTAAAATCCAAAATGGCGGTCAGAATCAAACTTTTCAAAGAGGCTCGTTTATTCTTATGCTTCGAGAAACTATTCGTTTTTTAATTTGCCGCAGAAAACAAGGTTTAAATCATTATAACGTCTGCGACATCCGAAAAGTGTGTAACTCCAATTTGACAAAATTTACAGGAGAGAGCAAAAACAGTTTTTTTTTTAAATTGGATAACAGCTGACTGAAGTTAGCTAGTTTTCTATTTTATTAATTTTAAAAAATCTGCTTTTCTAGTACATATACAAATTTCTATGGTAATAGCTTTCGTTTTTAGTTAATAGATGACACCATAATGTAAAATTCGTCCTAATGTGGAGTTACACATTTTTCGGGTTTCGCCGACGATAATTGGTTTAGCAGTTTTTGTTATCGCAAAGAAGATGTTTTACAAACTATACGATCGCCTAATTCTGTCTGCACTCGTTTCCTCAAAGACGTTAAAATTTACAATAACCTACCGTGTAGTCTTAAAAGTCTTAATATAAAACAATTTAAAATAAAAATTAAAAAAGAGTTTCTGATATAGAATTTAGAATTTAGAATTAATTGAATTGGAAAAAACAATCCCACTGTTTTCTTTGTTCTTTGTATTTAAAATCACTATTATTATAATATTTCTTAATGTACTATAGTTATAGGAAAAACCTATGTAAACTGTGTAAAGTTTTTTGGGTTTAATAAAGACTTGTTTATAAAAAAATAAAATAAAATAAAAAAAACTAAACCGACTTCAATTAAATGAAAAGTATCATAGTGAGAATCGATTGCTCTTTAAACATCACCATAGGAACTTTCGTCAATTTTATGAAACATCGCTATTAGCTCACATATATACTATACTATAGTAGTGTGAGCTATGGTGATCCTAATTTTTTCGAGAAAAAAAAAGTTGCTCCGATTTCAAAAATTTTTATATATATATCTTTGCGTTTCAGATGATTTTAAACTTTTTTGTTGCGCCGTCTGTCTGTCTGTATGTCTGTATGTCTGTCTGTCTGTCTGTCTGTCTGTAACGACCAACGCGCATAACTCAAAAACCGCCTGGCCGATTTTATTGAAATTTGGTACCTAGGCTGAGTCTTGGGTCGAGATGGTCCCATTTAAAAATGAACAAAATCCACCGAACACAAACCTAATAAAACGAAAGGTAATTGAGTCTGGAGTTAAACAAAATACATTTTAATTAATTTTAAGAAAAGGGTGGGGGTATAATTCAAAAATTAGAGTTTAAGTGAAAATATGGCGTGTGTGATATCAAACGAAAGGTAATTGAGTCCGGAGTTTAACAAAATATATTATAGTTTTTGTTTTTTTAAGTGTGGGGGTAGATTTCAAAAATTTGAGTTTAAGTCAAAACATGGCTTGTGTGGTATCAAACAAAAGGTAATTTAGTCTGGAGTTGAATAAAATATATTTCAGTTTTTAGTTATATTAGCTCACACGTACACTATAACTATAGTACCTAGTGTGAGCTTAGGGCCCATATATTGGCAGAGTATTTTTATTTGCGAGGAATTTTTACCCCCTATGCCAATACAAAAATACTCTACCAATATATGGGCACCTAAGCTCACACTAGGTACTATATTTATAGTGAACGTGTGAACTAATATAACTAAAAACCGAAATATATATTGTTCAACTCCAGACTGAATTACCTTTCGTTTGATACCACACAAGCCATCTTTTGACTTAAACTCAAATTTTTGAAGTCTTCCCTCACCCTTTAAAAAACAAGAACTAAAATGTATTTTGTTTAACTCCGGACTCAATTACCTTTCGTTTGATATCACATAAACTCTAATTTTTGAAATCTACCCCCCCTTTTATTTGGCTTGTATTCGGTGGATTTTGTTCATTTTTAAATGGGACCATCTCGACCCAAGACCCAGCCTAGGTACCAAATTTCATTGAAATCGGGCAAGCGGTTTTTGAGTTATGCGCGTTGGTCGTTTCAGACAGACAGACAGACGGCGCAACAAAAAAGTTTCAAAATCATCCAAAACAAAAGATATATAAAATTTTTTGAAATCGAAGCAACTTTTTTTCTCCAAAAAATTAGGATCACCATAGCTCACACTACTATAATATAGTATATGTGTGAGCTAAAAAGGGGGAAGCGGGCAATAGCCATTGTGGTTAACCATGATGCTTTTTTGTTCATTCAAAGCAGTCTGTTGGTTAAATATCCGAAAACATAAGTTTTTGTAAGCAGTATATTTTTATGGACTTATCGACATAATATTAAGTAAAATCTTGACAGCTCCAAAGAATTTTATTTTTTTGCGGTCTAGTATGGATAAACCAAAATTAAGGAAAAATACAAAAATGTAAAGTTTGATAAAAACTAAGTTTTTATTTAAAGCAACATAATCACGCTTCGGTTCGGTTCGGTTTTTATTTAAAGCAACATAATCACGCTTCTAAAGTGTGATATCTTGTTAGAAAGGGACACTCATTTTCTGCCTAAGACTGAAATTAAAACTGTCCTAACTAATGTAGTTATTTAGATATTTCACAAATATATTTGGATATTTTAAAGCGTCGCGACGCCGTATATATTACGTCGCCGGAAAAAATCATTTTTTTTGTAAATATCTTAATAAGTTTAAAAAATTGAAATTCCGCTCAACCAACTGTTTCGCCCAGGGCGTCTAAATATCTAGGGAGGGTTCTGCTATCGGCTTCAGGTATTCTAATATATGGTAGGTTCTAAAGTTCTTTATAAATTTAAAGCGTTTTGAGGCATAATAAATAATTCAAGTTTTTGTAGTCCGCACTCCTACTACTACTTGAAATTGAGAATGGCTGTATAATTTGAAACACTTTAAAATTATCATTTGTAAAACAATATTTAATGTAAATATTGGGTTTTTGGGAATTTGGCCAATTTTTTAAAAAGTGCTATTTTTAAGCATTTTTGGCATAAAAACTCCAGTACCGTTTTTGTAAAATTATACAGTTTTTTAAAGTTTGTTTCTTAGTATAACTTATTCTAGTGGAGGATCAAAATCACCCAAAAAAATATAGAAATCCGAGGTACATAAATGAAGAGATGTCAAATTGCGCCCTAAATTCAATGTTTTTTTTACAAAGCATTACTTAAGTTTGAATTTTTGTATTAGACACCCGGACTATTTTTCGTTCACCGCAATATTTTTTTAAATAATTTTGTTTAGTTTTAATAATAATAAATCAAAAAACAGGAATAAAAAAATAAGTAGTACTACTTTAAAAAAATTATTTAATCTTAATAGCAATTTTTAAATTTTTTTTATAAAACGCGATATTGCTAATTTTGGTATTTTTTTGCGCGGTTCCATGTACAGGTAATACATAAATTTAAGCACATTGTGATAGGCTACTGTTTTGGAGGAAGCCAAATAATCCAAAAATTTTAAAAATTACAAATTTAAATTTTGGTAAAAATCTTATTTCTATAGTTTTTATTAAAAAAACTCAAAATATTTATTAAGATTGTTTTAGAGCGGTAGAAAGATACTGACTGACTGCATAAAAGTGAAAACAAAATTGTCCTACATATTACCGGTTTTGAGATATTTAACAAAAATTAAGATAATATCAATCTTAAGCTTTACGGCGTCGCGACGCTACCCATAATGCGACGCCGGGCAAAGCATTGTTCTTTCCTAACTTCGTATGGAGTCCTTAAACAGCATGCCAGGTTATATCAAAATCACCCAAAAATTGAATATTTCAAATTTGACTGCCCGACCACAATGAACGACTACAAATTTAATCAATAAAGTTTTGGAAATTCCTGCCTTTCAACAAGAATCTGCATATCAACTGAAAACGCTACATGATAGAGTAACCGAATGCTTAAAGGCATCAGACAACCTAAACAAGATTTCAGTCTCTCGAAGCCGTAGGACAAAATAAAAGTAAGTCCGAACAAACAGCGTTTTAAAAATTGGACATTGTCCAAACCAAGCTGCAAGTATTGTAAAGAACCGCATTCCTTACTAAAGAAGGAAAAATCTGTGCAAATTGTACATCCGATGTCAGATGTACATCAACTTACAGATGTCTGAAATGCAAAAGATTTCACCATACCCTACTGCACATAGAACCAAATCAAAACCGAGACCGAATAACAGTCATCAACAACCAAATGTTAGAAACAACAAACATTTGTTTGAAATAACAGAAGAGAAAATCAAGCACAATAAACAGAACGCAACCATCAACGAGCAACATCAAGCTATGTTGGAACATAAAATAAATATACAATGCAACGCTTGCGTGCTCTAATCGATTTATGTTCACAATCAACGTTTATAACAGAACAAGCTGCTTATCTAATGTCTACGCCATCTGTGGAATCAAAATGGTTAACAGAAATAAGAATCAAACCACGCTTTTTAAGCAACTGCAAAATGTCGGTACCATGCTTAGTCTTATCTAAAATAACTAGCTCTTAATAATAATGATGACGAAATAAAACATAATATTAGCTGATCCAAATTTCTATCGACCGACGTGGACCAATTGATATTCTGCTAGGAGCTAAAGAATATGTCGAGCTAATTTTAGATGGCATAAGAAAAACAGAAAATGGACTTCTTTATCAAAACACAGAACTGGGAAGGATTATCTCAGGAAACACATTAAATCAACAAAAAAGAGAGTTACAGGTTCTCAGCTTAACAACTTTTATCGAAGAAGATAAACAATTAACAAAGTTTTGGGAGATAGAAGTGATTAATCAATAACAAAATATGTCTGAAGATGAGCTATATTGCGAAGAGCACTACGATAAAAATACAATAAGAATCAAAGCGGCACATATACTGTTCGGATTACATTTAGAAAAGAAATTAACCAATTAGAAACTTCACGATTTCAAGCAGCAGCAAAGATATTACAGCTTAAAGAGAGATTCACCTAAAAAAATGACCTAGAAATTGCCTGTCGACAATTTATGGAATAATATATCAATGTAGGACATATGGAACTTAATCATGATAATTCTAAAACCAAATACTATATACCACACCAACCGATGGTAAAAGAGTCAAGCACAACAATCAAACTTCGTCGTACTCAATGCTTCAAGTAAGTCATCGAGCAGAATAAGCCTTAATCAAGCCATGTTTGATGGTCCATCACTTCAACAAGATATATTTAAAATTTAACAAAAACAAAAGAAAATAAAAATAGTAAATTACATACCTAAATTCCATTTGAGGACAAAAATGGAATACTTCGAGTAGGAGAAGGATTAGAACTATCACAGCAATCGTATGATAAAAAATATCAAATCATTCTGCCCTACAAAAAATCTCACCAAGTTAATTAGATCAAAACAGTCATTGGAAAATGGGTAGTCTGTCGGAGATATAAAGCATGCACTGCCGAACAATTAATAACATCTTCCTGCACCCAGAATCACTCCGTCACATCGGTTTCTGCATAGTGGTGTTGACTATGCTGGACCATTTCAAATAAAAACTAGAAAAGGGCGAGGATTTAAAGCTTACAAGGGATATATAGCCGTATTTGTATGTCTAGCAACAAAAGCTATACATCTAGAGGTTATCAGTGATATGACAACTGATACCTTTTTGGCAGCATTTAAAAGATTTGTAGCAAGAAGAAATCGTTTTAGCGACGTATACACTTGGTATCTTTCTGATAGGCAGACCTCTAGTAAAACCTCCAAATATTATTACAACAAACATAAATTTAAATCTTTGCGAAAGATGGAAACTAATTCAAAAAATAAAAGAGAAGTTTGAAAATCCTGGATTTCAAATAATTTAAATCCGCTGTAAAAACGGTTTAAATGATATAATAAAAAATAATCCTTGAAAGTTGGAGACTTGGTCTTAATCAAGAAACAAGAAATCAATTCAAGTAAATGGCCACTAGCTAGAACAATAGAAAAAAACGCTGAGAAAGTAAGAATGGTTACAGTAAGAAAATCAACCGAAACGACCAATCCACAAACTAGTTCCTATACTCGAAAGTAAGTCAACTAACCAGATGTCGTCAGACAAACATCAGCCATGCCTGTCGCCTCAAGGACATCAATTAAAACATAAAACATCTAGGCTATGGAGGATAGTCGTAACAGCGCTATTATTTTTAACAATGTTAAAAAATCATCAGCAACCGACTATTTCTTCATTATCTACAGCCAGGAATCTATTTCGAACAAATTGGTCAAGCAAAAATTGACAGAGGAACGTTTAGGATGAAATTAAAATATAACAAACTCAAATTAAGTAACGACACGGACAACGTGAATAACTCAATTTCGCAATTAAATCTTCTTTGTATGAGGGCAAGAGAATTAGCACATAATACTCAATGTTCCTTACTAATTCATCATTTGCGAGAAAAACAAAAAAAAATCGATTAGATGAATAAAGGAATGCAGCAAGTTATTACAGATTACCATCCCAAAAGAGGACTAGTTGGCAAAATACTAACTTCTCTCTTTGGAGTTAACGGCGAAGTTTATATGAATATCAATGAACTAGACAAAATCCAAAAGGAATCAATACAAACTTCAAATAATCAAATTAAATTCATGCTATATGCGTAAGCTACTCTTAACGAAACAGAACAAAGAATTAACTCAACTTCAAAAAAAATAAAGGCAGGACTTAAAGCTATCGACGGCATGCAAAGCTGTTTCAAGCGCATTCTGAATATATCAAATACCCTACCATCTAACATACAAATTATATCTTATCCAATACTTCTAACAGAAGTAAAACACAGCACCGAATCTACTAACATAAAATACTATTAGTGTGATTGTAAAGATAGTAAACCAATCTATATGTTTTTGAATAAACGGTTGATTAATCATCTTGTCGAGTTCTTCTGAGTATTAATTAAGACTGTGCTGAGTGATATTTAAGTCTTCAATATTGAGTTTGCTTAACTTAAGTGGTTTGAAGCCTTCTACGTTTAACTTTTCGGGTAGATGTTTGCAGGAATTAAGTGGAATATTGATTATTGGAATATTGTTTGTTTGGAAGATGCTTTCTTGGTTAATTTCCTCAAGAGTTGTTTCGGAGTAAATTCGTGTGCTTCCAATAAAGGCGTTGCACGCTTCATGAAATTGCAAGTGCCTTCACATTTTACGTTAGCCGGTACTGGTTCTGAAGTTGTAATCAGCCATTGATTTTGTTCGATACGTTGTACAGTCAGGGACTTTTTAAATTGCCGTTGTATTTTTTTCTGTCAAAATTAATCAAGAAAAATAAATTTTTAAATATGTATGTATACAGGCAGATGTAAGGTTCACAATTTTTTTGTTTTGGTTCAAACTACTTTTCCGACCTTCAAATAGGAATTTTTTTTATTTTCCAGGGCGACAATTTAAAAAGTCCCCGACTGTACATTGTAGCCTTGTGCGTAAAATATGGTAGTTTGGCAGGTTTTTGGCAACTGCATTTGTTGTTTCAATAGCTGTGCTTCGCAGATAGTATCACTGTCGATGGGATACGGAAGGATGTTGGAGCAGAGCTTCGTTCTTCTTTCGATGTTCTTGCATTGGTCCCTGGTTTGAAAGGTAACGAAAAACATTGAATCATCATCACGCGCAATGTATTTATTTATTGTTGATATAGTGTGATATAGACCTGTTCGATTATCTAGTATTGGAATAGGGTACAGTCTGTATAAGGTGTCGTAAGTGGTATTTTAAGAATAAATACAATTTTTGATTCTCTTTGAAAAGCTTGAAGTTTAATTAAGTCAATGTATTGTGCCACCGCTGAGGTTGATATCGGCAAGGGTGTCAATGATTCCACTAAATCTGATGGTTTTCTTTTTAGTCTTGCAAAAGTTATTGCATTTAGCGCATCGTTTAAGGAATCCTTAATAAAGGTATAACTTTCCATAAGCGATTCGCATAAATCTAATGCTTTAATTTGTGCTTCGGCGTATGTGGCATCGTCGTAGATCGATTTTACTAAAAATTGTATGAATTGAATATCATGATTAAACGTTTCTTCGACAATTTGTAATAACAGAGGTTGTAACCGATATTTGCTTTTGTACTAGTTTTTCAGTATTTTTCTCGTTAGACGATACTTTATCAATACAGTTAAAATTTTCACCGTCTGATGCGTCTAAATTTCCGGTGATTGTTTTCCAAACTGTTCCGATAGCATTAAATATTCCTCGTTTTTGGCAACAGCTGTTTTTTATACTATCCCTAATAGAAAGTGTTGCCACCTATGCTATGATCACCGTACCGAGGTCCATTCTCTCCACCTTTCATATCGATGTGGTCTTCTCCCGTAACCCTGGGAAAGGAACCCTAGACAGGTGCTAACTCCCCGGGTCGGAGAGTACCTGGAATCTACGGAGGGCAGGGGTCGATTCATTTCCCCTGATAGACATCTGACGAGGTCTACCCGTACCCCGTTGGTTTATTTGGTGCGGTTAGGTGGTTTTAAGGGTGATTTTGGGTTCAGTTAATCAAAGGTTTCTTTTGAGTCTGTCTCTAAAAATGTATTATAACTTACTGTTTTTTACTTGCACAAAATGATGCAAAATTTTTTTGAAGTTGGTGTGTGTGTGTGTGTGTGTGTCTGTCTGTCTGTCTGTCTGTCTGTCTGTCTGTCTGTCTGTCTGTCTGTCTGTCTGTCTGTCTGTCTGTCTGTCTGTCTGTCTGTCTGTCTGTCTGTCTGTCTGTCTGTCTGTCTGTCTGTCTGTCTGTCTGTCTGTCTGTCTGTCTGTCTGTCTGTCTGTATATCTGTCTGTCTGTCTGTCTGTCTGTCTGTCTGTCTGTCTGTCTGTCTGTCTTGAAACATGTCATTTTTACATTTAAGGCAAACGTTACATATTTGTTTTATTTAGGTAAATAATCAAGGCTATTCGATTCGTTTTTCTATACAGACATTAAGGTTATTTTATAGAACTGGGTTTGGAGGTTATATAGTGTCCAGAAAGTTACCTTATAAAGGAGGCATTCCATCGAATTACTGTGGACACTGCACATCGTATTACTTGGGCATTCTAATTGGAGTTTGAGATCACAGGTTTCGGGAAAAATCACATAAAAACTTTTGATTGTTTTGTTTATCTGTAAAATTTCGTAATTTTCTTTGACGTTCACGAAGATAAACAGCTGTTCTGCTGGGGAATGGCGGCGTTGCCGCATCACAAATGGTTTCAGTAGCAGGAAGAAAACCTTTAGATGAACATTTCATTCGCTTATGTTTATTTTCGAGGATATTGGGACAATGATTTCTCTTCAGAACCTCATATCCTTCACGGATTAGCTAGTTTTGATAGCACGAAAACATATTTGGGTCCACGGGTCGACACGGAACAACCGAGGCTCCGCCCACTTTGATATCTTTATTAATTTGATAAGGAGAAGATAAAATAAATACAAGTTATGCACTTTTGTAAATGGGAGATAAACGAGGGATAAAAACCAGGACTAAAAGAATAAACAAAATCGTATTTTTATATTATATAAATTTATATATAATCATAGTTAAATAAAGTTAATAACTAACTCAGTCGGTTTGAAGGGTTGTGTAGGGCTAACTAGTGGTGAACAAACTTATCTAGCACTCTTGTGTCGAGTTTGAGCAGTAGTTCAATGTGTATTTTTAGGTTCAAGTTCAGAAACAACTTTATTAATGTAGAAATGTTTTACAAAAATGGCGTCAAACCATATGAATCTTAGAGAAAACATATATAAAGAGCAAAGGAAACTTTTGACTAAAACTGTAACTAAAATACAACTAAATTCTACACTTAGTATAGCTTTACTCATATGGGAATTGGTTGAGTGTTCGAATATTCCTGGGTTTGATGCATGCTCTGATCTCCAGTAATTGATTTTACAGTTGATGAGCTTCTTATAGTCCGGCTGGTTATTTTCCTCCTACTTGCTATGTTGGCGGGGGTCCGGTAGGCAAATGTTCGGTCTATGTATGGAGGGTGTCTCGATGTCCTTGTTATAACAATTCCAATCCGTAGAAATAGATCTGACAACACCTCAATGTGCGTTTTACGTATTTTCGATATCCCCTTGGTAGATGCTGCCCCTATAGACCGGTACGGGAGTATTAGTGTATTTTATCATTGGTTAGTTTGAAAATCGCGGGTTTTTTTCCAGGCTCGCAAACCGGAGCTAGGGATTTTTCGGCGAGAGCGTTTTTTTATAAATGGGTTTGCATCCTTATTTGAATTTAACCGGGAAAATTAGGTTGGTACTGTCCCCACCAAATCTAGAAACGATTTCCGGCAACTTCATTTTTTTGTGTTCTTGACAAAGTGTCTTGTCTCTTTCCTAAAGAATTTTGGCTGGGCTGGTGGCCGTCTGTTGGTGTGGCCATCGTTTTTGTGGTTATTGGCACTTATTGGCACAGCAGTAGTTGCAGATTCTACCAAAGACGGTATAACTGTGAGCCGTCGTTGTTTAGGCGAGTCTTAGTGACGCTCACATCCTCTGAGAAGGGATTTAAGGTGGCCTACGCCATTTCTACGGGAAGAAGCGTGGTAAGTTCGTTTTTTTTTTGAATTCTTCAAGACAATATTTGCCTCCCAAATTGTAATTATTTTTCGTGTAAAATGTACTTTTTCGACAAAAGACGTGGGGAATTTTTGGAGTTTTTTTTTTATTTTTTTTTTAAAAACCACGTTTTGGATAAAAACTATATATTGTTTTCTCATTTCTCTACAGCCCTGTCCAATCCATCACTGGGACAGTTGGACTGGACGCTGGTGTGAAGCCGGGTGTAGCACTGTAACCCTGGGAAAGGTATGTTAGGGTTATTTTAGTTCATCTGTTGAAATCTGCTTTATTTTATTGAGTCGACATGGGGTTCGTGATTTGGGATTCTCGGTGTAGGGGAACCTCGTGCAAAACCGACGAAGGAAACTGAAATATTTCATTTTCCACAGGGTTTTTACGCTCGGGCAAAATCCAACAACATTTTGACCACCATGTGCTGCCCTAGCGCCATGTGCTAAGCAAGCACGAGGGGAGGCGGAACAAAACAGAACCCGGAGTAGCAGGAGTATGTCGGAAAACCAACCACACTTCCAGGTTTACCAAATAAAACACCAACAATTATAAAATAATCAAGGACCAAGGTAGGAGTTTCTTCAATTTCACGCAAACAACCATTTTTTTTATATAATTTTTTTTCTTATAAATCTTCAATATAATTTAGACATAATCTTTTCATATAAATTTTTAACATAATTTAGACGTAATTTTTTCATATATAACTTTTCACAGTATAATTTCAACATTGCTTGTAAACGCAAGGTAACGGTATGACGTCATGACCACAATTTTGCAGCATATTTACTAAGTTGACTTGTTTTCCTTCATTTCATTTATTTAAGACAATTTCTCTTGCGAAATTTGGAGTGCCTTGCTATTTTGGCCCGAACTTGTTTCATTTTTTTTATTTAGCATATTTCATGTTTCCATTCTTAATTTTCCTTTTTTTTTAACCCACATTTGAAATATACAAGATGAACTTAATTTTCGTGTTATTTGTACAATCCAATGAACCAACTTTGCAGAGACAAAAGAGAGATGAGTTATATTTTTTTTAGCGGTTTCCTTACATTGCTTTACCTCATGGGGTAGATCTCGGACTGGGTTGCTGTCTGTCTCATTCTACCCAACATAGAATGATGACAGCAGATATTTGGTCCAGATCTCCCCTATGACGGAGTGATTTTGGAAGTATTTTTTTTTTACAGTCATGTGTATAATTGAGTCTTACACTACTGACTCAAATGTAGGTACACTGGCTAGAAACCGTTTGTTTTTATTTTTAATTTAAAATTGTTTATGTTTATTAAAAATGCGGGGTTAAGATTTTAATAATCACCTGGGTTGTAAAATCCTATTTTGGGAAAAGCGATTTTTAGCACCTTTTTGGGACCTTTTTTGGTCATATGACTTTTGTCAGCTTTTGTTAAAATCGCGATAAAACCACGTTTTGACTTTTTGGAAAGCGCCGACCTGCGCCAGAAAGAGAAAGCAAAACACTTCCGTCGAAACTTTTGCCGAGAACCCATCGCAACAGAAAAAACCTTTAAACAATTTTCGGGAGTGAAAACTCGGATCGGCCCTACCATCACTGATAAAGACGAGCGAAGCTGCAGAAAACAAACTGGTAAGTCTTAACGTGGGCGAAACTAATTTAAAACCTCACAAAATTAACCTTTTTTATAGAAATCCCAAAGGGGTGTTTTTCAGGGTATTTTTTCGTTTTTTGGGGAAAATACCAAGGACCACTCTTTTCGGGACTCCATCCATACACTGTGACGTGTTGAAAATGTGCATCTACCCATAAAGAACTTTCTATTTGTGTCATTTTGATTCATTTAGGAATCTTTTAGAATTTTATTTTGTTTTTTAGTCAATTTTTTTGGTTTTATTAATTACACAAATACTCTGGAAGCCCCGGAAGTAGGTAGAGTTTCATTGTTTGGCTACAACAGTTGAGTCGAACTGTATTTTAATTAAGATCTTCTTTGTAAAACATTGATATTAAAATACTGTGGCGCTTAAAATTTTCTTATTTCTGAACCCCCCCTTCTCCACTGTATAAAAGTTACCGGGCATATCAATGTTTTACCTAGCTGGAAAATACAGTTCTGCTTCCAGATATTTGTTTAATTACTCAGTAATTTGATTTTAGTGTCACAAATTGGCACAGCGTTATTGTTCTATTTACAGTGTCACAAAATGGCGGCAACGTCTTTTAGTTTGCCACAAATGTCACCCAACGCATTTTAATTGGCCACAAATGGCGCCCTACGTGAGTTTTTGGCTAGTTTTTTTAACATCTGATGTAATTTTTTAAGTTTTTTTGAATTTAGAAAAAAAAGAAAAAAGTTTTTTGAATTAAAAAAAAAATAATAATTTTTTTTTTGTGGTACAGCCAAAGCCAGGTTAAAGGCTTTCAGTGGCTGTCGGTGGTTTTGACACCCAATCATTTTTTACTATAAAACAGGATTTTCCATCATCATTGATTTTTGGAAATAACACTTTTTAAATATTTTTTGGTAATATTTGAGCGTTGATTTGGAATTCGTTTTGTTGTTTTAGTAATTCTCATAGTTTTTTGTTAGCTTATCTTCACAGGTTTTTTCTTGGAAAATAAAAGATTTATTTTTATTTATTAGGGAAAAATAAGTAGATAAAGAAACATGGGAGTTCTTATTGAACGGAGTCCAATTCATGTCTTAATTCTTTAAAGTTTTTTGTAGGAAAAACATATTTTAAATTGTTTTTTTTTTTAAGAAAAATAAACACAGTAATGTAAATTTACTTCAATTTTTTTTGTTTATTTATAGGTGGATGGACCTCCAGACATGGTATTTTTATGTTTTAAATATATGACATAGGTAGTGTGTTTTTCTAACAATTTTTTTTGCAGGTTCATTTATTTATATGTTATTATTTCCTGCTTGTGATAAGATAGAAATTGTTTCACCGATTATTTTTTACTGCAATCAATTTATTTAGGTCAACAAGTTATTTTTTTTGGTGATTTTAATTTCACCACTTGGAAATTGGAATATTTTTACAGGGTTTCACACAAATTTTTCTTGGCTGGGTTGCTTTAAAGTAAATATAGCCTAACAGCTGGTAATTTTATTTAGTTGAAAGTATAAATTAATGAACATGAAAGAAAAGGAAAATGAGTTTATTTAGCTTTGTCATTTTCTTTTCTTGTTTTTTTTGGTGGTAACTGTTGATTTCAATTAAGATCTTACGTCACTCAGTTACATCGGGTCAGAGGAGGGTACTACTACTACATAGTGTTAGCTCGGAACTTTAGGGAACACAAGGCTAAAATTCCTAGAGCAGCACATTGGCTGAACATCAATGCCAAAAGTCCAATTAACATTTTTTTTGGGTATTTTTTTTTGTAGGACAGTTTTTTTAGGTCTCTGGTTATCAAGTCTAGTTGTGGTTTCGTGACTGGTCAAATTTTTTTTGGTAGGAAATACAGCGTTGGGCTTTGGAGTGCATTTAAAAAAAAAATGACCTACGGGTATTTCTATCAATTAAAGTTTTTCTGGTTCACAATTAATTTTTCTGTATTTTTTTTCTGCGTTCAGGTCATAGCTTGGTCATGGCCAATGGAGGGCAAACATTTATGTTTGAGCCTTGAGAAGTTTTGCCTGCTCCAGATTGAATACAGAGAAAATGAATTTGAAGCCCAACCAGATATAATACCACAAAAGAAATGTTTAACTGAGACAGATATAGATATGCTTTTTGATTTTTTTTAGTTCATTTGTAAAGTTCAGTAATTTTTTAAGTAATGTCATTTTGAGGCCGTGAAATTGTTCAGTGAATTTAAGAGAGACTTTCAACTAAATATAAATGCTAGGCGGGGGTAATTGGTAAAAATATTTCAAAATTTTACTTCTTTTTTAAATAATTTAATTTTTCTTAAAAGATTATTTTTTTTCTGTAAACATAACTTCTCGAATTCTTGTTTTGGTCTAAACGGTTTGTATAGTGGTCGTAGTTTTAAAGGGTGACCAGACAGGTTATATTTTTTTTAGGGGACCAACCGGAAACTCCTTGAGTTACAAAAGGGGAACATTTTTTGTCTTAGTTGATCAGGCAGGAATAAATAAATCTTTTACTTCCAAATCATAGTTTTAAATAACAAGATTTATTGGTTAGGTGTTTGGGTCTTATAATAAAAAAAGTTTTGTTTTTGAGGATACTGGTATGATATGGAATTATTTTTATTTCATGCCAAATGTTGTTTGGCGGCAGATATGCCAGTCTTCAGTTTTTTTGATAGTTTGCATTTCAGGACAGTGGCGTGTACCTAAAGGGGCCTGTCATCTGCGCCCATTGTAACTCAACTTACAACTTGCTTAGCTTTTTCACTTTATCTTCGTTTTGTTGCTTCTAAAATTAAAGCGTTATGTTGGATAACGATGGATGGTGTTAGACTAAGAAAGTACCTATTTAGGTATAAAAACTTGAAAGTTGTGGACAATTGGGAAATAAATTTTTTTATTTCATTTTTTTTAATTTTAAAATAATTTCATACTGGTGAACTCAAATAATGAAGCAAATTTTTAAATTACAATACACTGTTGTGGAATAAATGGAAAAGTGTTCAGGTTAAACAATAAATTTAAGATCATTGATTTTTAAAACAAGATTTCAAACTAAGAATAAATTTAAAAACAATAGGTTTTCTTTGATGCGACTAAACATTGATGAGGGCATCTATTTTTTTTAATCTGATAGTTGTACAGGGTGTAAAGGAGCTAGCTACCTTTTATATTGCAATAATTAGGTTTTTTTTCTCTCGCGAGCTGGGTGGAAATGGAATAAATGTTTGGTTCGGAGTGTAGAAATCGAGGAACGAGGACTTCCTACTAATCTTTTTAGGATTTCGCAACTTCGGTTTTCGCTAAATTAAAATACATCAAAATTGGGCCTACAGGCTGAATTTCACATTTTCCAGGACCTTGCAGATTCGCGGAGAAAGACAAATTTTGTGATCTGTTTAGTTATGATAGGAATTAAAATAGTAACATGCACATGAAGGAACTAGATATATCTAGGTTGGAAATTAGTAAGTTAACACTGACCTGAACAATTTTCCATAATAGTGTCCTATTTTCACAGGGTGCTTCAAAATATCATCACCCTCTGTTTGAAATAAGATATTGTTTCGCCTGTGGGCTGTTAACTGTTTAAAAATATATAGGGTCCAGATGGGATTGGAATGGAAATCACAAGTTTTTGGGTTTATTGAAATTATACTTAGGAAATAGGGGAAATGTCTAATAAAAAGGTTTTTTGGTTTTAGGCTGAGTTTTGTTGATATAACAAAAGTTTATTTGGGGCCGGGAGGTTATTATGCTCTTTTAAATTTAATGTAATAGTTTTTGGCTTCTTGATTTTTGTTGTCTGGTTATTACGCAGGATTATTCCCAGCTGTTGCATTTCAAAATGTCATTTGTAGGGATAGGGTCTCATTAGCCCTTGGACATTTGGTAATTTTCCTTTGACTAATAGTTGTGAGAAGGGTCCAACTTAATTTTATATCTTGTGAACACCAGGAATAAGGGTCTGAGAATGCATTAAGCAGTAATTTTTTTTATTGGTTGTTGTGTGTACATAAACTCGAGTAGACAAAGTTAGTTTTATGACGGTCTTATGGTTGGACCTTGGAATTGTTTTCATAGTTGTTTTTCTGAAAGTGCACATAAGATAATTCTTTACGGGGTTGAGTGCAAAGTTTGAAACCTAGGTTCACATTATTATAGTGATACAGTAAATAAGTGCTAACGCTACTTATTTCCTAAAGTAATAATTTTAAACAAATATACTAACATCGTTTGTTTTTTTTGGAACATAACTATTTTTTTTACTTTTCCTAAACTGATTGGTTTTTTTTTGCATTGACGATTTTTTGTACTTTATATATTTCAATACTTTTTTTTCCGTATAGTAAATTAATTTTTCTAGCTCATTCACTTTTCACATTCACACAGTTTTGGGAGAGGAAAGGAAATCTACAACTGTTTTTTAAAGGAAAAGAACAAAAACTGTTGCATGACATAACTCTATTAAGATTTTTCTAGTGCTTATTTTATTTTAATTCTTTTAAAACCGTTAATAGGAGCTGCAACCCCACTTAAACATTTTTAATTTTTTTTTTTTGCAAATATTTTTTAAATATTTTTTTTTAATATTTTTTTTAAGGAAGGAAACTTGATTTTCTTGTTGAAATTTTTTTTTTTGGTGCATAGTAGTACCTTGCCCTACAATTCTTTTACCGGGTTATTTAAATATATTTTTTCTGAATTAAAATATAATTTAATTTCGAACCCTCGCGTTTTAACAACCTAGCATCATTTGTTTTAATTTTTTTTCTCCCTACTCCAGACCACCTATTAGGGTAGAGTAATATTTTGAAAATTGTAGTGAGCCACTATTTAATTTTTTTTTTTTTTGGGCTACTGTGGTCGACACCAAAATTTTTTTTTTAATTCTTATTTTTTTTGATACCTTACGGTACGATCCTAGGGTCTCCTTGACCATGGTTTGCATCAATTTAGTTTAAGTTTTGGGAATTTCATTTTAATGATTATTAGAGAGTTGCAGTCCTACCAAGACGTTATTTGTAAATTTTTTAATACCATCGGTATTTAAAAAAAAAAATTTTTAATTACACAACATCCTTACTAGTCTAATTCAACGCAATTTCAGCGAGTGGATTTTTTTTTATTTGAGCATATTTTACGATTTCTATAACATGAACATCTGTTCCGATGTTTATTGCGTTCACTTATATATTAAGGGATGATGTTGCCTTAAGCAATGCATGACTCGTGTAATCTCAGAATAGGTAAGCAGGTTAAAGTGGGTTTTGATTTATTCTTTTGAGAAAAATCATTGTATATGGCGATTTGGGTTTTTTTGAGGAGTTTATTAGTGGAGCCGTTCTGCAATAGCAGGAGTATACCCTAGTGTTAACTGTGTACAACAGCTTTGGGATTTTTGTTATAGGTAGTTTGTTGTACGTTCCATTTAGGGATAAATTTACCTATTCGGTTGCTTAGGTAAACAAACATAACTTAACTTTAATTTTAGTCCAGTTCAGCTAGGATAAGCGCAATTATTTTTTTTTTGGTTTTACTCACGCAGTAGTGGAACATAAGACCTAAACACTGCCAAAGCTCTTGTCGCTTTTTTATTTTTTTTTATTTTTTTCTCTCTGCAAGGTTGGTCAGGTCATAGTTGGTTGTGCATATACTTAATATAAACTATGATTACATTTTTAAATACAAATAATTTTTATTTTCTTACTGCTCCGGTGTTTTTCGGTTTTGTTCGCGTCTGCCCGTATTTAAGTTTTATATTTTCTACAGTTGTGAGAAAATTTATAGTGATTTTCAGTAGTGAATTGAAAGTGAACTTTGTGTTTGTTATTGCGTGGTTTAGTTTTTATAATTGGGAGGTATAATTAAGAGTTTTGAAGTTTAAAGTTTCAATATAAAAGACAACCACAGGAAGTGAGACGAACAAATACATAAACTTGCCTGCGCGATTCGTACTGCAACCCATGAGACAACCAGGATGTCTCCTTTCTTTGTTAATTTTGGTGGGAATATGTGTTTGTCAGGAAAAGATTACTCCAACCCAGTTTTGTTATCTAAAGAGAATGGTGTACAATCCGCAGCTGAAAGTAGGAACGAAGGTTTCCGGAAGCTCTATGCTGATGTTAAGAGAAGGCTAGAGGTGGCGGGAGAGAAAAACGTAGTTCAGTATAATTTGCGTACAAGGGTACCCAACTTTGTTGTGGGTCAGCGTGTTTGGAAGAAAAATAATGTGTTGTCAGATGCAGCGAAGTTTTTCTCGAAGAAGTTAGCATCGAAATTCGTTGGTCCTTACTTAATTAGGAATAAAATTTCTCCATGGATATTTGAGCTTCAGGAACCATCGGGTAAAGTACTACCAGGGAGTTGGCATGCCAAAGACCTTAAGTCGGCAGCGGACCTCTCCGATTAACCTTTTTAGGTTAATCGTCTTGAAGTTGGGGAAGGATTATGTAACGTGTCATTTTTACATTTAAGGCAAACGTTACATATTTGTTTTATTTAGGTAAATAATCAAGGGTCTTCGATTCGTTTTTATTAAGGTTATTTTATAGAGCTGGGTTTGGAGGTTATATACTGTCCAGAAAGTTACCTTATAAAGGAGGCATTCCATCGAATTACTGCGCACATCGTATTACTTGGGCATTCTAATTGGAGTTTGAGATCACAGGTTTCGGGAAAAATCACATAAAAACTTTTGATTGTTTTGTTTATCTGTAAAATTTCGTAATTTTCTTTGACGTTCACGAAGATAAACAGCTGTTCTGCTGGAGAATGGCGGCTTTGCCGCATCACAAATGGTTTCAGTAACAGGAAGAAAACCTTTAGATGAACATTTCATTCGCTTATGTTTATTTTCGAGGATATTGGGTCAATGATTTCTCTTCCGAACTTCATATCCTTCACGGATTGGCTAGTTTTGATAGCACGAAAACATATTTGGGTCCACGGGTCGACCAGGAACAACCGAGGCTCCGCCCACTTTGATCTTTATTAATTTGATAAGGAGAAGATAAAATAAATACAAGGTATGCACTTTTGTAAATGGGAGATAAACGAGGGATAAAAACCAGGACTAAAAGAATAAACAAAATCGTATTTTTATATTATATAAATTTATATATAATCATAGTTAAATAAAGTTAATAACTAACTTAACTAACTCAGTCGGGTTGAAGGGTTGTTTAGGCCTGGCTAGTGGTGACCCAACTTAACATCTGAGCACTCTTGTGCCGAGTTTAAGCAGTAGTTCAATGTGTATTTTTAGGTTCAAGTTCAGAAACAACTTTATTAATGTAGAAATGTTTTACACAAATGGCGTCAAACCATATGAATCTTAGAGAAAACATATATAAAGAACAAAGGAAACTTTTGACTAAAACTGTAACTAAAATACAACTAAATTCTACACTTAGTATAGCTTTACTCATATGGGAATTGGTTGAGTGTTCGAATATTCCTGGGTTTGATGCATGCTCTGATCTCCAGTAATTGATTTTACAGTTGATGAGCTTCTTATAGTCCGGCTGGTTATTTTCCTCCTACTTGCTATGTTGGCGGGGTCCGGTAGGCAAATGTTCGGTCTATGTATGGAGGGTGTCTCGATGTCCTTGTTATAACAATTCCAATCCGTAGAAATGATCTGACAACACCTCAATGTGCGTTTTACGTATTTTCGATATCCCCTTGGTAGATGCTGCCCGGTACGGGAGTATTAGTGTATTTCATCATTGGTTAGTTTGAAAATCGCGGGTTTTTTTTTTCCAGGCTCGCAAACCGGAGCTAGGGATTTTTCGGCGAGAGCGTTTTTTTATAAATGGGTTTGCATCCTTATTTGAATTTAACCGGGAAAATTAAGTTCGATTTTTTTAATTTTTTTTTGAATTCTTCAAGACAATATTTGCCTCCCAAATTGTAATTATTTTTCGTGTCACATGTACTTTTTCGACAAAAGACGTGGGGAATTTTTGAAGTTTTTTTAATTTTTTTTAAACCACGTTTTGGATAAAAACTATTGTTTTCTCCTTTGTCTACAGCCCTGTCCAATCCATCACTGGGACAGTTGGGCTGGACGCTGGTGTGAAGCCGGGTGTAGCACTGTAACCCTGGGAAAGGTATGTTAGGGTTATTTTAGTTCATCTGTTGAAATCTGCTTTATTTTATTGAGTCGACATGGGGTTCGTGATTTGGGATTCTCGGTGTAGGGGAACCTTGTGCAAAACCGACGAAGGAAACTGAAATATTTAATTTTCCACAGGGTTTTTACACTCGGGCAAAATCCAACAACATTTTGACCACCATGTGCTGCCCTAGCACCATGTGCTAAGCAAGCACGAGGGGAGGCGGAACAAAACAGGACCCGGAGTAGCAGGAGTATGTCGGAAAACCAACCACACTTCCAGGTTTACCAAATAAAACACCAACAATTATAAAATAATCAAGGACCAAGGTAGGAGTTTCTTCAATTTCACGCAAACAACCATTTTTTTGGATATAATTTTTTTTCACATAAATCTTTAATATAATTTAGACATAATCTTTTCATATAAATTTTTAACATAATTTAGACGTAATCTTTTCATATATAACTTTTCACAGTATAATTTCAACATTGCTTGTAAACGCAAGGTAACGGTATGACGTCATGACCACAATTTTGCAGCATATTTACTAAGTTGACTTGTTTTCCTTCATTTCATTTATTTAAGACAATTTCTCTTGCGAAATTTGGAGTGCCTTCCTATTTTGGCCCGAACTTGTTTCATTTTTTTTATTTAGCATATTTCATGTTTCCATTCTTAATTTTCCTTTTTTTTTTAACCCACATTTGAAATATACAAGATGAACTAAATTTTCGTGTTATTTGTACAATCCAATGTTATATTTTTTTTAGCGGTTTCCTTACATTGCTTTACCTCATGGGGTAGATCTCGGACTGGCTTGCTGTCTGTCTCATTCTACCCAACGTAGAATGATGACAGCAGATATTTGGTCCAGATCTCCCCTATGACGGAGTGATTTTGGAAGTGTTTTTTTTTACAGTCATGTGTATAATTGAGTCTTACACTACTGACTCAAATGTAGGTACACTGTGACCTGTTGGAAATGTGCATCTACCTATAAAGAACTTTCTATTTATGTCATTTTGATTCATTTAGGAATCTTTTAGAATTTTATTTTGTTTATTAGTCAATTTTTTTGGTTTTTTTAATTACACAAATACTCTGGAAACCTAGGAAGTAGGTAGAGTTTCATTGTTTGGCTACAACGGTTGAGTCGAACTGTATTTTAATTAAGATCTTCTTTGTAAAACATTGATATTAAAACACTTTGGCGCTTAAAATTTTCTTATTTCTGAACCCCCCCTTCTCCACTGTATAAAAGTTACCGGGCATATCAATGTTTTACCTAGCTGGAAAATACAGTTCTGCTTCCAGATATTTGTTTAATTACTCAGTAATTTGATTTTAGTGTCACAAATTGGCACAGCGTTATTGTTCTATTTACAGTGTCACAAAATGGCGGCAACGTCTTTTAGTTTGCCACAAATGTCACCCAACGCATTTTAATTGGCCACAGTCTGTGTCTGTCTGTCTGTCTGTCTGTCTGTCTGTCTGTCTATCTGTCTGTGTGTGTGTGTGTGTGTGTGTGTGTGTGTGTGTGTGTGTGTGAAAAGTATCATAGTGAGAATCGATTGCTCTTTAAACATCACCATAAGAACTTTCGTCGATTTTATGAAACATCGCTATTTTTATTTGTGATTAATTTTTACCCCCTATGCCAATACAAAAATACTCTACCAATATATGGGCACCTATGCTCACACTAGGTACTATAGTTATAGTGAACGTGTGAGCTAATATAACTAAAAACTGAAATATATATTGTTTATCTCCGGACTCAATTACCTTTCGTTTGATATCACGCACGCCATATTTTTACATAAACTCTAATTTTTGAAATCTACCCCCCCCCTTTTATTTGGCTTGTATTCGGTTGATTTTTTTCATTTTTAAATGGGACCATCTCGACCCAAGTCCCAGCCTACGTACCAAATTTCATTGAAATCGGGCAAGCGGTTTTTGAGTTATGCGCGTTGGTCGTTACAGACAGACAGACAGACGGCGCAACAAAAAAGTTTCAAAATCATCCAAAACACAAAGATATATAAAATTTTTTGAAATCGGAGCAACTTTTTTTTTCTCCAAAAAATTAGGATCACCATAGCTCACACTACTATAATATAGTATATGTGTGAGCTAAAAAGGGGGAAGCGGGCTATAGCCATTGTGGTTAACCATGATGCTTTTTTGTTCATTCAAAGCAGTCTGTTGGTTAAATATCCGAAAACATAAGTTTTTGTAAGCAGTATATTTTTATGGACTTATCGACATAATATTAAGTAAAATCTTGACAGCTCCAAATAATTTTATTTTTTTGCGGTCTAGTATGGATAAACCAAAATTAAGGAAAAGTACAAAAATGTAAAGTTTGATAAAAACTAAGTTTTTATTTAAAGCAACATAATCACGCTTCTAAAGTGTGATATCTTGTTAGAAAGGGACACTCATTTTCTGCCTAAGACTGAAATTAAAACTGTCCTAACTAATGTAGTTATTTAGATATTTCACAAATATATTTGGATATTTTAAAGCGTCGCGACGCCGTATATATTACGTCGCCGGAAAAAATCATTATTTTTGTAAATATCTTAATAAGTTTAAAAAATTGAAATTCCGCTCAACCATCTGTTTCGCCCCGGACGTCTAAATATCTAGGGAGCGTCCTGCTATCGGCTTCAGTTATTCTAATATACGGTAGGTTCTAAAGTTTTTTATAAATTTAAAGCGTTTTGAGGCATAATAAATAATTCAAGTTTTTGTAGTCCGCACTCCTACTACTACTTGAAATTGAGAATGGCTGTATAATTTGAAACACTTTAAAATTATTATTTGTAAAACAATATTTAATGTAAATATTGGGTTTTTGGGAATTTGGCCAATTTTTTAAAAAGTGCTATTTTTAAGCATGTTTGGTATAAAAACTCCAGTACCGTTTTTGTAAAATTATACAGTTTTTTAAAGCTTGTTTCTTAATATAACTTATTCTAGTGGAGGATCAAAATCACCCAAAAAAATATAGAAATCCGAGGTTCATAAATGAAGAGATGTCAAATTGCGCCCTAAATTCAATGTTTTTTTTACAAAGCATTACTTAAGTTTGAATTTTTAGCTCACACATATACTATAGTAGTGTGAGCTATGGTGATCCTAATTTTTTCGAGAAAAAAAAAGTTGCTCCGATTTCAAAATTTTTTATATATTTTTGCGTTTCAGATGATTTTGAAACTTTTTTGTTGCGCCGTCTGTCTGTTTGTCTGTCTGTCTGTCTGTCTGTCTGTCTGTCTGTCTGTCTGTCTGTCTGTCTGTCTGTCTGTCTGTCTGTCTGTCTGTCTGTCTGTCTGTCTGTCTGTCTGTCTGTCTGTCTGTCTGTCTGTCTGTCTGTCTGTCTGTCTGTCTGTCTGTCTGTCTGTCTGTCTGTCTGTCTGTCTGTCTGTCTGTCTGTCTGTCTGTCTGTCTGTCTGTCTGTCTGTCTGTCTGTCTGTCTGTCTGTCTGTCTGTCTGTCTGTCTGTCTGTCTGTCTGTCTGTCTGTATGTCTGTCTGTAACGACCAACGCGCATTTTAATGAAATTTTGTACCTAGGCTGGGTCTTGGGTCGAGATGGTCCCATTTAAAAATGAACAAAATCCACCGAACACAAACCAAATAAAAGGGTGGGGGTAGATTTCAAAAATTAGAGTTTATGTGAAAATATGACGTGTGTGATATCAAACGAAAGGTAATTGAGTCGAGTTAAACAAAATTAATTTTAATTTATTTTAAAAAAAGGGTGGGGGTATATTTCAAAAATTAGAGTTTAAGTGAAAATATGGCGTGTGTGATATCAAACGAAAGGTAATTGAGTCCGGAGTTTAACAAAATACATTTTAGTGTTTGTTTTTTTAAGGGTGGGGGTAGATTTTAAAAATTTGAGTTTAAGTCAAAACATGGCTTGTGTGGTATCAAACAAAAGGTAATTAGTCTGGAGTTGAATAAAATATATTTCAGTTTTTAGTTATATTAGCTCACACGTAAACTATAACTATAGTACCTAGTGTGAGCTTAGGGGCCCATATATTGGCAGAGTATTTTATTAGACACCCGGACTATTTTTCGTTCACCGCAATAATTTTTAAAATAATTTTGTTTAGTTGTATTAAAAATAATCCAAAAAACAGGAATAAAAAAATAAGTAGTACTACTTTAAAAAAATTATTTAATCTTAATAGCAATTTTTTTATAAAACGCGATATTGCTAATTTTGGTATTTTTTTGCGCGGTTCCATGTACAGGTAATACATAAATTTAAGCACATTGTGATAGGCTACTGTTTTGGAGGAAGCCAAATAATCCAAAAATTTTAAAAATTACAAATTTAAATTTTGGTAAAAATCTTATTTCTATAGTTTTTATTAAAAAAACTCAAAATATTTATTGAGATTGTTTTAGAGCGGTAGAAAGATACATCAACTGACTGCATAAAAGTGAAAACAAAATTGTCCTACATATTATCGGTTTTGAGGTATTTGACATAAATTAAGATACTATCAATCTTAAGCTTTACGGCGTCGCGACGCTACCTATAATGCGACGCCGGGCAAAGCATTGTTCTTTCCTAACTTCGTATGTAGTCCTTGAACAGCATCCAGGTTATATCAAAATTACCCAAAAATTGAATATTTCAAATTTGACTGCCCGACCACAATGAACGACTACAAATTTAATCAATAAAGTTTTGGAAATTCCTGCCTTTCAGCAAGAATCTGCATATCAACTAAAAACGCTACATGATAGAGTAACCGAATGCTTAAAGACAACCTAAACATAGAGACAAATAAACGTATGAGTTTTTTACAAACAAGATTTCAGTCTCTCGAAGCCGTAGGACAAAATAAAAATAAGTCCGAACAAACAGCGTTTTAAAAATTGGACATTGTCGAAACCAAGCTGCAAGTATTGTAAAGAACCGCATTGCTTACTAGTAGGTATGCTCCAAATTTCAAACTTTACAACCACAAGCGAGATTTAAATTTGTAAAAGGAAAAATCTGTGCAAATTGTACATCCGATGTCAGATGTACATCAACTTACAGATGTCTGAAATGCAAAAGATTTCACCATACCCTACTGCACATAGAACCAAATCAAAACCGAGACCGAATAACAGTCATCAACAACCAAATGTTAGAAACAACAAACATTTGTTAGAAATAACAGAAGAGAAAATCAAGTACAATAAACAGAACGCAACCATCAACGAGCAACATCAAGCTATGTTGGAACACAAAATAAATATACATTGCAACTCTTGCGTGCTCTAATCGATTCATGTTCACAATCAACGTTTATAACAGAACAAGCTGCTTAACTATTGTCTACGCCATTTGTATGTATCTGGAGTAGGAGCGGAGACAATACAACCAGTGGAATCAAAATGGTTAACAGAAAAACGCTTTTTAAGCAATTGCGAAATGTCGGTACCATGCTTAGTCTTATCTAAAATAACTAGCTCTTAATAATAATGATGACGAAATAAAACATATAATATTAGCTGATCCAAATTTCTATCGACCGACGTGGACCAATTGATATTCTGTTAGGAGTTAAAGAATATGTCGAGCTAATTTTAGATGGCATTAGAAAAACAGAAAATGGACTTCTTTATCAAAACACAGAACTGGGAAGGATTATCTCAGGAAACACATTAAATCAACAAAAAAGAGAGTTACAGGTTCTCAGCTCAACAACGTTTATCGAAGAAGATAAACAATTAACAAAGTTTTGGGAGATAGAAGAGATTAATCAATAACAAAATATGTCTGAAGATGAGCTATATTGCGAAGAGCACTACGATAAAAATTCAATAAGAATCAAAGCGGCACATATACTGTTCGGATTCCATTTAGAAAAGAAATTAATCAATTAGGAACTTCACGATTTCAAGCAGCAGCAAAGTTATTACAACTTAAAAAGAGATTCACCTAGAAAAATTACCTAGAAATTGCCTGTCGACAATTTATGGAATAATATATCAATGTAGGACATATGGAACTTAATCATGATAATTCTAAAACCAAATACTATATACCACACCAACCGATGGTAAAAGAGTCAAGCACAACAATCAAACTTCGTCGTACTCGATGCTTCAAGTAAGTCATCGACCAGAATAAGCCTTAATCAAGCCATGTTTGATGGTCCATCACTTCCAAGATATATTTAAAATTTAACAAAAACAAAAGAAAATAAAAATAGTAAATTACATACCTAAATTCCATTTGAGGACAAAAATGGAATACTTCGAGTTGGAGAAAGATTAGAACAATCACAATCGTATGATAAAAAATATCAAATCATTCTGCCCTACAAGTCATCTCTTCAAGTTAATTAGATGCTCACAGAAAAACTTTGCATGATGGAAATCAACTAACCCTAGCATACACAAGAAGTCGGTACTGGATAATTAACGCAAAATGAGCAATCAAAACAGTCATTGGAAAATGACTAGTCTGTCGGAGATATAAAGCACGCACTGCCGAACAATTAATAACAACTTCCTGCACCCAGAATCACTCCGTCACATCGGTTTCTGCATAGTGGTGTTGACTATGCTGGACCATTTCAAATAAAAACTAGAAAAGGGCGAGGATTTAAAGCTTACAAGGGATATATAGCCGTATTTGTATGTCTAGCAACAAAAGCTATACATCTAGATGTTGTCAGTGATATGACAACTGATACCTTTTTGGCAGCATTTAAAAGATTTGTAGCAAGAAGAAATCGTTTTAGCGACGCATACACTTGGTCACTTTCTGATAGGCAGACCTCTAGTGAAACCTGTTGTTTTTTTAAGGGTGGGGGTAGATTTTAAAAATTTGAGTTTAAGTCAAAACATGGCTTGTGTGGTATCAAACAAAAGGTAATTAGTCTGGAGTTGAATAAAATATATTTCAGTTTTTAGTTATATTAGCTCACACGTAAACTATAACTATAGTACCTAGTGTGAGCTTAGGGGCCCATATATTGGCAGAGTATTTTATTAGACACCCGGACTATTTTTCGTTCACCGCAATAATTTTTAAAATAATTTTGTTTAGTTGTATTAAAAATAATCCAAAAAACAGGAATAAGAAAATAAGTAGTACTACTTTAAAAAAATTATTTAATCTTAATAGCAATTTTTTTATAAAACGCGATATTGCTAATTTTGGTATTTTTTTGCGCGGTTCCATGTACAGGTAATACATAAATTTAAGCACATTGTGATAGGCTACTGTTTTGGAGGAAGCCAAATAATCCAAAAATTTTAAAAATTACAAATTTAAATTTTGGTAAAAATCTTATTTCTATAGTTTTTATTAAAAAAACTCAAAATATTTATTGAGATTGTTTTAGAGCGGTAGAAAGATACATCAACTGACTGCATAAAAGTGAAAACAAAATTGTCCTACATATTATCGGTTTTGAGGTATTTGACATAAATTAAGATACTATCAATCTTAAGCTTTACGGCGTCGCGACGCTACCTATAATGCGACGCCGGGCAAAGCATTGTTCTTTCCTAACTTCGTATGTAGTCCTTGAACAGCATCCAGGTTATATCAAAATTACCCAAAAATTGAATATTTCAAATTTGACTGCCCGACCACAATGAACGACTACAAATTTAATCAATAAAGTTTTGGAAATTCCTGCCTTTCAGCAAGAATCTGCATATCAACTAAAAACGCTACATGATAGAGTAACCGAATGCTTAAAGACAACCTAAACATAGAGACAAATAAACGTATGAGTTTTTTACAAACAAGATTTCAGTCTCTCGAAGCCGTAGGACAAAATAAAAATAAGTCCGAACAAACAGCGTTTTAAAAATTGGACATTGTCGAAACCAAGCTGCAAGTATTGTAAAGAACCGCATTGCTTACTAGTAGGTATGCTCCAAATTTCAAACTTTACAACCACAAGCGAGATTTAAATTTGTAAAAGGAAAAATCTGTGCAAATTGTACATCCGATGTCAGATGTACATCAACTTACAGATGTCTGAAATGCAAAAGATTTCACCATACCCTACTGCACATAGAACCAAATCAAAACCGAGACCGAATAACAGTCATCAACAACCAAATGTTAGAAACAACAAACATTTGTTAGAAATAACAGAAGAGAAAATCAAGTACAATAAACAGAACGCAACCATCAACGAGCAACATCAAGCTATGTTGGAACACAAAATAAATATACATTGCAACTCTTGCGTGCTCTAATCGATTCATGTTCACAATCAACGTTTATAACAGAACAAGCTGCTTAACTATTGTCTACGCCATTTGTATGTATCTGGAGTAGGAGCGGAGACAATACAACCAGTGGAATCAAAATGGTTAACAGAAAAACGCTTTTTAAGCAATTGCGAAATGTCGGTACCATGCTTAGTCTTATCTAAAATAACTAGCTCTTAATAATAATGATGACGAAATAAAACATATAATATTAGCTGATCCAAATTTCTATCGACCGACGTGGACCAATTGATATTCTGTTAGGAGTTAAAGAATATGTCGAGCTAATTTTAGATGGCATTAGAAAAACAGAAAATGGACTTCTTTATCAAAACACAGAACTGGGAAGGATTATCTCAGGAAACACATTAAATCAACAAAAAAGAGAGTTACAGGTTCTCAGCTCAACAACGTTTATCGAAGAAGATAAACAATTAACAAAGTTTTGGGAGATAGAAGAGATTAATCAATAACAAAATATGTCTGAAGATGAGCTATATTGCGAAGAGCACTACGATAAAAATTCAATAAGAATCAAAGCGGCACATATACTGTTCGGATTCCATTTAGAAAAGAAATTAATCAATTAGGAACTTCACGATTTCAAGCAGCAGCAAAGTTATTACAACTTAAAAAGAGATTCACCTAGAAAAATTACCTAGAAATTGCCTGTCGACAATTTATGGAATAATATATCAATGTAGGACATATGGAACTTAATCATGATAATTCTAAAACCAAATACTATATACCACACCAACCGATGGTAAAAGAGTCAAGCACAACAATCAAACTTCGTCGTACTCGATGCTTCAAGTAAGTCATCGACCAGAATAAGCCTTAATCAAGCCATGTTTGATGGTCCATCACTTCCAAGATATATTTAAAATTTAACAAAAACAAAAGAAAATAAAAATAGTAAATTACATACCTAAATTCCATTTGAGGACAAAAATGGAATACTTCGAGTTGGAGAAAGATTAGAACAATCACAATCGTATGATAAAAAATATCAAATCATTCTGCCCTACAAGTCATCTCTTCAAGTTAATTAGATGCTCACAGAAAAACTTTGCATGATGGAAATCAACTAACCCTAGCATACACAAGAAGTCGGTACTGGATAATTAACGCAAAATGAGCAATCAAAACAGTCATTGGAAAATGACTAGTCTGTCGGAGATATAAAGCACGCACTGCCGAACAATTAATAACAACTTCCTGCACCCAGAATCACTCCGTCACATCGGTTTCTGCATAGTGGTGTTGACTATGCTGGACCATTTCAAATAAAAACTAGAAAAGGGCGAGGATTTAAAGCTTACAAGGGATATATAGCCGTATTTGTATGTCTAGCAACAAAAGCTATACATCTAGATGTTGTCAGTGATATGACAACTGATACCTTTTTGGCAGCATTTAAAAGATTTGTAGCAAGAAGAAATCGTTTTAGCGACGCATACACTTGGTCACTTTCTGATAGGCAGACCTCTAGTGAAACCTGTTGTTTTTTTAAGGGTGGGGGTAGATTTTAAAAATTTGAGTTTAAGTCAAAACATGGCTTGTGTGGTATCAAACAAAAGGTAATTAGTCTGGAGTTGAATAAAATATATTTCAGTTTTTAGTTATATTAGCTCACACGTAAACTATAACTATAGTACCTAGTGTGAGCTTAGGGGCCCATATATTGGCAGAGTATTTTATTAGACACCCGGACTATTTTTCGTTCACCGCAATAATTTTTAAAATAATTTTGTTTAGTTGTATTAAAAATAATCCAAAAAACAGGAATAAAAAAATAAGTAGTACTACTTTAAAAAAATTATTTAATCTTAATAGCAATTTTTTTATAAAACGCGATATTGCTAATTTTGGTATTTTTTTGCGCGGTTCCATGTACAGGTAATACATAAATTTAAGCACATTGTGATAGGCTACTGTTTTGGAGGAAGCCAAATAATCCAAAAATTTTAAAAATTACAAATTTAAATTTTGGTAAAAATCTTATTTCTATAGTTTTTATTAAAAAAACTCAAAATATTTATTGAGATTGTTTTAGAGCGGTAGAAAGATACATCAACTGACTGCATAAAAGTGAAAACAAAATTGTCCTACATATTATCGGTTTTGAGGTATTTGACATAAATTAAGATACTATCAATCTTAAGCTTTACGGCGTCGCGACGCTACCTATAATGCGACGCCGGGCAAAGCATTGTTCTTTCCTAACTTCGTATGTAGTCCTTGAACAGCATCCAGGTTATATCAAAATTACCCAAAAATTGAATATTTCAAATTTGACTGCCCGACCACAATGAACGACTACAAATTTAATCAATAAAGTTTTGGAAATTCCTGCCTTTCAGCAAGAATCTGCATATCAACTAAAAACGCTACATGATAGAGTAACCGAATGCTTAAAGACAACCTAAACATAGAGACAAATAAACGTATGAGTTTTTTACAAACAAGATTTCAGTCTCTCGAAGCCGTAGGACAAAATAAAAATAAGTCCGAACAAACAGCGTTTTAAAAATTGGACATTGTCGAAACCAAGCTGCAAGTATTGTAAAGAACCGCATTGCTTACTAGTAGGTATGCTCCAAATTTCAAACTTTACAACCACAAGCGAGATTTAAATTTGTAAAAGGAAAAATCTGTGCAAATTGTACATCCGATGTCAGATGTACATCAACTTACAGATGTCTGAAATGCAAAAGATTTCACCATACCCTACTGCACATAGAACCAAATCAAAACCGAGACCGAATAACAGTCATCAACAACCAAATGTTAGAAACAACAAACATTTGTTAGAAATAACAGAAGAGAAAATCAAGTACAATAAACAGAACGCAACCATCAACGAGCAACATCAAGCTATGTTGGAACACAAAATAAATATACATTGCAACTCTTGCGTGCTCTAATCGATTCATGTTCACAATCAACGTTTATAACAGAACAAGCTGCTTAACTATTGTCTACGCCATTTGTATGTATCTGGAGTAGGAGCGGAGACAATACAACCAGTGGAATCAAAATGGTTAACAGAAAAACGCTTTTTAAGCAATTGCGAAATGTCGGTACCATGCTTAGTCTTATCTAAAATAACTAGCTCTTAATAATAATGATGACGAAATAAAACATATAATATTAGCTGATCCAAATTTCTATCGACCGACGTGGACCAATTGATATTCTGTTAGGAGTTAAAGAATATGTCGAGCTAATTTTAGATGGCATTAGAAAAACAGAAAATGGACTTCTTTATCAAAACACAGAACTGGGAAGGATTATCTCAGGAAACACATTAAATCAACAAAAAAGAGAGTTACAGGTTCTCAGCTCAACAACGTTTATCGAAGAAGATAAACAATTAACAAAGTTTTGGGAGATAGAAGAGATTAATCAATAACAAAATATGTCTGAAGATGAGCTATATTGCGAAGAGCACTACGATAAAAATTCAATAAGAATCAAAGCGGCACATATACTGTTCGGATTCCATTTAGAAAAGAAATTAATCAATTAGGAACTTCACGATTTCAAGCAGCAGCAAAGTTATTACAACTTAAAAAGAGATTCACCTAGAAAAATTACCTAGAAATTGCCTGTCGACAATTTATGGAATAATATATCAATGTAGGACATATGGAACTTAATCATGATAATTCTAAAACCAAATACTATATACCACACCAACCGATGGTAAAAGAGTCAAGCACAACAATCAAACTTCGTCGTACTCGATGCTTCAAGTAAGTCATCGACCAGAATAAGCCTTAATCAAGCCATGTTTGATGGTCCATCACTTCCAAGATATATTTAAAATTTAACAAAAACAAAAGAAAATAAAAATAGTAAATTACATACCTAAATTCCATTTGAGGACAAAAATGGAATACTTCGAGTTGGAGAAAGATTAGAACAATCACAATCGTATGATAAAAAATATCAAATCATTCTGCCCTACAAGTCATCTCTTCAAGTTAATTAGATGCTCACAGAAAAACTTTGCATGATGGAAATCAACTAACCCTAGCATACACAAGAAGTCGGTACTGGATAATTAACGCAAAATGAGCAATCAAAACAGTCATTGGAAAATGACTAGTCTGTCGGAGATATAAAGCACGCACTGCCGAACAATTAATAACAACTTCCTGCACCCAGAATCACTCCGTCACATCGGTTTCTGCATAGTGGTGTTGACTATGCTGGACCATTTCAAATAAAAACTAGAAAAGGGCGAGGATTTAAAGCTTACAAGGGATATATAGCCGTATTTGTATGTCTAGCAACAAAAGCTATACATCTAGATGTTGTCAGTGATATGACAACTGATACCTTTTTGGCAGCATTTAAAAGATTTGTAGCAAGAAGAAATCGTTTTAGCGACGCATACACTTGGTCACTTTCTGATAGGCAGACCTCTAGTGAAACCTCCAGATATTATTACAACAAACAAATTTAAATCTTTGCGAAAGATGGAAACTAATTCAAAAAATAAAAGAGAAGTTTGGAAATCCTGGATTTCAAATAATTTAAATCCGCTGCAAAAACGGTTTAAATGATATAATAAAAAATAATCCTTGAAAGTTGGAGACTTGTCTTAATCAAGAAACAAGAAATCAATTCAAGTAAATGGCCACTAGCTAGAACAATAGAAAAAAACGCTGAGAACGTAAGAATGATTACAGTAAGAAAATCAGATGACAACCCAATAAAACGACCAATCCACAAACTAGTTCCTATACTCGAAAGTAAGTCAACTAACCAGATGTCGTTAGACAAACATCAGCCATGCCTGTCGCTTCAAGGACATCAATTAAAACATAAAACATCTAGGCTATGGAGGATAGTCGTAACAGCGCTATTATTTTTAACAATGTTAAAAAATCATCAGCAACCGACTATTTCTTCATTATCTACAGCCAGGAATCTATTTCGAACAAATTGGTCAAGCAAAAATTGACAGAGGAACGTTTAGGATGAAATTAAAATATAACAAACTCAAATTAAGTAACGACGCGGACAACGTGAATAACTCAATTTCGCAATTAAATCTTCTTTGTGAGAGGGCAAGAGAATTAGCACATAATACTCAATGTTCCTTACTAATTCATCATTTGCGAGAAAAACAAAAAAAATCGATTAGATGAATAAAGGAATGCAGAAAGTTATTACACATGACCATCCCAAAAGAGGACTAGTTGGCAAAATACTAATAATTTTAATAATAATTTAGACGTTTATTTCTCAAAAAAGAAAATTTACAAAAAGAATAACTTAGAACTAGTAAGTTCGCAATAAACGTGCGTGACTGCTGCCGAAATAGCACAAAACTGTATGTCTATTTGTGTGGCAGTTTTTGCTCCACTATAGTTTCACTTGTGCGCGTTTTCGCTTTTGAGTTAGTATCTACTGTGAGTTTGATTCACAAAAGTAACCACTTCACTACATTTTTCTTAAAACTAACAAAGTTGTTACACGATTTTATTTTTTGTGGGATGATGTTATATAGCCTGGGTGTTAAGTACAAAAAACTCCTTTGTCCACATGTTTTTTTTACATCTAGGAACGGTTATTGCATTGCCTGATCTCAAAATGTAGGTTGTAGGATTTGAAACTAGACATTCCTGAGGTTTTTTATAACATCTTAAGATCATTCTATAACAGAAAAGCTGCCTGATATTCATAACACCACTTATGCGATACAAGTGGTCCGTTGGAAAAAGCCTATTCTTGCCAAAAATTAATTTAAGAACCCACTTTTGAATTATCTCTAAACTTTTTAGGTGTGTGCTTAAAACACCTCCCCAGCCAATAATTCCATAAGTATGTGTTTGTACTAGATCAAAATACAAAGTTTTTAGTTGTTTAAAGGACAAAAAATCTTTTAGATATCTGAATTTTGGTAAAATTCCTCTAATCTTTTGTACAATGTAATTAACATGTGGTTCCCATCGAAGATTATTATCTATAACTATTCCTAGGTATTTGATTGTTTTCGTTGAAGGTATTATGTAAGTATCTACATTTATTCCCGGGAAGTCTGTGTTGGTCTGATCATAACTTGAAAAAAACATACATTTGGTTTTTTCAAAGTTTACTGTAAGAAGGGCCAAATATGAAAGGCTAGGCGTGAAGAAAAGGAAAATTTAGTTCTATATAAGAATGTGACTCTTGGCCCTACGGGCCTCCAATTTATTTCTATATTAGTATGTGGCTATCGGTCCTACGGGCCTCCGGGAGTCCATATTCACTATATTAGTATGTAACTCTTGGCCCTACGGTCCTCCAGTCGTCCATATTCACTATATTAATATATGACTCTCGGCCCTACGGGCCTCCGGGAATCCATATTTAAAAGGGAAACTACCCGCCTCCAGTTTAATTCTATATTATAATGTGCCTCTCGGCCCTACGGGCCTCCAATTTATGTCTATATTAGTATGTGACTCTCGGCCCTACGGGCATATTTGAAATTAAAACTACGCGCCTCCCGTTAAATTTGATATTGGAACGTGACTCCCGGCCCTACGGGCCTCCAATTTATTTCTATATTAGTATATGACTCTCGACCCTATGGGACTCCAATTAATTTCTATATTAGTATTTGACCCTCGGCGCTACAGGCCCACGGGATTAATTAATTATTATTAATAATTAATCTCCATATTCACTATATTAGTATGTGATTCGGCCCTACGGGCCTCCGGGAATCCATATTTGAAAGGGAAACTATGCGCCTCCCGTTAAATTCTATATTGGAATCAAGACTTTTGATTTGAGCCCCCCCACTCCCTGCTAAAGGCATAATATGTGAAAACAGAAAATTTGACATAGTGTAATTAGTTTACACCTGGAAGACACAATTTTAACGGTAGTGAACTATGTCTTTTTTTTGTGCAAGAAGCCTACACAATAGCGCATCTGTCGCCGTCGAGATAATTAAAATAAATTGTCGGCGTCTTAAAATATGACTCTTCAAAGAAGCACCACTTTTTGGCAAATTTTGATGGTTTTTTGACAAAAACTCAAAAAGTACCAAACTAATCTTAAAATTTTTCTCTGATGTTTATAGATCTTGGTAGGCCCTATCGTTAAAGTTATTATAAATTTTTCATTTTGACGTCTCTGCTTAGAGATATAGGCAAATAATTGAAATTAAAAAAAAATCTGTTTTTGAAAAACACAGGGACCTATTGCGCGTCAATGCACTAACAAGGTGACATCTAAAGCCACATAAATTTATTTTGTTATCGTAGAAATAGGTTCAATCAAGGGCTGTCAAGTCACCGGAAGTAATGCAGCAAAATCGTTTCTGAGATATAAATTGTCAAAATATAACCAATTTAAGGTTTTTTTTTATATTTAAGGAGCCCTGGAGTGGAGGGGTGCGACCTACAAAAAAGCTTATTTGAAGTTTTTTTGTTAATTTGACCGTAATAATTTCTGTTATTAAAAAATTAATTTTTTGTATTTTTTTTGCCTGATGACGTCACTTACATAAACGGTGCCAGCGAGTCCTTTTATTCGAGATTTAAACTTATCGTAGAAAATTTGACATAGCGTAATTAGTTTACAGCTGGAAGACACAATTTTAAAGCCTAGACAATAGCGCATCTGTCGCCGTCGAGATAATTAAAATTAATTGTCGGCGTCTTAAAATATGACACTTTAAAGTAGCACCACTCTTTGGCAAATTTTGATTGTTCTTTGGCAAAAACTCAAAAAGTACCAAATTTATCAAAATTTTTTTCTCAGATGTTTATAGATCGTAGGCCCTATCGATAAAGTTATTATAAATTTTTCATTTTGACGTCTCGAGATATAGGCAAATAATTGAAATTTAAAAAAATGCTGTTTTTTAAAAACACAGGGACCTATTGTCAATGCACTAAGTGGGTGACATCTAAAGCCACAAATTAATATTTTTACGAATAGAATCGAAATAGGTTCAGTCAAGGGCTGTCAAATCACCGGAAGTCGAGCAAAAAAATAGTTTGAGATATGACCCTTCAAATTTTTACATACAAACGCTGATATCTCAAAAACAACTAAACCGATTCCGATTTGGTTTTTGGTTTTCTCAAGAAGACCAACATTGCTATGATTCTTATAGAAAAAATGTTCGTTTTTCCCAACTTTGAAAAAAGTGGAGGGGGGAGGTACCCTAAACGCTTGATTAAAAAAAAATAGTCCACTTCGAGGGGTGCGAGAGTCACATTCTAATATAGAACTAAATTTCCCTTTTCTTTACGCCTAGCATTTGATATTTGGCCCTTCACGGCCAAATCACACAAGCACAACATTTATACATAACGCAATTCACAAGCAAAAAACCAAGTAAGTAACTTAAACATCCGTAACCGCGAGAGTTAAACGAAAAACGAACTTATGTGTGTCTCAAGACATAGAGTCGCGTTTCGCCTGGCCCGCCGTGCATTTGTAAAATATCTGACCCTTCGTCGCATGTCAGTGTCTGCCGCGTTCGTCGCGTCATGTCATCACTCTTTGCTACTTTAAAAAAAAACTATGCGTCCGGTTGACATTTTTCAAAAATCATTGTGATCTCTGATCTTTGATACACAAAGGTTACAGAAGGTGTTTTTTTGATTAAGCAAAGGGTTCTCGAGTTATAAATTATTATAAATACGCGTTTTCAGGGCGAGCACTTGTTTAATAGGGAACCACATATAAAAGCATTGGGAACGATATTTTCAACATTGAAAAATAAATGTTTTTGATAGTAATATTACTATATGCTTTTGGTGGAGTCATGAGCACACTTTATAGATTCAAAAAATGCAAAAAAAAAATTTTCCAAATTTTTGGAAAAACTACCCCCACCACCCCCTGCACACGACGATTTTTGGACGACCAGGCGATTTTGCATTCTTAGGGTGTGAGAAATGATTTAAATTGTGTCTTAGATTTTAGCAATGAAGTGCACACGAAAATCGGTTCTAGAAGCATTTTACGCGCTTTTAAACTCTACTAGTATCATCAGCAAAAGAAAGTATCCGTCCTGTCGTCTCCATCCTCAATAATCCATTGATATAGAGGACGAAAAGGACCGGACCCAACACTGTCCCCTGTGGTACACCATAATTTACACTTCCAGCATTACTTAGTGTAACCCCGACTTTGGTAAACTGCACTCTGTCACTTAAATAACTTTTTAGAATTTTCTGTATTTTTCCCTTTAAATCATACTTCTCAATTTTTCTTAAAAGCAGTTCATGTGATACCGTGTCAAATGCTTTGGCTAAGTCGACAAAGACACACAATGTGGGACTATTTTCATCAAGATTTTTGTAGATTTGTGGTGTAAGACCCGCGATTGCGTCCTCCGTCGACCTGCCTTCCATAAATCCGTATTGATGTTCTGAAATTAATTTGGATTTTTTAAGAAACTTCATTATTCTGCTTTTAAGAACTTTTTCAAAAATGTTACCTAGATTTGATATAAGTGACATTGGTCTATAATTAACAACATCGAGTTTATTGCCCGCTTTAAATATTGGGGAAATAACACCAGTTTTTAGAGATTTAGGAAAATAGGCTTTTTTAATGCATTTGTTTATTAAAAAGCTTAGAGGATGTGCTATTTCTTTGGCAATTGACTTTAGTGTTTCAGAGCGTATACCATCAAGGCTGGGGGATTTTTTTGATTTTAAGTTTTCATTTATTTTTATTATTTCTTGCTCAGATGTGGAACTCAGATACATGCTGTTTTCCAGTTCGGGCTCATTGGCAACAAAATTTTGTGGCTGTATAATTTGTTTAGCAAAGGTTTCACCCACAGAACAGTAATGATTATTAAATACATTTGCTATTTCTTTTTTATCTAATATAACAGTGTCATTGTATTTAATTTTTTTAATTTCCTGAGGTTTTTGATTTTTATTACAAATTTTATTGACTGAGTCCCATAACTGTTTGCTGTTTTGTTGGTTATCAATTAAACTATCAAAATACATTTTTTTTGATTCGGCAATGGATTTTGCAAGAGTTCTTTTACATATTTTGTAATTTTGTTTTAATGTTAAGGTATTTGGAAAAGCCTGTATATTTTGATACAGTTCGTTTTTAGTATTAATGGCGTTTACAAGATTCTTGCTAATCCAACCTTTTCGAGAAACTAGAACCTTGTTTATTTTTACCTTTTTTGTATTTTTTCGTACAAGACTTATTATGAAATTTATAATTATTTGCGTCATGTCATCTATGTTATCACATGTATAAAAAGAATCCCATTGTATTGTTTGAAAATCTTGCTTTAATTGCTTGTAATTAATATATTCTTTGTAAAAGTTTTTGGTTTGATTAGAATATATTTGGTTTTTACCTATTTCTAAAATAGTAGGATAGTGATCTGTAATTTTGTAATTTAGTTTATATGCTTTAATATCCTCACTACTATCAGATTTAACAAAATACTGAGCAAGGCAAGATTTTTGCAAATTTCTTTCCCATGTACAAACATCATTTATATAGGATATGTAAGAATTTGCACTAAAAAGGTTTAAATAAGTTTGTACATGGTTTACGTCTTGTTTTTCTTCCATTATATTAATGTTAATATCTCGACAGATGACATGAGTATCCAGTTTAGGTAAAGTTGCTATATAATTTAACAGAACTGTGTTAAAAACGTCGACATCTGTTGACGGTGGTCTGTATAAAGCGGTGAGTTTAAATAATTTATTTCTAATGCCAGTGATATCTATGTCAAGGATTTTAATATTGGACAGATATTTAATTTGATATTCGTAATTTAATAATTAAAAACAAAAACACCGTCATTTCTATTTATACTGCCACTATTATAAAGTAAGGCGTATCCATCTATTTTATAAATATCAGTATTTTTTAGTTGAAAAGTTTCTGTAAGAACTATAATATCAAACTGTACTTTAAGTTGTGACAATAGAATCAACAGATTGTCGAAGTTTTTATTAAGGCTACAAATATTCAATTGAAATATTTTGATTGAGTTTTTAGCAAAATCAACAGAGTTGAAATCAGTCTGATCCCTACACACAGTTTTATAGTTTGTAACCTCGAAGTTCAAAATATATGGATCCATATTAACAACAAAAAAGATTTATCTTAAGTTAAATGAAAAACAATATCATTCTTTACTGACCTAGTTTAATAATTGTCCGCCAAAACAATATTATCGCAAAAAATACAAAACAAAACAAAATGTGAATAAATTACTAAGAAAACAAAAAAACTATCTGTGAATGGAATAAATTTCGTTGTAAACTGATAAGTGGTATCGCGAAACTTTAGCCTAGTTTTTTATTTATTTTTCCTCTGAATGAGTTTATGAATTAATATAAAATATTTATCCTTAAGAGGTATGTTGGGTTACAACAGAATTTATTATTAAGCTATAGTAAAAATAAACTGTAAACAAATACAAGATTTAAAAACTTAAAATTAAATACACAGACGCTTAGAATTCTTAAATGATGTTATTAGTTTAAGTTCAGTTTTGGCTTTCTAAAATTGTACTTTCTGTTTAAAATTTCTTCTTCTTCTTCTTCAGTCTCTACTTCTCCAGCCTTCCTTTTGTACCGTTCGTTTTGAAAAAAACTCTTTAATTGGTTCCTTGGAGTCCTTGGCTTTATCTTGAATGGATTTTTTCTGAGAAGATCCTGGTGCCACTATTTCTCCCTCTGGCCTCTTGTTTAAGTTACTCCAGACAGTCAGTTTTTTTTTTCTGTTTCTAGTTGTATAAGCTCTTGGTAACTATACTTTTCACCAGCAACAACTAATGTGTTTTTCTTTATTTGAGTCTCAAAATTGTTTTGCTTTGCAAGTTTAAGGTTTGCCCTTAGAGTCTTTTGTTCGTTGTACTCCTTTTTTGTGTAGAAGTTTGATACATATATTCCACTGCCTTTGAGTTTATTGGAATTAGTAAGTAACTCTAGCTTTAGCGGGTAACTTACAACTTCCACAACAAGAGGACTATTTTTCTCTTTTCCCAGGCGGAAAATATCTCTAAAATCGCTTAGACCGCAGTTAAATTCGAATTTCTGCCTAATAATGTCCAAAAGGTTTTGAATATCTTCTTGTTTATCCTTTGCCTCCGGAAACCCATAAAAAACTAAATCGTACTTTCTTTGATATTTCTCAAGATTCTCCAGCTTCTCCTTTAAGTGCCGATTTTCTTTCTTTAACAGTTTATTTTCTTCACGAATCTTTTTGACCTCTTGGGATATATCAGTCCGAAGTGTTTGAAAATCTACTTTTAAGTCTTCGTTCTGCTGTTTGACGGTTTTTAACAAATCAAAAATCTGCGCATTTGTAATTTCGTTTTGGGCCATTTCATTCAATTCGAGCAATCGACTTTGCTCTTAAGGTTTTTGAAATCGAGCCGTACCGTGCGATATGGTGTGCTTGTTTTTGTGGGCTGATCGAAATTGCTTCTTGCGTTTAATAACACGTTTCTAGGAAATGTCTATGTGTAATATGTTTGGTTTCTAACTACTTTTTTACTCACAAATTTTCTAAGTCTTTTGATCCAAGTTACACTTTTTTCGGTTAACTTTTTGCTACTTTAAATTGCACTTTAAGCGGGAACGTAAAACAAACACGTCCTTATTGTTTCCCACCTACTAACTTCTCTCTTTGGAGTTAACGGCGAAGTTTATATGAATATCAATGAACTAGACAAAATCCAAAAGGAATCAATACAAACTTCAAATAATCAAATTAAATTCATGCTATATGCGTAAGCTACTTTTAACAAAACAGAACAAAGAATTAACTCAACTTCAAGAAAAAATAAAGGCAGGACTTAAAGCTATCGACGGCATGCAAAGCTGTTTCAAGCGCATTGATGAAAACAAACTGACTATACAATTCTTAAGTGCCTACCAAATAGTGATGCATTTTATTGACGAAGTTACAGAATATCATAGAATATTACAAGTTGTTCACTACCATCGAGGAGATCTATTTAAATAATTCTCGCCGAGGTCAAGCCGAGAAAACAATTCTGAATATATCAAATACCCTACCATCTAACATACAAATTATATCTTATCCAATACTTCTAACAGAAGTAAAACACAGCACCGAATCTACTAACATTTATGATAGTACTATCAGTGGTAAACGGTAGATTAATCATCTTGGTGAGTTGTTACGGGTCAGACGACCCACACTTCCTTCTTACAAATTTTTCATAGAAGAAATAAGTTTTGTTTACCTATTTGTGTTTTTCCAAAACCTGATATAATCTTACCTGAAAATATTCTGGTCTGATCAACGCTAAATTGTAAAGCAGCCAAAACACCCTGGGTATTTAAGACATCTAAGCCTCCTAGGATGGGACTTTCTTCTATTCATGGAAATAAATAGGCATTCTTTAAGGTACAATAAACGGAGACACTGGAAAATAAGTCTTAGTCCTTTATTTTGTAAAAATACCTAAGGTTTACATTTTACCGAACTAGGTAAACAAACCCAAAAATATCCCTTTTCACGAAACTCTTAAATCACTTTGTCAGAAAAACATTGGACATTGATTCACATTTTGACCTCATTTCAGCCCTCACTTCCCCTCAAGAACTCTAAAAATGTTCATATATTTCACTTAATTTTTATTAAAATTTTGTAAACAAACACAAATAACTGTCAAGGTCAAGGTAAAACCTAGGGAATTTTGGTACCAGACCATGTGAATTTTAAAACTGACAGATCTTTTAACCTCTTTGAGTTTTTCCTTGGTAGGAAATCAAAAAGAGGAAAGCATTTTTGCTGATTATACCTAAGAGAATTTTCTTTAAGTTGATTTATAGTGGCGACTTTAATGTTTATAAAGTCCACTTAGGCTGATTTGCCATATTCTGTTATTTCTAAAGAATATATTCTCTTAAAATCTCAACACCCCGAGCTGAATACTCGGTGCAACACTAAGGCCAAACTTCAACCGGTAAGTCCAATGCTTTTATAACTTTAATTTCACTTAACCATATTTGCACTGGTTTCTTTTAGCATGTAGCAATATTATTTAATATTTCACTGACCACTTTATTTCACCGCTTTAATGCATGGCTATTTTTCTCGCTTGTAGAGGCCTTCTTTTCCCGGACAAGATCCTGCTCTTGCCCATCTCTAACATATACCTCTGATTTGCCTCAGCTGGAGTGATTTTGCCCAGCAGTCCTGCATGTAAGGAAATCTAACTTCTTGAGTGATTTCTGGAGGTTCATTTGCAACTGGTCAGGCCGATGGACATAGGATGCAGCTAAGTAGTGACTGAAACAAACAGTACAAATAAAGACACCATTGAATAAGCCTATATTATTCTTAAACAGCCAGGATAAGTTGTATTTATCCTTATTATTGCTTACCTAGTTAATTTATTTGGAACTGTATCCTTGCAGCAGTGAATGTCTGTGAGTGGGTGTGAATTAAGGGACTAAACTACCGCCTTAACAACAAATAATCCTAATGAAACTGTAAACTGTGGTGCACCCCAGGTATTAGAATTTATTTTTACCATTATGAATAGACACTATGAACTCCTATTTTAGGACCTTTTTTTTCAGCCCTAATAATGTAAATAAATAAGGTTTGGTTACAAAAACACAAGGTCGTTTTTATTCTGCTTGAACTGTGCCAAATTATAAATATAACCCTAACTGTCCTGGATGCACAGCATCAATACAAACAAAGAAATTAGATCAAACTAGAGTAGACTTAGCGTGGGACCGACCCTTACGGGTTGTCCACAAACATTTACATCCACTCCCTGTGAGCTTATATTGTTTTTGTTGTCTAGGGGTGCTTGGCCTTTACAAGTTAACAAATAAGTACCCCAATGGTACTGCACTGGGTGGTATTCTACATAGATTTAGTCGTTATCAAATTGGCGCCCAACATTTTTATCGATATAGTGGAATATCGATATCGATACTGATTTGAGTGTTTGCTAGAAAGTCGGTGTGAACAAAAAAATAGTATAGTTTTTACCAACACACACTGGGGAACAGCTCAATTAAAAATTAATTGTCAATTTTATTTAAATACAAGCTAGATCGGTATTTGTCATTTCTTAAAAGGAAAAAATATATATAAATACAACTTTCTGTAAATATCAGTATTGATAGTTGATATTTTTATATCACCCCTATTTCCTAGTTTAGCAACTGATTTCTTTGAAATATGTTGATTGTGTTTGCAAGTGGACGTAAATCTAGTCTGAACGGCACGCACTGCAGAGTATAATTTCGTTCAGTTAGGAGCACGTTGGTTGCAGACCTACGATATGCATAGTTGGAGACTATTGTGCAAAGATATTATATTGTGGGTAGAGCTTCGTTTAGAGTAAAGTAGTCAAATGCGCGACGGTGTTTAATAGTAGTAAATACCTAGGTAGAGTGTGTGCGTTTGTTCTGACACTGCTTACGTGATTGGCTACTTCTGTTTTTCCTGAAAAGAAAAATTGCATTTTTCTTTTATTTTGGTAAGGGGGGAATCTCTTGTTTTTTTTTAACTTCATGTTTGCTGGCTTACTCATAATAAAGTAGCTTGTAGGCAGGATTAAAGTATAGGAGTAAATACGAGTTAAAATGGAGGTCAATAGGTTGAGATCAGATGAAATGCAATATGAATTGATGATCCGCAACAGACCCTCTACCATTCCCTATAACGATATGCGCAGAGACTTAAGAAACATTTTGAGACTTGAAAGAGAAGTGATCGAACCAATTTTTCAGCTACAGAACCTAAACCCGGACTTAGAACTTCAGATTTGTCATACAAAACTGGCCGAATTAACACAGGATGTGGCAAATTTTGATATAAATAACGCTTTTAATGAACATCAGAGGATCTCAACAAGACTATTACACGTGCATGGTAGGCTGTCTAGAATACCAACACACACTGGGGAACAGCAGATGCAGTGTGGCCAGCTTATTTCACGCACTCAGAAACTTTTGGAAGACTTAGCTAGACTTATGGATTATAGCAACACCAGATTACAAGGGTTTGTGGACTATAGCCATACTGCTGTCAGTAGAGTGGGTGAAGAAGGCGAGGAGCCAAATTTGAGTGTGGAGCAACCAATAGACCTCAGTAACCGAAGAGGCACCCAAGCAAGTGGTAATAGCAATGAAGATCAGATGCAGCAGGATGGGTCGGCTGGATTAAACGCTGTGTTACAACAGGGAGATATGGCAAATACACATACGAGTAATAATGAAGGAAATGTGGTTATTTTGCAAAATGTGAGCTTGTTACACGAAGGTCAAATCGGGGATTTATCACTACCGCAAAACTCAGGAAATGGGACAGCATCGGCAATACCGGTACAGAACAATAATAACTTTACTAACGTAGCTGCGCATACTCCCCAACAAAATCAACAAGAATCGATAGGACACTTCGCCCCAAATCGCCAACTAGTTTTGCCAAGAATAGAGGACGCGATGCCACAAAACCTACCCCCTTCTGACGCGGTACTCCCGGCTATAAATTTATTACACAACCAGGATTACATATCCCAAACAGAGATGAACGCATCCGAATACCAAAGTTTCAACAGTCGTTTGGCAACCCTCCCTTCTGCTGAACCGGACAATACATATTCGAGAAACCTGCCCTCTGTTCATCCACCTGTAACTACACATTCATACCCTGTTCAGCCACAGTTACCCTCGGCTCCCGGTAGACCTTATTGGCAACCGACGCTGCCAGGACCGGCACGAACGCAGCTTGCCCCTCGGGTCCTGGGATTTGAGACACCACTGGAATGGGAAAGATGTGAAACAGCCGGCTGGCTAAACCCAACATACGATATTGTTCACCAAAATAGAAACATGTTAAACCACACCTACGATGCTAATAATCAGGACGGGCATCAACCTTGTTATGCATACGAAAATGTGCAGCCTCCGGCATCAAGCAACGCTATTCCCTCGATCTCTCAACAAGATATGGCACGTCCGCTTTCTTCTACAATGCAACCGCGTCCGGTGACTCAGGTAGTTCCTGATCAACCCCCACCAGTTACCACTATACCCAGTCAACCAGTAGTTAGCAGGTCAGATACGATTGTGAATCCTACAGTTACGACGACTCAAAGTTCTTCTTCTTCTAATACCCAAACTGTAACAATATCACTAGTAGACTTGGCGAATTTATTAAGAAATACGAGCCTACAACCAGTGCCAACTAGTTCCCAGAACTCATATGAAAACTACATAGAATCATATATGAAAAACTTTGATATAAGCAAACTACGTTTAAATTACGATGGACAGTCGAGTGTCGTAAACTTTTTAAAGCGAGTAGAGGAAGTTCGTGCAGCGCGGGGAATACCAAAAGAAGTTCTGTTTCGGTCTGCCTCGGAAATCCTTATCGGTGAAGCTAGGTTGTTCTGGAGAAGAAACCAGTTTGCCGATTGGGATGACCTTGCCAATCGGCTGAGATTAAGATTTCTATCATTCGATTATGAAGAGGATTTATGGTATGAAATCCGTACGCGAACACAAGGAGCTAAGGAAAAGGTCGCTACTTTTGTTGACGCCATTGAAAATTTGTTCGCTAATCTACGAAGACCACCTTCTGAAGAAGAGCGATTAGCCACCATACGAAGAAACCTTCTACCACATATTCAAGACCGATTAGCTTTACATGATGTTGATACCATCGATCAACTGGCATATCTCGGACGAAGGATAGAAGAAACAATGGCTCGTACGCAAAACTTCCAACCCCCTCCGACCAACTATAAAAATCTTTTGGAACCGGCACTCGCTTACCGACGTCCCAATTTAACTTCTTCTCAAGAACCTTCCCGTCTAGCGGCGGTCCATCAACCGGAAACTATTGTAGACATACCGCCGGAGGTGGATGCGATTGGAGAACCCCAAAATAGACCTGGATGTTGGAATTGCCAGTCTGAAGCTCACAAATTCCGGAAGCGCGACAAACTTCCATGGAGCAAATTCTGTTTTAAGTGTGGAAGACCTGGAACTTATTCATCTGATTGTCCTAACCCTCGATGTCAAAAAAACGCACGGAGGGGAACTTAAAGAGTCGTATAGTTTCCAGTTCGTCGCTTACGGCTCAAGCTTTGGAATTTAAACCAGTTCTCGACTTTGTTTTGGCACATGCTCGGAATGATCAACGGCCGTACTTGCATGTTAAACTATATGGGTCAGAATTTTTAGCTTTATTGGACTCGGGTGCCTCAAGTGTGTTTCTTGGAGGTCCCGGCTGGCAAGTACTAAAATCCCATTGTTCTTTAAAGAAAGACGGCCCCTCTTGCTGTACAGTGGCCAACGGTCAATCAGAGAGTTGCATTGGCACTATCGAAGTACCCATTAGTCTGAGGAATAAGGTAAAAATTTTCAAAGTACTGGTCATTCCATCACTTCCACATTCGCTGATTCTAGGCACAGATTTTTGGGTTAAGATGGGAATAATACCTGATTTATTCGCTGGTGAATGGTCTTTTCGATCAGACACTTTGGAAACCCCCACACTTATGGCTATTCCTTATAAAATGCTAACGAACGATCAACGGAGGCAACTGGACGAACTACTAAATTCAACTTTTTCAAAGATGGGTGACCAATTAGGTTGTACCTCGTTAGTGGAACACTCAATAACACTAAAGCCCGGAGTCTCACCCATTAAGCAAAGACATTATCCTATTTCTCCGGCCGTCCAAAAGATGTTAATGCAGAGCTCGATAAGATGATAAGAGATGGCATCGTAGAACCTTCCAGATCTCCTTGGGCATCTCCAATAGTACTTATTAAAAAGCGCTCAGAGCCCGATGAACCAATTAAATATAGATTTTGTGTTGATTATAGGATTTTGAACAAGAACCGTATCTCCGATGCTTATCCGATTCCTTTTGTCGAATCGACCTTAACGAAACTTCGAGATGCACATTTCTTAACAACTCTAGACATTAAGTCAGCCTACTGCCAAATACCCGTGGCACCGGACTCGAGACCTTTAACAGCATTTACGGTTCCTAACCGGGGGTCATTTCATTTTAAACGTATGCCGTTTGGCCTTCACTCAGCTCCGGCTACTTGGCAACGGCTACTAGATAATTTACTAAGGGATTTGGAGCCATACGTATTTGTATATTTAGACGATATCGTTGTCTGTACGTCTACATTTGAAGACCACTATCGCATTTTGAAGTTAGTATTAGAACGCTTGACAGACGCTGGGTTAACACTTAGTCGTGACAAGTGTCACATCTGTCGAAAAGAAGTTGCTTTCTTAGGTTACGTGATTAACGTCAATGGTTTAATGGTTGACCCAGGAAAAATCGAGGCTTTGATTCGCATTCCTAGCCCCAAAAATGTCAAGGAAGTTCGTTCTGTGCTAGGCGTCGCAGGGTGGTACAGACGGTTCGTCGATAATTACGCGACAACCATTGCACCTCTTACCGCTCTTCTACGCAAAAATAAAACTTTCAACTGGGATGAGTCCTGTGAAAAAGCATTCAATACCATCAAGGAAAGTCTAGTATCGGCCCCGGTGCTTGCTCAACCCGATTTTGCCAAACCATTTTTTGTTCAGACGGATGCTTCCGACTTCGGTCTTGGAGCTGTTTTGACGCAAATGGACGAACAAAGCAACGAAAGAGTTATATGCTATTTAAGTCGTTCTCTTACAAAACAAGAAAGACGATTTAGTACCACCGAAAAGGAAGCGTTGGCGGTTATATAGGCTCTGGAGCGATTAAGACCATATATCGAGGGGACTAAGTTTAGTGTCATAACCGACCACTATAGCCTTAAGTGGTTACACAATATTAAGGACCCCATCGGTCGAATTGCGCGCTGGTTGGTCCGCCTCCAACAGTATGACTTTGATGTTATTCATCGCAAGGGAAACGACCATGTAACCCCGGACCTCCTCTCTCGATCTGTTCCAGTTCTGGATTTGATCCAAACGAAGGAAAATCAAAAAGATGTGCCATATACTGGGCCTGATGCTTGGTACGCCAGCTTGCTGAAGAAAGTTGATGAGCGTCCTGATCAATATCCTTTATGGAGAACTCATCAAGGTCTTCTATTTAAGCATGTAGAGCTACCTTACCCAGATCTGACCGACTCTGCTGACGAGTGGTGCCAGGTCGTGCCCCGAGAAGATCGTTCTGCCCTTATCAAAGATCATCATGATCCACCTACCTGTGGTCACCTGGGCATTACAAAGACTTTAGCTAGGTTACAAGCCAAATATTACTGGCCCAAAATGAAGCACAGTGTAGCTAGATACATCAGGAATTGTATAGTATGCCTTAAAACCAAACCAGAACAAAAACGACCTGCCGGTTTTATGCGAAGTCAAACGCCAACGGCTGAACGTCCTTGGCAAATAATTAGCATAGATCTTCTGCCGGATATACATACGTATTGTCAGTATTGGACGTATTCAGCAAATTCATTCTTTTCTTTCCGCTACGGAAAGCAACTGCTGACGCTGTATGTCGACAGATGGAAGACAACGTATTCATGGTGTTCGGTGTTCCGGAACGAATAATTGCCGACAATGGCGTACAGTTTAAAAAGAGTCCTAAACTACTGGAGTTGGCCACTAGATACCAAACAAAAATGAAATTTATTTCGAACTACCACCCTCAAGCAAACCCAGTAGAAAGGCCACATAGAGTTCTAGGAACGATGCTAAAAGCTTACGTAAAAGAACACCAGAAAGATTGGGACAAGTTTCTGGCTAAACTTACGGCAGCTATCCGGTCAGCAAAACACGAAGCCACCGGCCTAACTCCCAATTTTATTGTCTTTGGTCGTGAACTCTATTTTACGGGCGAGAAACGTTCTAAACCCGAAGATAGTACTACTGATCCGATAGCATGAGTTTGAGCTCGATCACATGCCCTTACCAAGCTATTTGAGGATGTTCAGACGAAACTCAAACAAGCTTATGAGAAAAGCGCCAAAGTGTATAACTTACGTCGTCGTGGAGATGGTTTTTCGGTAGGACAAAAAGTTTGGAAGCGATCGTTTTACTGTTCAAATGCTAGCCAAAATTTCATGGCTAAATTAGCTCCCAATTACGAAGGACCTTTTGTTATAAAGAAGGTCACTTCTCCTTGGTCCTATGAGCTCGTCGACGAGACCGGTAAACCTCGAGGTGTGTGGTCTGCAAAAGACCTCAAGCCTCATCCCACTGACGTCTAAGACCTATACTATAATCCAAAATTATGACATATTCCCAGATTCGACATGATGTCCCGATCGTGACTTTACCCATGAGATGGCAAAAGTAGATCATTAAGGTCTTGAGCCTTTAATACCGTATTTACGTACCGTAGGTATTGGAGGTCTAGTTTAGTTTCGTATAGTCAGAGACCGATGAGTTTCATCTGTCCCTGGTATGGTTTACTTTTGGTTGTTTGAACGCATGAAGGTTATCTTCGATTGTATACTCCAGAGTTGGTTATGGTAAGTTCTTACTTAGAATACATTATTCTCTTTGTTATCACTCTTGGATAGTTTTTTTCAGTAGCTAAAAATTTTTTTTGTGTGAAACAAACCGGTTCTTATAACCTATAGTCTGTTTACCCTGTGTAAATATAATGATTGACAGTAGAGTTTTAAGATTAGGTAAAACCTGTGTAAATATAATGATTGGCAGTGGACTTGTAAGATTAGGTAAAAAGTTGTTGTGCAGGAGTAAGAAAGAAATTAACGGTGCACAAAATTTAGAAAAAATAATTTTTTTTGTTTTCTTAAGTAAAATTTCTAGTTGATAAGCTCTTTAAGAAAATTTTCTCCACGAAAATTTTCTATCTGGTAAGGGGGGAGTTTGTTACGGGTCAGACGACCCACACTTCCTTCTTACAAATTTTTCATAGAAGAAATAAGTTTTGTTTACCTATTTGTGTTTTTCCAAAACCTGATATAATCTTACCTGAAAATATTCTGGTCTGATCAACGCTAAATTGTAAAGCAGCCAAAACACCCTGGGTATTTAAGACATCTAAGCCTCCTAGGATGGGACTTTCTTCTATTCATGGAAATAAATAGGCATTCTTTAAGGTACAATAAACGGAGACACTGGAAAATAAGTCTTAGTCCTTTATTTTGTAAAAATACCTAAGGTTTACATTTTACCGAACTAGGTAAACAAACCCAAAAATATCCCTTTTCACGAAACTCTTAAATCACTTTGTCAGAAAAACATTGGACATTGATTCACATTTTGACCTCATTTCAGCCCTCACTTCCCCTCAAGAACTCTAAAAATGTTCATATATTTCACTTAATTTTTATTAAAATTTTGTAAACAAACACAAATAACTGTCAAGGTCAAGGTAAAACCTAGGGAATTTTGGTACCAGACCATGTGAATTTTAAAACTGACAGATCTTTTAACCTCTTTTTGAGTTTTTCCTTGGTAGGAAATCAAAAACAGGCAAGCATTTTTGCTGATTATACCTAAGAGAATTTTCTTTAAGTTGATTTATAGTGGCGACTTTAATGTTTATAAAGTCCACTTAGGCTGATTTGCCATATTCTGTTATTTCTAAAGAATATATTCTCTTAAAATCTCAACACCCCGAGCTGAATACTCGGTGCAACACTAAGGCCAAACTTCAACCGGTAAGTCCAATGCTTTTATAACTTTAATTTCACTTAACCATATTTGCACTGGTTTCTTTTAGCATGTAGCAATATTATTTAATATTTCACTGACCACTTTATTTCACCGCTTTAATGCATGGCTATTTTTCTCGCTTGTAGAGGCCTTCTTTTCCCGGACAAGATCCTGCTCTTGCCCATCTCTAACATATACCTCTGATTTGCCTCAGCTGGAGTGATTTTGCCCAGCAGTCCTGCATGTAAGGAAATCTAACTTCTTGAGTGATTTCTGGAGGTTCATTTGCAGCTAAGTAGTGACTGAAACAAACAGTACAAATAAAGACACCATTGAATAAGCCTATATTATTCTTAAACAGCCAGGATAAGTTGTATTTATCCTTATTATTACTTACCTAGTTCATTTATTTGGAACTGTATCCTTGCAGCAATGTGAATGTCTGTGAGTGGGTGTGAATTAAGGGACTAAACTACCGCCTTAACAACAAATAATCCTAATGAAACTGTAAACTGTGGTGCACCCCAGGTATTAGAATTTATTTTTACCATTATGAATAGACACTATGAACTCCTATTTTATGACCTTTTTTTTCAGCCCTAATAATGTAAATAACTAAGGTTTGGTTACAAAAACACAAGGTCATTTTTATTCTGCTTGAACTGTGCCAAATTATAAATATAACCCTAACTGTCCTGGATGCACAGCATCAATACAAACAAAGAAATTAGATCAAACTAGAGTAGACTTAGCGTGGGACCGACCCTTACGGGTTGTCCACAAACATTTACATCCACTCCCTGTGAGCTTATATTGTTTTTGTTGTCTAGGGGTGCTTGGCCTTTACAAGTTAACAAATAAGTACCCCGATGGTACTGCACTGGGTGGTATTCTACATAGATTTAGTCGTTTGTGCGATAGACCGCCCAGGGCGGTATCAGAGTTCTTCTGAGTATTAATTAAGACTGTGCTGAGTGATATTTAAGTCTTCAATATTTAGTTTGCTTAACTTAAGTGGTTTGAAGCCTTCTACGTTTAACTTTTCGGGTAGATGTTTGCAGGAATTAAGTGGAATATTGATTATTGGAATATTGTTTGTTTGGAAGATGCTTTCTTGGTTAATTTCCTCAAGAGTTGTTTCGGAGTAAATTCGTGTGCTTCCAATAAAGGCGTTGCACGCTTCATGAAGTTGCAAGATGCTGTTTGTTTCGATCAATTTAGTGGATATTTCCTGGCCTTCACATTTTACGTTAGCCGGTACTGGTTCTGAAGTTGTAATCAGCCATTGATTTTGTTCGATTCGTTGTACAGTCAGGGACTTTTTAAATTGCCGTTGTATTTTTTTCTGTCAAAATTAATCAAGAAAAATAAATTTTTAAATATGTATGTATACAGGCAGATGTAAGGTTCACAATTTTTTTGTTTTGGTTTAAACTACTTTTCCGACCTTCAAATAGGAATTTTTTTTTATTTTCCAGGGCGACAATTTAAAAAGTCCCCGACTGTACATTGTAGCCTTGTGCGTAAAATATGGTAGTTTGACAGGTTTTTGGCAACTGCATTTGTTGTTTCATTAACTGTACTTCGCAGATAGTATCACTGTCGATGGGATACGGAAGGATGTTGGAGCAGAGCTTCGTTCTTCTTTCGATGTTCTTGCATTGGTCCCTGGTTTGAAAGGTAACGAAAAACATTGAATCATCATCACGCGCAATGTATTTATTTATTGTTGATATAGTGTGATAAAGACCTGTTCGATTATCTAGTATTGGAATAGGGTACAGTCTGTATAAGGTGTAAGTCGAAGGGTCAGTAAGTGGTATTTTAAGAATAAATACAATTTTTGATTCTCTTTGAAAAGCTTGAAGTTTAGTTAAGTCAATGTATTGTGCCACCGCTAAGGATGATATCGGCAAGGGTCTCAATGATTCCACTAAATCTGATGGTTTTATTTTTAGTCTTGCAAAAGTTATTGCATTTAGCGCATCGTTAATAAAGGTATAACTTTCCATAAGCGATTCGCATAAATCTAATGCTTTAATTTGTGCTTCGGCGTATGTGGCATCGTCGTAGATCGATTTTACTAGAAATTGAATGAATTGAATATCATGATTAAACGTTTCTTCGACAATTTGTAATAACAGAGGTTGTAACCGATATTTGCTTTTGTACTAGTTTTTCAGTATTTTTCTCGTTAGTCGATACTTTATCAATACAGTTAAAATATTCACCGTCTGATGCGTCTAAATTTCCGGTGATTATTTTCCAAACTGTTCCGATAGCATTAAATATTCCTCGTTTTTGTCTAAGTGAGTAGTCTTTAGTGTCCAACATAAGTTCTTCATATTTGACATAATTAGAAATTTGTTTTAAGAGGCTAACATGAGTTTTGATCTGGGTTTTAAAGGCTGATTATCGAATACTATTAATTAAAAAATGATCTATAAAGGTATTTAAAATTTTATCATTGTGTTCAATTGCCCGTTTAAAAGGGATTAGGTCTTTATAGACAAGAAGATAAATTGGTTTGGGGATTTTTTAGTGTCGCGGAGTTTAAATGAATTTCGATAATTTCGTATTGGTCATTAAAAAGGTTTTCTGCTTTAGTTTTAATTTTTGATTCTTTTAACCAGACTTTATCGCCAATATTACATTCGGGGAGATTTTTCTGTATACGTTCATCAAACCGTTCTTTGGATTTTTGTTTTGATTGTTCGGTTCGGTTTCTTGCTAAGTTATAAAAATAGTCCATCCTATTGTTTAAATCACGAACGTATTTAGATATTAATTACTCTTGATTATATAACTTTTCAGGGGGTCTACTAGATGTATGCCCAAAAACAAGTTCGTAGGGTGTAAAGCTGTGTGTTTTATTTTTAGTGTTGTTATAACAAAATGTCATCAAGTATTTTAAAATGCAAATCTTTCATTTTATTTTGTCGGAAGAACGTAACTATTAGTTTTATTTGTCTAATAACTGATCATTTGATGTTTCGATTTTTGAATAGTCGATTAAAGATCGGGTTTTGTAAAGCTCGACAAATCTATTAGATTCCTCAGTGACTTTTTGATCGTCTTCATCATTGAATACAGATTCTCGGTCGTCGTTTGTGTCGGTCTCATTGTTTGCTACCATTTTTATTTTTGAGTTAAAATCAATGCATTCTTTAAAGTGATTAATTTTTATACGTGATAACGCGTCCTTGTTTTTATTGATTTTTCCGGCTTTATGAACAACATGACGACAGGTGTATTCTTCCAATTTAAGGCGTCAACGAGCCAATCTGCTACCTGGGTCTTGTATGGAAAGTAACCAAGTGAGAGGCCTATGGTCAGTGGCTACCGTAAACTTTCTGCCAAAAAGGTAAGGGCGAAAATGCTTTACAGCCCAAACTATTGCCAATAACTCGCGTTCAATTGTCGAGTATTGGGTTTTGGCATTACATAAAGTTCTTCATGCGTAGGCTATCGGGAGATCTTTGCCTATAGGTCCTTGTGAGAGGACAGCGCCTATTGCAAATGCGCTCGCGTCAGTAGTTAAAAGAAATGTTTCTTCAAAATTTGGGTAAATTCGTACGGGGTTGGAAATAAGTGCATTTTTAAGTTGTTCAAAAGATTCTAGCGAAGTTAGGAATGCATCTTCGTTAATAACCGGCAAGTCCTAAAAATGATTTTATATCTCGATGGTTTTTTAAGTCGGGAAAATTTTGAATGCATTTAACTTTATCGGGGTTTGGTTTCACGTTATTTTCGGTAATTAAATGGCCAAGATACGCAACTTCTTTTCTTAGAAATTCGCACTTGTCAGGTTAAAATTTGAAGGTTAGATTTTCGTAGGCATTTAAAGACCTCTGAAAGACGTGAAATATGTTCGTGAATTGTCGGAGAGTAGACGATAATGTCGTCCATGTAAACAAGACAACGTTTATTTAAAATTTCAACGAGGATTTTGTCCATGACACGCTGAAATGTTGACGGCGCGTTCTTTAAACCGAATGGCATACGAGCGAATTCGTAGAGCCCGTTTTCGACTGAAAATGCGGTTTTGGAAATGTCTTTTGGTTCAAAGGTCGAGAGAAGTAAAATACTGGCATTTGCCCAATTGATCTAATAAATCAGAAATATTAGGTAGTGGATATTTGTCGTCTACTGTGGCTTCGTTTAGTTTCCGGTAATCGATTACGACTCTCCATTTCTGTTTCCCGGAAGCGTCGAGTTTTTTGGGTACTACCCATACGGCAGATGACCAAGGAGACATCGATGGGCGTATTATATCTTCGTCAAGCATTTTACTGAGCTTTTAACTTCCTCTTTGTGTATGTGACGATATCTGTATGAGTTAGTGTAGATAGGGTGTGCATTAATAGTTTCGATGGTATGCTTAATTTCGTTAGTAAAAGTCAATTGATCACTATATAGAAAATATCGGAAAATTCTAAACAAAGATTTGAGATAAGCTCTTGTTCTACATAATTTAAATGATCAAGTATAAGTTGACTTTTAATTAGTTCGATCCTATCTATGGGTATTGTTTTTCGTTTGAATTAAAATTTTAAATATCTTGAAAATTTGGAACAGGTTCAAAGGACAAATCGTTAAAGTATATTGTTTTAGAAATGGCGTTGGGGTTTATTATTGATGTGTAAAATTCGTCATTTTTATCAATGTGAATAAGTGCATTAGGTAGTCTAACTTTTTCTTTTTCTTGGTTAACTAAAATCGCGTCAGTGCTTTTCAAGTTACATTTTAGTTTAAAAATTTGTTCAGTTCGAGGTTCTAAAAGGATTTCATTTAGAATAGGCATACAATTTTGTGTATTAGTTTTTTGAATGGTCTAGCTTTCAGTATTCGTTTATTATTTGCTATTATTTGCTGAGACTGAACATTTTGATTTGGAGGTGTATTGATTATGGTTGAACGTGTTATCGGTGACCTTATTTAAGGGAATTGTTTTAAAATTTGTTATTAATTGTTTTGATTTTAAATTGATAACGCATTTGTGATGTTCTAGAAAGTCAAGACCTAAAATTCCGTCAAATTCTATATCAAGATTGCAAATATAGACCTTATGTGGATCGCTTTTGTTAAAAGGGATTTGAGTCGATTCGGTTATTAGGACCTTTTGATCAATAATTCCTTGAACTATTATATTTTCGAAAGCCCTAATTTTAAAATTTTCAACGTTTTTTTTTAACTGAAATTCCAGCCCCTGTGTCGATTAAAAGTTTAAAGCAGTTTGTAGCGTCTTGTATGTAATAAAGACTTTTTTGAGTTCAGGGAATGTAAGTTTGTGCTTAAAGGAAGTTTTGTTCGGGGTTTTGGTTGAGGTCGTCGATCCTCATAGATTGAATTTGCGCGGTTGTCTGTGCCACTTGATTTTGTGTGGTCTGACACGAATTGGGTGGGTGGTTTTGGTTTGATCAATTTGACAACAATTCGAACATTTTGAGGTTCTGGTTGTAAAATTGGGTTTTGATTTTCAAAAGTTTGATACCTATTAGACTGATTAAAGTTTAAAGATTATTGATTCAAATCGCTTAAGTATTGTTCTTGACGTACACCTTCATCAAGATTTCGCGAAAATTCTTGTACATAGGAATGATCGGAAAATTAGTTTCTTTCAGGTTGATAACGGTAATAATTATCTTCATATTCAGTGTTTTCAAAATTTGGGTCACATGAATCAAAATAATTGTTATAATTATCATAATAATCAGAATCAGAGTAAGACATTACGTGCGCTCTATGTGATTGAGGGGGATAATTCGAGTTTCTTTGAATGACTGAAGGTCGGAAATTATTTTGTCCATTTGGGGATGAAAAATTTTGTGTTGGTTGTGAAGGACCGGGTTGGTTTTGATTAAAATTTTGTCCAAAAATTTGGCTTTGCTGAAAATTAGAATTTGAATTGTTTTGCTGTTGATTTTGATTTGGATAAATCGGTGGTCTTTGTACAAAAGCACGACAATCATTGTAGCTATGACCAATACGACCACATCTAAAGCATTTTAAAGGTTGAGGGGGTGTCGACCGTCTATTAGGTAGATTGTTAGGTCGATTTGGTGGGTTGTTTGGTATATTATTTGTTTTTTGATTCTCATAATAGGACAGTTGTAATTCGCGCCTAATACGCGATTGCGCTTCAAGTAGATTTTTGGGGTTACTAGCGCGGACAATATTACCAATGCTCGCGTCTAGTCCTGTCAAAAGAGTGTTTAATGCCATGGAATCAATTATTTCAATTTGGGTCGTGGGTCAAATTCGATTTTTGAATGTTTGCGTGCATTTTTGCGTTCATTACTTATAAACGGTTATACAAAATTAAAGGCGATTCATTAGCCTGTTGTTTTAGTCTTTGGAGATCTTGAATAAGAGAGGAAAGATTTCTTGTGTTTCCATAATAGGTCTTATTTGAAACCACGAAAGCGGATTTCTAAAGCTAACTGTGCCGCTTTTGATCTTAATTTGTTTTTAATATGGATTACTAATAAATCGCGTTAAACGCCAACGGCCATATTATACGCACAATCACAAGCATTTAAAAATGTGCTTAAAAAAATTTCGTCACCATCATATTCGGGAATAATTGAAAAAAAATCCGATAACCGATATGGTTCAATTTGAGCTTGAGCCGCGTTTGCCGCGTCGTCTGGCATGTTTTGTGTTTGTTTTGTTATGTTTTAAGGTAAAAAAAACTAAAATAAAATATTTTGTACTTGTCAAAGTAGTAAAAGGTTTTTAGAAAATCGAACAGATTTTGTAAATATCACTAGACGACTGGTCGCAAGGACCAAGACGGCTTTGCCCGAAGGGGAGAAAACTAGAGATATCCCAAAGAATATTACCCCAAAGTTAAATTCACCCCGTCTAGGAAAACACACGTCTATTGAACTAAAACAAAGGAAAAAAATCGGCAACACGCTAGAAGCTTACTTTCTTTCATTTAACAGCAGTTCCAAAATTTCACGGAAGTGATTTCTTCATTCCCCTGTCAAACACAGGGTGGCACTTCAAACTCCCAGCGTGTACAAAAGCGCGCATGATTTTGCCAAAATGATCAGGTGATCAAAAAGAAAATAACTTTCAACAAAGAGAGAAATTATCACCTGATCGGATTTTTTCCCAAACAAGGACTTTATTTTTTGAAGGTTTTTGCTGAAAGCCCAAAAATATCAAAAACAAACTTTAAGGTTAGGTTTTCCCAAAAGTTAAAAATAAAACAAAAACAAAAATAACTGGCAGCATTAAACAATCACCCTATGATAAATCGATAAAAATCAAAAATAACGAGATGATTCAGTAAATTTTTATCTACAGGAGCAGTTTCTGGACCATTGTCTTGTTTTTCGCTCTTCGTCTACCAGGGGTTTCACTAGGTGTTCCTTCCGTATCCGTTGGTGTGAAGTGAGGACGCAGGCTTTGGTTGCTTCTCTGTTGGTTGTCTAGGTTCTTTGTAGTTTGAAGAGTTGGAACTCACCACTCGCAAATTAGGATGCCCGTGTTTTCGCGATGTTTTTACTATCCTACCGACTGCGCCAATGTTAGATTGCTGAACGTTGTGAAGACTTTTTAAAAACAATTTTTATTTAAAAATACAAAATCAAGTTTTGTGCTTGAGGCTTACAATAAAAGTAATCTTATTGTAAAAGTTACAATTCGTTTTTATACTATAACTAAATGCTGACTGGGCGTTCTCATGGTTGCAGGTGTGAATACAAAACACCAGCAGGTTTGAGTCTGGTAAACTGGAAGATAACGGCGATTGCCTGTAATCTGACTGCTGCAGCGTTTGCATAATTCTTGGAATATGGTAGATAAAAAACACGGGCATTGTGGTTGATGGGAATATTTGTTATATAACAGATATAATAATTAAATCAGTAAATATCCTAGCCCAGAAGTATACAATTAAATAACAGGAATATTGCGAGGAAATAGTCAAAAGACTTAACAAAAACCGGTTTGCGGGCAGTTCCTCAAAAGGAGGACAGGGTAGCTCGTAGACACCGGTGTTTCGTCCTTATTGGGATACATTAATTTTTTCGAGCGTATCCATATGGCATGGAGACAAAATGAGTGGTGATACCTGAAAAGGAGCCATGAAATGCGGACATTTACTAAAGAAGATCAACCGTCAAGTTGAAGCTTTAGTCACAATCGCCCACTAGGCGCAGACATGATTTGATGTCACTACGGAGAAGGATATAATCAGTCTCAGTAAATATCCTAGCCCAGAAGTATACAATAAAATAACAGGGAGATTGCGAGGAAATAGTCAAAAGACTTAACAAAAGCAGGTTTGCGGGCTGTTCCTTAAAAGGGGTTCCTTATTGGGATACATCAATTCGAGCGTTAGTGTATGTGAGTCGAATTTATCTCACAGCATGGATATTCAATAAACTAAGCTTTCATACTCCAGGACTAAAAATCTCTTAATTCTCACATAAGAAATATTTTATGAAAAAATATAAAATAGGCATAAGCGTAGTGGCAAATCAACGTTGATCTGACCTAAAGGACAATGTCTGTTAAAGGGAAACTAACTAGGTAGCTAGGTAGATTCATTCGATACCTAATTTTAAAAAATATTAAAAATAAAATAATGTTTGAAGTTTTCGTTATAAAAATGTTTAAAAGGATAAAATAATTGTATTTTTAGTTTTCTTATTAGTAGGCTGAAAATTTATTTAAATTTATTAATATTGAAATAAATACCTTAGTAAACTGTTTTTAATAATAAGTGTTCCTCAAAATGCGATTAGTAATTAAAAGGTTGTTATGAGGTAATAGTTCTAAAGAACTTGAATTTTGCATTATTATGTTAACTACCTACCTAGATTTCAATATTAGTTTTTCTGAGAACCCATAATGAAAAAAATTATATGTTTTGCCTTTTTTTCCATCACAATAAAGTTACAGCGAAACTAAGACTTTGAATTAGGGCCCTGCGGGCCCCCTTGAGCCTACGAGCCCTAGGTAAGTGCCTATAGGATACGAAAGCCATTTGTAATAAAAAATATTCTAAAATCTGGCGTATATAATTTTTTTTCTGCGGGTATGCGCACTCGCTAGGAGATCCCTATCACGCTCGAGAAGCGGCAAGTGCGCGGAAATGTTGGTGTGTGTTGGTTTTAAAACGGTTCAGGTTGTAACCTGCAGGGAAAACTGTCGTAGGGAGTTTATTCCACAGCGATGCTGTTCTCCAGAGATATGAATTCTGATATAATGAGGTTCTTGGTGCCTCTATTTTGACAATAAATTGATGGTTACCGTCTGTTTGACGTGTTCGTCTAGTAGGTGCTACTCCCGGGGGATCATACGTGCCAACTCTTCAGAGCATTTTCCGTGATAATACCTGTAGAAGAGAGATAGATCGCCCACAGTTCTTCTATGTTCAAAACTATCCAAGCTACGGGTAAGTGCGGGGTCAATGATCAGCTTGATAGCTCGTTTTTATATAAAGTGTTAGAAATGCATAATCCTATCCTCAAAATCAATCCTATGTCTTTTTCTTGTTTTCAAATATTGACGATAAAATGATAACCTTTTCTGTATTTGATTATATTATCATACTGATAAACCAGTGTTAAGTAATTTATTTTTATTGCGCAGTCGTCATTTTACCTGTTTATTTTTCTTTGGAAGAAACCTGTGTGTGTACCATTTGTGCCCATTAACTCAACCCCTGGTCTGTTAAATGTACTGATCTTTATCGTTTTCTAGGTGGATTCGTCATCGTTTGTGGAGGATTTGGCAGACTACATTTATTTCAGACAGAGGACTTTGAACAAATTAAGCTTAAAATGTTAGAACACGCAACAGCCTACTTAGGAAGTAATATTAAAGTTTTAGGTCAACCTATAACTCTAGAAGATTTTCATAGACAGCGATTGGGAAAATATAGGTGAGAAATTTTATTTTACAAGGTGTTATTGAACCGTAAAACCAGTTTTTCTAAATATCTCAAAATAAATATCTGTCCAAATTATTAATTTTTAGGAAAATAATATTTTATAATACCTAATACAAAAACGCTATATTAATATGACCCACTGTGTGACTGTGTGAAACTATGCTTTAAATAAAGCTGTATGGTTTCTTCTTGCTCAGTAGGTGGTGGATTAAGAACATGTATCGAATTTGTAGATTGCCGTAATTACTAGTAGGATAGTATTTTTATATTGGTAAAAAGTCTTTTATCTTTGTATGATTTTTGATGATGATTTTTTCCAAAATTACCAAATTTGGAACAAATAATAAGGAGGTCAGTTTTAAGATTTTTTACAAAACAAAACTTGAATTATCTGGTATTGTTTTTAAGATGGCGTCAATTTTATCAAAATCAATATATCAGATTTAATTTTTGCCAATTTCGCAGAAACCAAATTTTTTAATTGTAAGTTAAAAAAGTGTGTTATTTTTCTATTAATAAAGTTGTGCTCCCTTGTAAAAGTATAAAAAAAAGTGTCAAAAGTTTGATTCCTAATAATTTTTATTAGAGAAAAGTTGAGTTTGCAAAGTGTAAACAGCCGCATTGACAATTTGGTGAGTACGTTTCAGAATGCATTGGACGACTTCAAATCACAGATGGCTGCGAGACGTTTGCGTTGGAAAACAAACAAGCAACTCTAGCAAGTGGCAACTCCGATGAGGAGTGTATGAAAAACTTTGAAGAATTTCAGCGTTCAATGAATAATGCTCTAAAAGCTGACGTGCAAAAGTTAGGCAATGAAAATCGTAACCATTTCGTAACAAGGAATTTTAAGTGTTTATTAGTCCATGATAAAGAGGAAAGCAAAACAGTCATCTGATTTATATGAATCCAGTTTAAATATTTTAAAAAATAAATAAGGTGTTGAAATTACAAAAAATGATTTAGATATTAGAGAGTTAATGAAATAAAGCCAGGCTATAATATTGCCAGGCACAATTTTGACACCTTCACATTGTAATGTCAGGCACAATTTTGACACCTTCACATTGTAATATCAGCTTGTAACGAAGTTACTATTTTTTTTATTATATTACGTTAGTTCAGGCAAATTTTCTCTTTATTTTGTAAGTAAATTTTAAGAAATGGGACAAATACCTACTTAGCGGATTGGCCCGAGTCTCCCCTATGTAGTAATTGTCTTAAATGCCCATATTAGGCAAATCTATCAACGGTCTATAAATGGTTCGATTGGCGCTTTAGGTTATCTGCATTTACCTAGACGTCTTACAATAGACAAACCTACTCGCATAGAATTGCACGGATTTTCCGACGCTTCAATGGTTGGTTATGCAGCCACAGTCTACCTTCGTATTGAAGCATCTTCTGGCGAGCTGTTTACTTTTCTTGTTATGGCAAAATCTAAAGTTGCACCACTTAAAACGGTTAGTCTCCCAAGACTGGAACTCTTGGGCGCTACCCTACTGTGTGATCTTATCTCTTTCATTCAAGCAAGTTACGCTGAAACTTTGGTGTTTAATGAAATTTGGGCGTGGTCTGACTGACAAGTGGTCTTGCGCTGGTTATCTGATTCTCCCCATAGATGGGTTATATTCGTCGCTAATCGTGTTTGCAAAATCCAAGAAACTTTACCCCCTCATGTATGGCACTATGTTCCGTCTTCTGAAAACCCAGCGGATTGTGCTTCTCGTGGACTTACACCCAACCAACTTGTTCACCATGACATGTGGTGGAAAGGTCCACCCTTTCTAAGCCTTCCACGAGAGGAATGGTCTAATGGCTTTCATTGTCCAGATCTTTGCGACAGTGATGATTTGGAAGAACGCAAGACATTCCTCACGGTCAGGTCAGACCCACATGAGGTCGATGTTCTCTTGAATAAACATTCTTCTCTCACGAAAATACAACGAATCATTTCCTACACGCTTAGACCAATTTCGAAAATCTATTACTCAGATCATTTGGTAACGGAAAAGGAACTGCAGAATTCCATGATTGTTCTTGTCCGCCATGTCCAACGTACAGTATTTTCAGATCTTATTTCAAAATTTAAAACAAACAAGTTGCTTCCAAAACCCTTCCGTAAACGTTCATTATTTCTGGACCAACAAGACTGTCTCCGAGTAGGCGGTCGCATTAACCATGCTTCTGAACTTTCCTATTCTGCTAAGCATCGTTGCTTTTGCTACGTTCACACCGGCTTACTACAATAATTATCGAATATACACATTCAAAATACTTTCATCCAGGTCTCAAAACCCTACATTATCTGCTAAGGCAGCAATTTTGGGTGCTGTCTGCTCGATACACTATTGAAAAGGTAGTTTCTCATTGTATCTTATGCTTCAGACTTCATCCAAAACCAGCTGTGCAATTTATGGGAGATTTACCTCCTCAAAGGATTTCCCAGTTAAAACCATTTTCCCATGTTGCCGTGGACTATGGCGGGCCGTTTGATATCTTAATGTCAAGGCACCGAGGTGCCAAACTCTATAAAGGCTATATTCTTGTTTGCGTTTGTGCTGCAACCAAAGCAGTGCATTTAGAATTAACTTCCGATCTTTCAACAGATACGTTTCTTGCGGCCTTTAAAAGGTTTGTCTCCAGACGTGGAAGGATATCATACGTTTATTCTGATAACGGTACCGCCTTTGTCGGTGCAGATAGGTTACTTCAAACCTACTCAAAGGAAGCATGTGAAAGCTTAAGAATTTCGTGGCACTTTTCTAACCCTGGAAGTCCTCACTTAAACGGTTTAGCCGAGGCTGGAGTAAAATCCACCAAGGCTCACCTGAAACGTGTTGTGGGCGAGCAGCGCCTTACATATGAGGTATTTACTACCTTCTTGTTTCAAGTTGAGGCTTTACTCAATAGTAGACCTCTCTATGCTCAAAGTCTAGATCCAAATGACCTCATTCCGCTGTCACCAGGTCATTTTCGAACATTGGAGCCTCTATTCTATACCAGAACCTGATTTTTCCGACCTCAAGCTTAACACTTTGTCTCGCTGGCAGCTTGTCCAAAGACTTCAAGCTCACTTTTGGAAAAAGTGGCGTTTAGAATATTGAAACACACTTCAACAACATGTTAAGTGGACTGAGAAATGCAATGACATAAAAGTCAACACTTTAGTCGTTATTAAGAACGAGCAAAAACCACCTATGCAGTGGTCGCTCGGACGTGTTGTAGCGCTACATCCAGGTGCTGATGGGCTTATTCGCGTCGTGACAGTAAAAACCGCTACTGGTACTTTTCGAAGACCGGTGGTCAAGTTATGTGTCCTGCCCCTGCCGGAGCCGCAACACAAGTAAATTTTTTGAAATTTTGCTCAAAATTTTTTAATTTCTTTTCTTTATATATATAATTTTTTTTCCTTTTTATAATTTACTAGAATTAAGGTAAATTTTCGTGCATACTTGCTCGATTTGGGTATTTAGATATAGTTCTTTTCGTATCCTTACTAAAAACACACGTGTTTTGGTGGCCGGAAAATGTTAGTGCAAGAATTATTTGCCAGCTTTTGGCTACCTTTATATTTTAATATTATTTTTCATTTCAAATTTCGCGGGGTATATGTATATGATTTATCCCCGCACCGAGACTCGCGCGAGGAGTCGCAATCGGGAAACCGACAAGAAGCACAAGAAACGCCGTGAGTGCTACTATTTTCCCGTTTTTCCTATCTTCCAAGCGACCAAAACGACTGCAACTAGATGAAAACTAAGATAGGTGCACTTTAGATATTTTATATGCATCGTTTTTTCTGATTTCCTTTCAATGAACTTTACAATTACGTTTTTCAATTTCTTATCTCAAAATTTTGGGTATTTTTCGAATGAGTGGTGTAAGTGGTGAACCAGCCAACCTAAACTCAACCCAACTTACGTTTGCACCCTCAATCTTTATAAATACATATATGATGAATACGTATAGGTATTAACTTCCATATATGGTCATAACGTGTATATTTGATTCAGCGCTAACACCATTTGTGGCGATCCATATAAGTATTACTTGATTTCCTAATTTGGTAATCAGCTAAGTAGTGGTAAAACCTTTAAATAATAATAATAATTTTAATACCATATATGGTAAATTATTTAAGGAAGTTCATGCACAAATGCGATACCATATATGACTATTTTTTATTCTTGATAAGACCTCTGTTTATTTTATTACTATAAATGGCTCGAGAATAAATTTTATACCATATAAGGTAAATTATTTTCTTATCTTGCATTTTTTGCACCAATTTTTAATTTAATATAAAAGGAGGTGCAGGATTTTCGGAGGCCCCTTTTCACCTGTTAGCAGTCGTCGCCGATAGTCTTCAGAAGTTTTTCAAAGTTTTATTTCCGGTGTGTGAATCCGAAATCACCAGGTAAGCACCAGTCCGTATTATTTTTTTTTATTTAATTTAAAAACTATTGCTCTAGTTGCTTTATTTAATTTTCTTTATTGCTTTTCAAAATGATAAATTAATTTTATAACAACAATAATGCACCCTGTTTTTATTAGCTTTGGCTCCGGCAGCTTGGCTTCTAAAAATAGTGCTTTTGAATAAATCACTGCTTTAAAAAAATTCATAAAACAAAATGCACCAAACAGACAAACGTAAAAAAAAGGGATTTCTTGTATTTACGATTCATTTTACCTGTTCTGAATTTGTTAGTTAAATTGTTTGATTTATTTTAATTTATTAACTGTTAATTAAAATTTGTTGTTTCCCTCATTGGCTTCTGCAACTTAGCTTTATTACAACAATAATGCACACTTTTTTTACCAGCTTTGGCTCCGGCAACTTGGCTTCTAAAAATAGTCCTTTTGAATAAATCACTGTTTTAAAAAATTCATAAAACAGAATGAATCCAACAGACAAACGTAAAAAAAAGGGACTTCTTGTATTCACGATTCATTTTACCTGTTCTGAATTTGTTAACTAAATTGTTTGATTTATTTTAATATATCCGCTGTTAATTAAAATTTGTTGCTTCCCGCTATGGCTTCTGTAACTTAGCTTCATAACAACAATAATGCACACTGTTTTTACCAGCTTTGGCTCCAGCAACTTGGCTTCTAAAAATAGTGCTTTTGAATAAATCACTGTTTTAAAAGAATTCATAAAACAAAATGAATCAAACAGACAAACGTAAAAAAGGGATTTCTTGTATTTACGATTCATTTTACCTGTTCTGAAATTGTTAGTTAAATTGTTTGATTTATTTTAATTTATTAACTGTTAATTAAAATTTGTTGTTTCCCGCTTTGGGTTCTGCAACTTAGCTTTATAACAACAATAATGCACACTGTTTTTACCAGCTTTGGCTCCGGCAACTTGGCTTCTAAAAATAGTTCTTTTGAATAAATCACTGTTTTAAAAAATTCATAAAACAAAATGAATCCAACAGACAAACGTAAAAAAAGGGGATTTCTTGTATTCACGATTCATTTTACCTGTTCTGAAATTGTTAGTTAAATTGTTTGATTTATTTTAATTTATTAACTGTTAATTAAAATTTGTTGTGTCCCGCTTTGGCTTCTGTAACTTAGCTTTATAACAACAATAATGCACACTGTTTTTACCAGCTTTGGCTCCGGCAACTTGGCTTCTAAAAATAGTGCTTTTGAATAAATCACTGTTTTAAAAGAATTCATAAAACAAAATTAATCAAACAGACAAACGTAAAAAAGTGGATTTCTTGTATTCACGATTCATTTTACCTGTTCTGAATTTGTTAGTTAAATTGTTTGATTTATTTTAATTTATTAACTGTAAATTAAAATTTGTTGCTTCCCGCTCTGGCTTCGGCAACTTAGCTTTATAACAATAATAATTTAAATTGCTTTGACTAGCTTTGGCTTTGGCAACTTAGCTTTTAAAAACGACGTTTTACCAAAGTCTGTATTTTACTATTTTGCTAATCCAAAGTAACTAAAATAATGCTGTTTATATTTTAGTTTCCGACTGTCTTAAATTGGTTTAATCTTTTTGTATATATTTAAACTAGAGCAACAGTTTTCCACTTCCGCTAAACACTGGTGCTATGCTTTCTTGCTTAGGGTTTTTTGCCGCTTTGTGCATTGATTTTTGCTACATGTCAGTTCTCGCTTTTTCATAAACTACCTAACCGCTTTCCGTTTTAACCTAATATATATTTACGCGTCATTGCCTGTGCTAAATTAAAGTTAAAATTTCCTCGTTACATTCTCTTTAGAGTATAATTGTTTTTTTTTAAATTTTATTTCTAAGCTGATGAATTTAATTTTGGTAAATTATTTTTGTTAATTAAGTTTTAATAAAAGATATGAAGTGAAAAATATTGTTCCTTTGAAAAATAATAAAAATTATATTTTTGAATTTAATTATAGTATTTTTATTTTTTTTTTATTTTAATTATTTTATTTATTTCTTTTTGCCTGGATTTCTCCACTGTCTAAAAGCTACCCGAGAGGCACAGGAGACTCTAAGCTCCTTTATTTCTTAGAGTGGCGCCCGAGGTTCTTCATTTCAAGTTTTCTGTAGGATACCGCTAAGGAAAATTTGATATGAACCCTGTGACGTCAAACTATAGCGGTAATTGTGCTATTTGAAGAGATCTTTGAAATGGAAACTTAAGCCCAAGTGGCAATGACCATTCGCAACTCTTGATAGTACGAAACTCTCTTATAAAATTTGGCGCCCGAGCAGGGACTGTTGTTTTTTTTTAATTTTGTTTTTTTTTAATCCTTTGATGTCTCTTTAATTTACTACCGTTTTTTTTAAATCCGAAATTACTAGCCTGAACTAACATGACTAGAACATAGTTGCGCATTAGAATGCTTACCATTAATAAAATTCATAATATACTCTGACCATACTATAAAACTGATACCGCAGTTTCACCGAACATTCACACACCGGACTTATACCTGAAATCACCAGTTTCAGATCACACTCTTCAGTATACGACTTCAACTGTACAGCGACCACTTTTGTTAATATTTCCTTTTATAAAACCGCCGCCTGCTTAATAACTGAAACCGCAGTAATTAATACCGATACCAGCAATTGAAACCGCAATTGCAATATGGATTCAGAGAAGAAAGCACTCAGCATAAACATTGATGACACGTTTAACCATGGGAGATGATCTGCGGGATATGGAGGATTTAACCTCTGTGCCTAAAAACACAACTTCTGCTGCATTTCGTGAAATGACAGCTTTGTCTATGCCGACTATTCCAGAGACCGACACTTTTCCGATAATAGGTGATCTACAGGAAGATTCTGTGATTAACCTACTACTACTATGTCGGTTTAGAACGTTTTTCTACGTTGTCCGACGCCTATTCTCCACCTCCTGCGATCCTGACAATCATCTTCTGTCAGATTCTTTTGACTCATTGATCTTTGGATTGACTGTTGCCATTCTAGTTTAGGACGTCCTCTTTTTCTGCGCCCTACTGGTTGCCACTCTAGGACCTGATCTTTCGTCGTTCATCCGTTGTACATGGCCGTACTATATCAATTGCCTTTTAGTGATTAATTTTAGATTTTGACCCTTTGTATAGTTCTTTTATCGCTTTTATGTATGTATGATTGATATTAGTTTGTTCCAACACCGTCCATTATTTTTCTACTGGAACGGTATCATATGCTTTTTGTAGGTCCACAAAGGTAACATGAGTATATTTCTGGCGCTTCTTTTCTCAATTACTTGTTTAAGACAAAAAGCATTATCACTACAAGATCGGCCTGCACGAAACCCACTTTGCTCTTCTACTTGTTCATGAAAATCATTCTCTATTAGATCTCTAAGAATCCTACCGTACAATCTACTTAGAGTGCTGGTGACTGAAATTCCTCTGTAATTGTTACAATCCAGCTTGTTTCCTTTTTTATGTATTGAGGATATGAATGCAATTTTCCAATCATTAGGTACTGGATGTCCGTTTATGCATTGATTGATAATATATGTGAGATTTTCGAGTAGTTTTTCTGATCCATATTTGAGCATTTCAGCATATATTCCCCCAGGTCCGCTAGCTTTTCCGGATTTAAGCTTTTTTATACTATTCTTTATCATTTCTTTTTCGATGATTACTTCCTCTCCATGTACTTCTATGTCTCTCCTCGGAGAGGCTGTTAGATATTCGGGTCTTGTCTCCTGCAGCAGTCCCTTGTAGTGTTCTGTCCATTGTTCTGGTTTGATGATCTGGATGTTTACTTTTTCTTTTGTTGGGTTTTTTACTGTAGAAATGAATTTCCATACTTCAGAGCTCTGCCTACCTCCTACGTGTGTATTTATATCGTGGCATTTGCGCTCAAACATTTAATTTTTTCTGTGCGTATCAAACTTCTTAGCTGTCTTCTGGTTTCTCTGTATATTTCTAGGTCTCTTTGCTCTTTAGTACTGAGCCATTTCAAGTATGTGCGTTTTTTCTCTTTGACCATTTCCTGTATTTTCCCCGTCCACCACATCTTCCTGTTATTTCTATTATCTTGGTATCCAACAGCTTCGTTGGTTGCTTCCTTCAAGCTTTTTATTATGTTTGTATATATCTCTTCAAATGAGTGATTTGTGTTAATTAATTTTTGATCTAATCGGTTCTAATACAATCTTTGAGTACTTTCGATTTCTAGACTTCTAAAGTTGTATTTTTGATTGTCTTCGATGCACTCTAGCTTTTCATTTTCTCTAATACTTTCGTCCTTATTTGTTTTTCTTAAAGAGAATAATATTTTTGCTTTTACCAGATGGTGGTCAGATCCACAGGTAACACCACGAAGTGCTCGCACATCATACCACTTTAATTGCGAGTGTTGTCCACCTATAGCATAATCAATGATTGATTTAAGATTTCTTGTTGGCTGAATCCAGGTATATCGATGAATATCCTTATGTTTAAAAAAAACCATTATTTATTTTTAGGTTGTGGGTTTCACACAATTGCATCAGTCTTAAGTCATTTGTTACTTCCTCTCCAAATGGTCCTATCACTTTGCTCTGGGTTTGTCTACCAGTTCGGCTATTAAAATCGCCAAGCATAATTATTTCTCTGGTATTACCGATTTTGGTGATAGTCTCATCCAGTTGGTCAAAGAACATTTGTTTTGTAGCTACTCTTTCGTCATCTGATGGTGCGTAGACTGCTATTATGCTTATATTATGTCCAAGCATCTTCATGTTCACTCGAAGTATGTTTTCACTAATGCAATCGTAGTCTGCAATTTTATTCTTTAGATTTTTCTTTATTAACAAAGATACCCCACTGGCTGCTCTGCTTTCTTTTGTGTGATTAACCTACCGACCGATTTTCCGTATCCGTTAAGATGGGTATATTCCTTGAAAAAACCCAAAATGGACAAATGGCTGGAAAAACTTGGGTTGCCGAATGATGAAAGAAGGCAGAACCTCGCCAAATCCACAAACCATTAGCCTGAAAGGATCAGAGATGCAACCTAATAAAGACCAGTCTGAATCAAAAGTAGAAGAGAAGCAGGATACCAGTAAACTTTTCCAGCACCAGCCAGTACCTATTACCAGTATCGTATTTGTACATAGCCCGACAATACCTGCATTTGTATATAACCAGTCCTTACCTGTAACCAGCACTGTAACGTTACAAAACCAGTCCAGACCAGTAACCGCCACTTTTAGTACCGCCGCCCCTGCTCTTCAACTTCTAGCTTCACCTGCAATATACCCACAAGTATCCGACCTCCCGACTTCATTTAATTTCGTTCAATCAAACAAAACCGTTCTCTCTACTAATCTTCTTAATCAAAGTCATCCTCCGACCATAACTTCCATGCCAAATTCAGCTCCAGTATACAGTACTCAGGTGCTTACCCAGCCGCGCATGGCAACGTCTACCTTTTCAACTACTACTGATTCCGCCGCCCCGCATCTTCTTTCTTCAAGCCAGCCTGTTTATTTGAGTCAACCGCCATCATATTATTATCCAGCAAACAGCTGCTTATTGCACATACCGTATATGCCGACTACAGCTTCAAGTTTGCCAACTAGTTGTGGCGACTCAGTAGATAGGCTATAGGGGTTCTGGGCCACTTTTCCCATGTAAATCCCCATAAGACGAAAACGTGGTCTTTTTTTTTTAACCGGTCGGTCACAGTATATTGCTTGCGGCACTAGTCTGCATCGGGCCCTTGCATTTACTACCTGACTTTAAATGGCATATCGTATATTTTCATTTAATTTATTTTTTAGATTCTCAAATAAATCTTGAATATTTATTTTAGGATGTGCCTTCTGTTGTATTTTCTTAAAAGATTTTAAACGACCATCTAAGGAGTTGCCCTACTTAACCTAGCTACTTTTACAATGGCGCTAAGCAACTACCTGGCATCATTAGATTTTTTTCTTCTTTGTATTTACGTCGCTATTGCTTGTTTTTATAATGGATAATATTCAAAATTGAGGATACATAATAACTTGTTTAACATTTTATTAATTATAATATTAATTTACAGAGTTTTTTACAGAATTAACTTAACAAACTTGTAAAATACAGTTCTTATATTTATATTAGAAGAGATGTTTTTACTCTTATTGTCTTAATGCTGTTACCACAAAACATGGCTCTAGCTATACAACGTATTGTATATAAATTACATTCATTCCTATTACAATCCTAAGGCTACTACTAACAAGTACTGCTAACAAGTAAAATAAAGATTTTATTTTTACATTTGGACATCATGTGCAACTTTTACCTATAGTCTTAATCATATTACTAATAAATACAAAAAGTCTAGTCCTACTAATTCTAATTTTATTCAATATACTATTAATCAACTCTATTGCTATTGTCTTAAGGATTAGTATTCTAATTTTCATAGCATAAGTAGAGTTTTTTACAAAGTCCTAGTATAACTAAAACATGTTATAAGGTAACTTAATTTTAACATAATTGTCTTACAGCTATTACAGTTGTTGCTAAATATACATATATACAACTTAATACTAATAATGTATTAATTGTGTTTAATGCAGTAGTGTCCCCCAGGAAGAGTTTCATATGAATCTTTTGATATGGATCTTTTATTATCAAAAGGACTTAGTCCAATTTTATTTTGTTTTATCGAGTACAGCTTATGTTTTTCTGATCTGATTAGATTTTGTGACACCATTTTCTCTTTAAAATTGTTTAGGCAGTCAACATAATCACCAAATAATATTTTTGATTCGACGATACCTTTCCCAACACCCTTTGCCTTTTTAGTAACTTTTTCAGCTGACATATGGTTCAATCCTATAATGTTTTTAGTCGATTCACAATTAAGAACTTTAAAAGCATACATTTTTGCTCTTAACCCAACAAAATGTTACATGATATTTCCGTTGTTCTCATCTTTCATCATACTTAAAACTTTTTTATTAACTCTTGGTATATCATATGTATTGTCTTCAGGGTAATCTGAGGTATCAAAAAATTTGTAACTGTCACGACGTATAGCTTCATATATATCACAGTTTCTTATTTCATATACTAAACTATCAGTATCTGTATATGTTATTGAACAGTCTTTTGCAAAAGTAGGTAGCATATAGTTATAATGAAATTCGTATATGGTTGTTTTGGCCATATCTAAAATACACATACCCAGGTATATAGGTTTGTTAAAGTAAATTTCAGTTTTCTCAAGTTCTACGGCAACCAAGTTTTCATTAAATATTGTAATGCTTTTAAATTCAGGTCGAGAAATCAGAGCTTCAGCCCCGTAGCGCCCATCCCAGTTTCGAACCAATTTGACATTACTATGATTCCGAATATTTTCCATAGTTTTGCCGAAAACTGCGTTATTCATCAATTTAAAAATATTTTTTTCAAATTCGTTTTTAGCATTCTGTCTTAATTGAGTATTTAAATCAATATAAGGCTTTAACCATGCTGATTGTTTAAAACTTAAGATTCTGTGGATATGCTTTAGTTTAACACCAAGTTTTAATGCCTGTTTTAAGTTTATTTAGTGAATTACATACTCTTAATAACATTTTTGTTCATTTTCATTTAACCATTGAAAGTCACCATATGGTAAGCACTGGCTCATGCTACATCCATATTGATTGTTGATATCAAAATAGATTAAAAATGTAGTCGGTTTACTAGCATCATAATTTGATATGTATTTGTTATTGGCCTCAACATATCTTTTTGAGCACTGACTTAAACTTCCTCTAATACCACGTTCTATAAATGTGACCATATTGTAATCTGTTAATAGTTCTAAAGTTTGATTTGTCTTGTAGAGCATACAGTCCCATGTGTAACCAGGAAGGGTATAATAGTTAGCAGGATCTAAACCCTATGTTTTATGGCAACTTTTTCTAAATTGCTGGAATATCTCCATTAAAAGGACTATGTCGGATCGTAAATAAAGTTCTAAATACTCTTTCATGTTTTTACAATTAAAGCTATTCCAAACATTGTGTGCATGTTCGTAATCAATCTGTGAAATTTCTTTAGCTTCTAAGGTGTTAAAAAATTGATATTTTTGGGGTAACTTTGTTTCTTTTAATTTTGCCCACCCATCCATATAATCATAGCAAAACACCCCCTTTCTTGTTAGCAGGTTATTCTTATCTTCCGTAAAACTATGAAATTCTTTTTTTAAAAGAGGATATTCTGTTAAATATGATACAAGATTGGACAAGCTGGTAGCCATGAATCGAAAAGAATCAATAAACCTAAATTCTATAAAATTATTAACCAGCTTTTTTGTAAAAGATATATACTTTTCTTTGTTTACTGGTAGCAAATTGATTATACCATCTAACTTTGCTATACTTTCAATAATTAAACTGGCATCATATGAACTCAAATTATGAAAAATAACAGGAACGGTGTGAATGTCTGTAAAATTTAAATTACATTCATTATGTGCAGCACCTCTGTATTCAGAGGTAAGGTGGTTGTGATCCCTTATCTTTTTGTCATCTTTAGCAAAAGGTTTTTCGCAAACATGACAATTTTTAGCACGAAAAAAATCAGTGTTTTGTTTTTTATTTAGAGGTTCCATTGGTAAATCACACAGGAATACAGTTTCCAAATCCTCTGCAAAGTCTTCCAGCTCCTTAGCAAACCATTCCATGCAATCGGGGCCGGTATAATGGCGATAGAAAGATAAAGTGTCATCATATTCACAATTTACATAATATCCAACAGAACAAGGGACATGCTGTTGATATTTTTGCGTATTGTTTTCACTTTTATTTTTCATAGGAACAAGCAAACATTCAGTATCTGCATAAATTACAAATGGGACCATTTGTTTATTCTTAAAATTTTTAAATTTCAGTTAATTTTTATCTTCACTTGGTAACTTGGGTACGACAATACTTCCAATTTTTCGACAATCTTTACAATGTTGATTAAATTTTTCTTGTGTGTAAAAAAAGTGTCATCACATATCCACTTTGAGACTTTCATTTTACTGAGCTGACTACTTACTAGAAAGATTTTAAATGGTAAGTTGCAGTAGAGAGGTCCATAATATTTTCATCTTCAGAGTAATATGAATTTTGAATCATAAGAATGTTGACATGTCTTTCTTTTTCTTCACTAGTAATGTATACTGGTATTACTTTGTAGCTTTTATCTAAATTTTTGTGAAGTCTATATACGTTTATAGATACATTATTTTGTTTTTCGAATAACGTCACTTGCTTTAAAGTCATAGGGAATTTAATTCCATTTAGGTTTAGGACATCGCGGGGATGAATTTACACATGCTTTACGACTAAGAATTTCTTTGGGTAGCTCTAAGCAACAACCAGCTCTCATTGGATTGTACTTATTAATTCCTATGAGAAGGTTTTTTTTATTGTCACGAGAGACCAACCAGATTGATTTTCCGCAAATTCTTCAAGATCAAGTAATAACTGATTTTTCACATGCTTTTCAAACCATTTAACTAAATCAGTATTACGGTCAATTGCAGCATTCGAAGTATTAAAATGTTTTTTTCAGTAATCATTTCTTGTTGTTTGAGAATTTGAAAATCCCCACTTAAAACTGTGTTTACTTTTACCATTTCCTCTTTTTTCAAAATATTTCGAATTCTTCTTTTAAGTAGGCTACAACTGTCATCTAAAAATTGCTTCGCATCGTTGTTTTTTATGTTTGTAATCACACCACTTCTTAGCCGGTTATCAAAGGCTGAATTTAAATCTTCCCACTGTACACGATGTTTTGCAGTTTTTCTATTGATGACTCTTCCACCTCCTACCTTTAAAAGGCTTTTTAAATTGTGTTTGGACTCTTTAACTTATACAAGGCAAGCTGTTAAGTGAGCTTTTTCAGCTACGGACTCAGAATTCTTCAGCGCAACACTTATTCTTCTGCTAGCCAAAGCACAGCCAGTCCTTTAAAATTTGTAAAATCTTTGCCGTATTTTTACCATCGTCAGTGATCTTCAGCTGATCTTTAATTTTTAGAACTAACAAAGTTGCAAAACTCATTTTTTCGGTTACTTAATTGTGTGCCGATAGCTAATAATTACTTAAATGGGTTTTGAGTACAAGCGGCTAGGTGAAGATACAAAACCATGCTGAAATAGTTAAATGAGGTTCATTTCTTTACAGAAAATCGTCAGATATCCACGCATGCGCATATGTCTTTTGTTCTCAATTGCACGCATGCGCATATGTCTTTTGTTCAATTGCGTTACACACCAAACAAGTTCCTTCTTTGTATTACGTACTTTTTGGACCATTTTACTACAAGTGCATATATTTTGCACAAAATTAAAATTATTTGAGTAATATTAGGAATGAGCTGTTGAATATACTACATTGGCTTTTTTTATAACCGAAAGATGTCAAAGACAGGTGTTCTTTAAGGTTAAGGGTAGTAAAGGAGAGTTATAGGTTCAATTTCACACTTTTTTCGTTAACTGCTGTATTTCTTGTGAAGGTAGATGAGCCTCTAAGAATTTATAAAAATTTGTTAAAAATAAATTGGTATACATAAAATATATGTTAGTTTTAGTTAAAACTTTTATAATTACTAGTTTTACAGCAAGAATAAGTCAATGAAATGTTTAGCATTGTTGGTTTTTTTGTATACTTATTAAGTTGCATTATATACATATACACATAGCCATCAGAAAGCAAAGCTATTATTGTATGGTAAAGACAAAGCTTGATGGGTATCATCTTCTAGGGTATTTACATATTTTTGAACAATGTCTGTACCCGCAGCGCATAATTCCATAATAACCGTGTGTTTTATCTTATTGTTTTTTTTTACGGGTATGCGCACTCGCAAGGAGATCCCTATCACGCTCGAGAAGCTGCAAGTGCGCGGAAATGTTGGTGTGTGTTGGTTTTGAAACGGTTCCGGTTGTAACCTGCAGGGAAAACTGTCGCAGGGAGTTTATTCCACAGCGATGCTGTTCTCCAGAGATATGAATTCTGATATAATGAGGTTCTTGGTGCCTCTATTTTGACAATAAATTGATGTTTACTGTCTGTTTGACGTGTTCGCCTAGTAGATGCTACTCCCGGGGGGATCATACGTGCCAACTCTTCAGAGCATTTTCCGTGATAATACCTGTAGAAGAGAGATAGATCGCCCACAGTTCTTCGATGTTCGAGACTATCCAAGCTACGGGTAAGTGCGGGGTCATTGATCAGCTTGATAGCTCGTTTTTGCACGGTGTTCAAAAGCATTAAGGTATGTTTGGGTGCCGCACTCCATATATGTGAGCAGTACTCCATAGTTGGTCGAATCTGGGCTTTGTAGAGTGTCAGCAGTTGGCTTGGTGTATACAGATGTCTTGTACGAAATAGCACCCCAAGCTTTTGGGACGCCCTTTTAGCTATATCTGCCACGTGACTGTGCCAAGACATGTTGGTCTCTGCAGTGACTCCTAAGATGTTCAACTGGCTCTGCAATGCGACAGCACTTCCAGATAGCATGATGTTTGGCTCACCGGTGCTGGTCTTTTTTGAAAACAGGGCTGCTTGGGTTTTGTGCGCGTTGAACTGTACAAGGTTTTTGTTGCCCCAGTCCTCTATTATCTCCAAGTCATTATTTATCTGTGATATTTCAGTTAGTCTAAGGTAATGGAATTCACGTGCGGAGAGACATGTGGGTGGTATGACTGAGGAGACTACATTGCCATCATCTGCAAAGCAATAAAGTGGATTTACTGTTTTATCTATGAGGTCATTTATGTAAATCAGAAAAAGTGTTGGCGAAAGGATTGCTCCCTGTGGCACACCAGCATTTATTTGGTAAGAGTTTGAGTTCCGGCCATCCAGTGCAACATAAATGGATCTATCCTTAAGGTAACTTTCAAACCAAGTGCAAAGTCTCGGCGACAATCCCGTTGCTTTGAGCTTGTTGAGCAGATTTTCATGCCAGACTCTATCGAATGCTTTAGATATATCTAAGGCAATTGTTCTTGTTTCACCTCGCAACTCAATCGCTTTTTGCCATAAGTGAGTGACGTATGTAAGTAAATCGCCAGTTGACCTATATTTTCGAAATCCGTATTGCTTGTCGTTGATAATTTTGTAATTTTCCATGTACTTGGTTAGCTGATTGTTCACAACTCTTTCCATTACTTTTGATATCACCGGAAGTAGAGCAATTGGTCGATAGTTTAACGGATCTGTCTTTTTTCCTTTCTTTGGAATGGGTTGTACTGCGGCAGACTTCCATGATGATGGATATACTCCTTGCCTATAAGATAAATTGAATAATTTTGCGAAAGTTGGGGTGAGTTCGCTAGCACAATTTTTGAGTACTATCGCGGAAATGCCATCTGGACCCATTGCTTTGTTTGTATCCAACTTTTTAAGGGATTTTCGTATTTCTCTGTGACAAAAGGGTACCTCTGGCATACTGTGGGAAACCCTTTCAATGAACGGTGGAGTTTTTCCATTTGGCACTGTTAGGTTTGAGTTCATTTTGGCCAGCACATTGGCTTTTTCCTCTGATGTTGTGGCTAAGTGAGTATTTTTATCTGTAAGTGGTGGTATGGATGACTTGGTGAAGTTTGATCCAACGGCTTTTGCAAGAGACCAAAAGGACCTAGAACTACTTGGACAGTTCAGCAACCTGTTTTTTATTCTTTGATTGTATGTTTCTTTGGCGGCGTCAATAGTAATTTTGCAACTATTTCTGGCTTCTATAAATTCTGTGTGGTTTTGAGCGGTTTGTTGTCGTTTCCAAAGGTTATATGCTCTGTGTTTTTTCTGTACAGCCGTTTGACACTGGCTGTTGAACCAAGGTTTTGCATTATCTCTGCGTTTTATTGTATGTGGGATATATGCATCCATTCCAGATATGATTACTTTTGTTATTTCATTACAGCAAATAGTGGGATCAGCTGTTTTAAAGCAAACCTCTTGCCATGGAAAATCCAGGTAAAACTGTTTAAGGTCATTCCATTTTGCCGATTTATAGTGCCACATTTTACGAGGAAGTGATTGTTGGCTTGGCGGTATGAACATTTCGCACTTTGTTCTTATAAGTTTATGATCGGATGAACCAAGTGGGGGATCTACTTGAATTGTGTACAAGTCAGGATTTGTAGTTAGGAACAAGTCTAAAAGCGCTGCAAATTCACCCCTTTCTGAGATACGGGTAGGTTCATCGACAAGCTGCGTTAGACCACAACTTATGGCAAAAGCTTCTGCTTCCCTGCCTTCATTATCTGTTTTGTTGTGGTGTTTTAGCCAGGGTATATTGTGGACGTTGAAATCGCCTAAAAAGATAGTTATACTATCACAGTTTTCGGATAATGTCGCAAAAAAGTTTTGATACTCGCTGTTACTTGGCGGTCGGTAGAGGCAGCAAATGAACTTGGTCGATGACTTTGAGGTGAATTTCAGCCATATGATATCGAGGTTCGCTGGTTCTAGCTTCTCCTCTCGATGACATGAAAGGTCATTTTTAATGTACACACAGATCCCAAAATATGTCGAAATCGGTGGTGTAGGTCATAGCCGGGATAAAGATAGTTCACAATAGGTGTTGCAGAACTGATTTTAGTTTCAGTGAGAACAAGGATGTCAGGTCTTTGTTCTTCAAGATGTTGGTGAACTGAATTCATGTTGGTACTTAATCCTCTTATATTGCTAAAATCAATTCTGAGTTGAGTTTTTGGTCTTCTTTTAATATCTTTGCATGAAGGACCCCCAGGATCACCCGACGCCCGGAGATCCGAGTGGTCGGGTATTTTACCTCCGAAATATTTTGATCCTGGAGGCGCCATCATGCTATCTGTTACTCATTGTTGGAACCGGACTGCCAGCGCAGTAGCGGAACGTGGTGATACCACTTAGCGCCACTCACTTCTGGCATGGTGGTATCTCACCGGTCGACGCCCAATGAGTAAAAAGCATCTACCACCTACAATTGTTGGGTCAACATTTATATATTCATCTTCCGCCAGACCCTAATTTAATCTATTAGTCCTCAGTAAATTTGATTTGTTTTTTGGATTTACATGTTTTAGGAATAGCCTCGTTCCTCCATAAACCAAACTTTCTAGCTCAAACGCCGGATTTAATATTGGTACACTATTGATTATAACTATTATATAAATAATATTTTGTCTATAGATAGATATATCGGTGGGCGGGTCTTTTTCAGCATAGGCCAATAGTGTGAGTGCTTTTTTTTACCTGAATATGACAATGTGCTGTACTTTGTCTTTTGCATGTGGAGGAGAATAGTGTGGGTAGTCTTTTTTTTTACCTTGATATGATATCGCATATCATATCAAGATCGAAAAAAAAGCACTCACACTATTGGCCTATGCTGAAAAAGAACCGTCCACTCTCCTCCTCATACAAAATTACCTTCACACTATTGGCCTATGCTCTAAAAGACCCGCCCACACTCCTCCTCATACAAAATTACCTTCATACTATTGTCCTATGCTTAAAAAACTACTAGCACTATTCGACTATAGGTTAAAAGGCCACCCAGACTGTTCGCCTATTATGATGACGTCATTACCTACTCATTCTGAGCCAGAACGTACATAGCCTTACTACTATTGATGTGCGTAAAATTTTCTGGGAGGTTAAATAGCGTTTCTTACGTCCTATATGTATCAGCAGAGAATGCTAGAAATTTTATTAGCTCACACATATACTATACTATAGTAGTGTGAGCTATGGTTATCCTAATTTTTTCAAGAAAAAAAAAGTTGCTCCGATCTCAAAAACTTTTATGTCTTTGCGTTCTATCTCTCTGTAACGACCAACCAATAACTTAAAAACGGCTTGCCCGATTTCAATGAAATTTGGTACCTAGGTTGGGTCTTGGCTCTAGATGGTCCCATTTAAAAATGAACAAAATCCACCGAACACAAGCCAAATAAAAGGGTGGGGGGTAGATTTCAAAAATATGAGTTTATGTGAAAATATGGCGTGCGTGATATCAAACGAAAGGTAATTGAGTCTGGAGTTAAACAAAACACATTTTAATATATTTTTTTAAAGTCAAAACATGGCATGTGTGGTATCAAAGGAAAGGTAAATGAGTCCGGAGTTAAACAAAATACATTTTAGTTTTTGTTTTTTTAAAGGTTTAGATTTCAAAAATTTGAGTTTAATTTAAAACATTGCTTGTGTGGTATCAAACGAAAGGTAATTTAGTCTGTAGTTGAATAAAATATATTTCAGTTTTTATTTATATTAGCTCACATGTACACTATGTTTGGGAATCAGTATTTAAATAATTTAGTTTTTTTTATTTAATAATTTAGAATAGTACGTGATGACAAATTTTGCTCCAATATTTCAAATATTTCGGTGATATTAATTTTATTTAAAACGTACAGGTTTAAAAAAGGTCCGTTTTTTGCGCGATTAATAAAACTGATAAACGCGCCGTGAACGAACACCAGTGTTATAAAAAAGACAGATGAAAATTGAATCTCGCGCAAGTGTATGCCAAAAATACAAAATAGCCTTTATTTTATATTGCATTAGTGATTTTTAATTAAACTGTTAATTAACTTTAAGTGACGAACTGGAGGTGTTGAGGGTGAACGAAGTAGCCTTCAAACAAGCTGAAGAGAGGATTAACGTGCCCACGTAAATAAGGTAGGACTTTTCTTCTTTTCTGTGCGCTATTTATTATTTTTTTTGGAAAGCGAATTCGGATTTATAGTTCATATCGAAGTTTTGATTTTTCATATTTTCCGCTATTTATTCATTGGTCCTTCGAGCCGGATAAAGGCTTTTCTTAAAAAATTGGGCCGAAGTTTGTCACCATTTTAAGGTACCTACCTACATCACGTCGTTTAAATTTTAGGAGTGTTGCATTTTTTGCTGTATCAACACTCGGTTACTAAGCGGCTTTTTTCACCTTTTTTTGTAATAAAAACCAAATCTTACCTATTTAGACTTCGCGAGAAATATTTTCATTCACAGCTGATTTATTTTTTCTTTCTGTCGTATTTTATTTTAAAATACGCGTTTTTTCACAACTTATTTATTTTTCTTCGCATTTTACTTAAAATAAGCATTTTTTCACAACAGCTGATTTTTATAATAAATAACAACACAAACATTTTTTCTCCTATACCCACAAGTACTGCGTAATATTTTAAGGGCTATTTGTGACCTTATCTGACATCAATTTTTTGTTGTCTGCGTTGACAAATATAAGTCGCAAACTTGCACTTCAAATATTACCCTGCTTGCATTTATATTTTACTGGCAATTTGTGGTCATCAGAGGTTCCACATTATTGATTTACAAATCAAATTATATTATTATAAAAACGAATAGTAAATATTTAATAAGACAATTTTGTTGTTGCGTTTTTTCCTTTTCTTTAATATTAAATATTTAATTATTTAACGTGATTACAATGTCAGATAAACTAAACAAGGCAAATTTAAAACGCACTGTGGCTTACAATCGCCTTAATGAGGCTCATGAAATCGGGACAAAAGCCATTGAGGATGAGTCCTTGCGTTCTTCGTTTTTAGCTAGGGCTGAGGAGATTGATGGCATATATCAGGAATTTCAAACAGGCCATAATACCGTGATTTCTTTAATAACTGATGAGCAGTTCGCTTCTTATGACGCCATGAGGATTACGGCTGACCGAGCTTATTATGGTGTAAAAGCCATTAAGCATGATTTTTTACTCTCAGTTTCGCAATTGAACGCTTCAACGGGTTCTACTCAGGGTACTTCTTCTAGAGTTATGGCAAAAATTCCCAAAATAAACCTACCAACATTTAGTGGTTTTTATAAAGATTGGCCAAGTTTTTATAGTTTATTTAATAGCTTAATACATAACAGCGATTTAAGCGATGTTGAAAAATTCCAATATCTTTTAACTTCTTTAGAAAAGGAGCCATTGGCATTAATAAAAGGCATTCCCTTAACCGATTGCAATTATCAAATTGCTTATGAAACTTTAGAAAAACGTTACCAGAATAAAAGAATTTTGGCAACACAGTATTATAACGAAATTTCTAATGCGCCTTTAATTTTAAAAGCTAATTCTAAAGACCTTAGACAACTTTTAAATATATTTTTTGAAAATATCGCTGCTTTAAGGGTTCTTCAGTTACCTGTCGACCATTGGGACTTTTTATTATTTAATATGCTATTAAATAAACTTGATTCAAAAACAAGAACGGATTTTGAACTCGATAACAGTTTAAATCAGGAGTTACCTACATATCGGCAGTTGACCACCTTTTTAGAACGTCAGTGCATAGCCCTAGAATCTATACAGTATACCTCTGGGTTTGATAACTCTCATGAGAAGCCAAAATCTAAACCTAATTTTTTACAGGGTAATAAAAGGGTAACTTCTAGTTTCATTACAAATACTACTGAACTATCAAGCCCTTCTAGCAACATAAAGTGTGTTTTATGTTCTCAACCACACGCGGTCTTCAAATGTAAGACATTTTTATCCAAAAGTCCCCAGGACCGTTTTTCTTTAGCCAAGCAACATAATCTTTGCGTCAACTGCTTAATTTCCCCCCACTCCTTAAAAAATTGTTCTTCTTCACACAAGTGTCGTGTTTGCAAGTTCCCCCACCACACTGCTTTGCATTTTAATAGAGCCCCAGCCGCCTCTAACGTGCAACAAAGTAGTTTTACTTCTTCGCCTGTGGCAGACATTTCTCAGACTTCATCTGCCTCTAACCAAATTATACAAAACCCTCAATGCCTTACTAACACCTTATCTTTTCATCAATCAACCATTTTACTGTCAACATGTGAAGTGGATATTAAAGATGGTAGAGGTCATTTTCAGAAGATAAGAGCCTTACTAGATACTGCATCCATGGCTAGTTTTATATCCGAACGATGTGTTCGGCGCCTGGGTTTATGTCGAAAGTCATGTTCTATTCCCGTTGAAGGACTTAATGGTATGTCTACTGCAGCTACCAACGGCATAACTCAGTGTTTTATTAAGCCATGTGATCAGAATAATCCCACATTTTCTTTTGAGGCAATCATTATTCCCCAGGTATGTTCTGACCAGCCCAAAATTTCGATAAATCCTAATAATTTAACGCATGTTAAAAATCTTAAACTCGCTGACTCCAATTTTCATAGGCCCGGTCCTGTTGACATGCTTATTGGTGCTGAATTGTTTCCATTGTTTTTAAAATCAGGTCGCATAGCTGGTAACGCTAACACCAACCGATAGCTTTGGAAACCATTTTTGGTTACATTCTTCAAGGCAGGGTAAGCACTGCATGCCCCACGACTTTACCGCTAGTCAGTTGTCATGCAGCCTTAGAAACTAACATTGATATATTGTTACAAAGGTTCTGGGAGGTAGAGCAAATTGACAAGCCCCCGTCCCTGTCCCCAGAAGACAAAAAATGTGAGGAAATTTTTTAAAAATATACATGTAGAGATTCTTCAGGTCGATTCTCCGTACCGTTGCCATTTCGGCACTCTAATCCTACATTTTCAGATACCTACTCTCAAGCTTTTCGTCGATTTAATATGTTAGAGAAACGTTTTGCTAAAAATCCTGAAATGCATAAAAGGTACTGCGAGTTTATGCAGGATTACTTGGATCAGGGTCATATGACTCCAATCCCTCCGAGTGAACAAAAATCACCTACGGCTTATTATATCTCGCATCATGCTGTTTTTAAGGAACAAATTATTGATTCCCAAGTGTCCTCAAAAATAAGGGTAGTTTTTGATGCTGGGGCACGTGATGTTCAAGGCAAGTCGCTAAATGATACGTTGCTTGTGGGGCCTAAGCTGCAACAAAACATATTTTCTTTGCTTTTGATGTTCCGATCATTTCCTTATGTTTTTGTTTGTGACATAAAACAAATGTATAGGCAAATTAATGTACAGTCCCAATTTTGGAACTATCAAAGAATAATATGGCGCTGCTCCTCTGATCAGCCACTTCAAGAATATTTTTTAAAAACTGTAGTTTATGGAATTTCCTCGTCTCCTTACTTAGCCCTTCGCACTTTGCGAGAGCTCGCGTCTCAGGAAAGTTCTTCTTTTCCTGAGGCAGCAGAGGTAATTCACAAACAAATATACATTGACGACGCTTTGATTGGAAGTTTTACCTTGGAATCTGCTCTGTCCCTTCAATCTGATCTGATTCAAATCATGAAAACAGGAGGCTTTGAATTAAGTAAATGGGCAAGCAATCACCCTAAACTTTTAGAACATATTCCGTTAACAGACATTCAAGATTCATGCGCTTTTGATAAAGGTGAACCTTCCTTTATAAAAATATTGGCTTACGATGGGATCCTCGTTTAGACATTTTTTCCTATTCTTGCCTTCCTTTGGATCGTGCGTGCACCAAACGTACTATTTTGTCCGAGATAAGTCGTATTTTTGACCCGTTGGGTTTTATTTCCCCATGCGTATTATTTACTAAATATATTCTACAACGTCTCTGGGCATCCAATATTTCGTGGGATGACTCCCCATCCCCAGATATATGCAATATCTGGTCAAAGTTCAAAGATGAAATTCCTGAATTAGCTAGGGTAAAAATTTCTCGTTTTGTAAATTCTAATTCGATGAGTCGACTGGAACTTCACGGATTTTGTGACGCTTCTCAAATTGGCTACGCAGCTGTCATTTATTTTCGGATTTTAGATACTTCTGGAAATACAAACATTTTTCTCGTATGTGGAAAATGTCGAGTGTCACCTTTAAAGACACAATCCATCGCTAGACTTGAACTTTTGGCAGCCGTTCTTCTGGCTGATCTTATTTCCGCTGTTAAACAAAGTTATGCGGATTTTTTAAATTTTGATGCTATATACACGTGGACGGACTCCATGGTTGCGTTAGCCTGGATATCCTCCTCACCTCACAAATGGAAGACCTTTGTGGCCAATCGGGTTACTCACATACAGGAAACTGTAGCTGTTAAATCTTGGCATTATGTTCCCTCGATGCAAAATCCTGCCGATTGTGCCAGTCGGGGTTTAACACCAGCGCAACTTCTAGCCACACCTATATGGTGGAAGGGGCCTGAATTTCTCGTGAGACTCCAGGATAGTTGGCCCAAGCAACCAAGTATTAAACTTTGTCCTGTGATTTCGTCTGAAGAAAGGCAAATAGTGTTGACTACGTCATTGGAAGAAAAGTCCTTTATATCTGTTTTATTAGACCAATTTTCGTCTTTGCCTAAAATTAAACGAATATTTGCATATGTGATTAGATTTCTACATAATCTCAAATCTAAGTCTAAACGTTCAGGTAATCTAGATTCAGCGGAAATTGATGCCTCTTTTCACTCCTTAATAAAGGGCGTTCAAAATGACGCATTTTCCGATATTTATTCTAACATTTCTCAAAATGCTTTGCTACCTAAACCTTTTCGAAAGCTATCGCCCTTTGTCGATTCCTTTGGGCTACTCAGAGTTGGAGGAAGACTTCGTAACTCACAACTCCTTTTTGATGTTAAACATCCATTATTACTCCCAAAGTCGCACAGACTTACTCAGCTTATTATTGAGCATATTCATCAAACAAATTTGCATCCAGGTTTTAAAACAACACATTATCTACTGCTACAACAGTTTTGGGTCTTAGCGCCTCGTAGTGCTATTTATCAGTGCCTTTCAAAATGTATTAGATGTTTTAGATGCAAACCTAAGTTTGCTAACCCATATATGGCTGACTTGCCATCAGTAAGAGTGTCACAATTGAGGGCATTTTCTTCTGTATGCATAGATTTTGCAGGTCCCTTTTCTATGTTAATGCATCGGCATAGAGGTGCCAAAATATTTAAAGGTTATGCATGCATTTTTGTGTGCACCGCCACTAGAGCGATCCATCTTGAAGCCACCTCTGACTTAACTTCAGAATCGTTCTTAGCCGCGTTCAGACGTTTTGTCGCTCGCCGCGGTACATGTACTTCGATTACCTCAGACCAGGGGAGTAACTTTAAAGGTGCCTACAATGAGCTTGTGACCTTGGCCAAGGCTTGCGCCGAAGTCCTATCTATTAATTGGTTTTTTAATGCACCTGGGTCTCCTCATTTTAACGGCCTTGCTGAGGCGGGAGTCAAATCTTTTAAAAGTCATTTATATACTGTTCTGGTTAATGGCTCTCAGAACCTAACATTTGAGGAGTTCACAACACTTCTTACGCAAATTGAGGCAGTTCTAAACTCACGACCCATTTGCAGTATCAGCTTAGATCCTAATGACCTTCAACCCTTGACTCCTGGTCATTTTCTAGTTTTAGAACCTTTAAATAGTTCGATTCCCGATCCACCTTTGGATCATCTGTCTTTAAATCGTCTTAGCAGGTGGCAGTATATTCAGAGACTTCAAAGTGAATTCTGGAAACGTTGGTCTCTCGAATATGTCACCACTTTACAAGAAAGACAGAAGTGGACAAATCCTTCGAAACCTATATCTGTAGGAGATTTAGCACTTATCCGAGATGAGCAACGCCCTCCTCTTCAATGGTCGTTAGGACGCATTGTTGAGTTACATCCCGGCAAGGATGGTGTAACTCGAGTGGTCTCGATTAAAACTAACAATGGGATTCTTCAACGTCCTGTTGTTAAGGTTTGCCCTTTGCCGGTAAAATAATTGTTTTTTTTTGGGTGTTGTTTAATCTCAACATGTTTGTGCTGTTATTTTAGAATTTTATTTATTTATTTATTTTTTTCTCCTTTTCGTTCTCTCTTCTTAGTTTTCTGTAAGACTAAGTTTAAAAACACTTGTTTTTGAGGGGGAGAATGTTTGGGAATCAGTATTTAAATAATTTAGTTTTTTTTTATTTAATAATTTAGAATAGTACGTGATGACAAATTTTGCTCCAATATTTCAAATATTTCGGTGATATTAATTTTATTTAAAGCGTACAGGTTTGAAAAAGGTCCGTTTTTTGCGCGATTAATAAAACTGATAAACGCGCCGTGAACGAACACCAGTGTTATAAAAAAGACAGATGAAAATTGAATCTCGCGCAAGTGTATGCCAAAAATACAAAATAACCTTTATTTTATATTGCATTAGTGATTTTTAATTAAACTGTTAATTAACTTTAAGTGACGAACTGGAGGTGTTGAGGGTGAACGAAGTAGCCTTCAAACAAGCTGAAGAGAGGATTAACGTGGCCACGTAAATAAGGTAGGACTTTTATTTTTTTCTGTGCGCTATTTATTATTTTTTTTGGAAAGCGAATTCGGATTTATAGTTCATATCGAAGTTTTGATTTTTCATATTTTCCGCTATTTATTCACACTATAACTATAGTACCTAGTGTGAGCTTAGGGGCCCCATATATTGGCAGAGTATTTTAAACAGTGTCTTAACATAAGCAAATGTATTCATTATTTAATGCGTTTGCCTAGAATAATTGCTATTTAGTGACAATATTATATGAATGGCATCCAAGTTATATGTCTTGTTTATGTCGAAACCTGATACTCGCACAGATGCGGGCGGACGGACAAAAAAAAGTGGTTATTAATATCTTTCTATGTATCATCATGGCTATTTGCTGTCAAAATAGTTTGATCTATTTGTTATCCTAAAACAATATTAATTAAGTATTAAGTATTTATCTTAAACACACAAAATAAATAAAACTTAGAAGATAATTTTTGAATAGTTTTATCTTTTTATAAGAACAATATATAAACATTTTATGATAAAAACTGTGCTTTTTTTACTTAAAGTGTTGTCTTGCCTTTTCATTATAGAACAAATGAAGAAAGAACTATGTATTCAAACTGAACTTTAAACAGAGTTTATGAGCATATGAGATAGACGCCAAGACTATCTGGCATCTAAATTATAAAGAAGTTAGAAAAATAGCGCACAGAACTTAAAAAGCATTAGTTTAAATAATTACATAGGAACGATATTAACTATTGCTCGATATATGTATATAAAAAGACAAAATATTATTTATGTAATAGTTATAATCAATAGTGTACCAATATTAAATCCGGCGTTTGAGCTAGAAAGTTTGGTTTATGGAGGAAAGAGGCTATTCCTAAAACATGTAAATCCAAAAAACAAATCAAATTTACTAAGGACTAATAGATTAAATTAAGGTCTGCTGAAAGATGAATATATAAATGTTGACCCAACAATAACATAAAACACGCAGTTATTATGGAATTATGCGCTGCGGGTACAGACATTGTTCAAAAATATGTAAATACCCCAGAAGATGATACCCATCAAGCTTTGTCTTTGTCTCTTCCATACAATAATAGCTTTGCTTTCTGGTGGCTATGTGTATATGTATATAATGCAACTTAATATGTATACAAAAAAACCAACAATGCTAAACATTTCATTGACTTATTCTTGCTGTAAAACTAGTAATTATAAAAGTTTCAACTAAAACTAACATATATTTTATGTATACCAATTTATTTTTAACAAATTTTTATACATTCTTAGAGGCTCATCTACCTTCACAAGAAACACAGCAGTTAAAGCAAAAGTGTGAAATTGAACCTATAACTCTCCTTTACTGCCCTAAACCTTAAAGAACACCTGTCTTTGACATCTTTCGGTTGTAAAAAAAGCCAATGTAGTATATTCAACAGCTCATTCCTAATATTACTCAAATAATTTTAATTTTGTGCAAAATATATGCTACTTGTAGTAAAATGGTCCAAAAAGTACGTAATACAAGGAAGGAACTTGTTTGGTGTGCAACGCAATTGAGAACAAAAGACATATGCGCATGCGTGCAATTGAGAACAAAAGACATATGCGCATGCGTGCAATTGAGAACAAAAGACATATGCACATGCGTGGATATCTGACGATTTTCTATAAAGAAATGATCCTCATTTAACTATTTCAGTCTGGTTTTGTATCTTCACAATCAAGTAATTATTAGCTATCGGCACACAATTAAGTAACCGAAAAAATGAGTTTTGCAACTTTGTTAGTTCTAAAAATTAAAGATCAGCTGAAGATCACTGACGATGGTAAAAATACGGCAAAGATTTTACAAATTTTAAAGGACTGTGCTTTGGCTAGCAGAAGAATAAGTGTTGCGCTGAAGAATTCCGTTGCTGAAAACGCTCACTTAACAGCTTGCCTTGTACAAGTTAAAGAGTCCAAACACAATTTAAAAAGCCTTTTAAAGGTAGGAGGTGGAAGAGTCATCAATAGAAAAACTGCAAAACATCGTGTACAGTGGGAAGATGTAAATTCAGCCTTTGATAACCGGCTAAGAAGTGGTGTGATTACAAACTTAAAAAATATTTTGAAAAAAGAGGAAATGGTAAAAGTAAACACAGTTTTAAGTGGGGATTTTCAAATTCTCAAACAACAAGAAATGATTACTGAAACAAAATATTTAAATACTTCGAATGCTGCAATTGACCGTAATACTGATTTAGTTAAATGGTTTGAGAAGCATGTGAAAAATCAGTTATTGGTTGATCTTGAAGAATTTGCGGAAAATCAATCTGGTTGGTCTCTCGTGACAATAAACAACCTTCTTATAGGAATTAATAAGTACAATCCAATGAGAGCTGGTTGTTGCTTAGAGCTACCCAAAGAAATTCTTAGTCGTAAAGCATGTGTAAATGTAAAGAACAATGACGATTTATGCTTTGGCTGGGCGGTTGTGTCAGCACTGTATCCCGTTAAAGAACATTCTTCTCGTACTTCATTATATCCGCATCCCGGCGATGTCCTAAACCTAAATGGAATTAAATTCCCTATGACTTTTAAGCAAGTGACGTTATTCGAAAACAAAATAATGTATCTATAAACGTATATAGACTTCACAAAAATATAGATAAAAGCTACAAAGTAATACCAGCATACATTACTAGTGAAGAAAAAGAAAGACATGTCAACATTCTTATGATTCAAAATTCATACCATTTTGTATGGGTAAAAAATCTTTCAAGACTAGTAAGTAGCCAGCTCAGTAAAATGAAAGTCTCAAAGTAGATATGTGAAAGATGTTTGCACTTATTTTACACACAAGAAAAATTTAATCAACATTGTAAAGATTGTCGAAAAATTGGAAGTATTGTCGTACCCAAGTTACCAAGTGAAGATAAAAATTTACTGAAATTTAAAAATTTTAAGAATAAACAAATGGTCCCATTTGTAATTTATGCAGATACTGAATGTTTGCTTGTTCCTATGAAAAATAAAAGTAAAAACAATACGCAAAAATATCAAGAGCATGTCCCTTGTTCGGTTGGATATTATGTAAATTGTGAATATGATGACACTTTATCTTTCTATCGAAATTATACCGGCCCCGATTGCATGGAATGGTTTGCTAAGGAGCTGGAAGACTTTGCAGAGGATTTGGAAACTGTATTCCTGTGTGATTTACCAATGGAACCTCTAAATAAAAAACAAAAGACTGATTTTTTTCGTGCTAAAAATTGTCATGTTTGCGAAAAACCTTTTGCTAAAGATGACAAAAAGATAAGGGATCACAACCATCTTACCTCTGAATACAGAGGTGCTGCACATAATGAATGTAACTTAAATTTTACAGACATTCATACTGTTCCTGTTATTTTTCATAATTTGAGTTCATATGATGACAGTTTAATTATTGAAAGTATAGCAAAGTTAGATGGTATAATCAATTTACTACCAGTAAACAAAGAAAAGTATATATCTTTTACAAAAAAGCTGGTTAATAATTTTATAGAATTTAGGTTTATTGATTCTTTTCGATTCATGGCTACCAGCTTGTCCAATCTTGTATCATATTTAACAGAATATATCCTCTTTTAAAAAAAGAATTTCATAGTTTTACGGAAGATAAGATTAAACTGCTAACAAGAAAGGGGGTGTTCATATATAAAGAAACAAAGTTACCCGATCAATTTTTTAACACCTTAGAAGCTAAAGAAATTTCATAGATTGATTATGAACATACACACAATGTTTGGAATAGCTTTAATTGTAAAAACATGAAAGAGTATTTAGAACTTTATTTACGTTCCGACATAGTCCTTTTAATGGAGATATTTCAGCAATTTAGAAAAAGTTGCCATAAAACATATGGTTTAGATCCTGCTAACTATTATACCCTTCCTGGTTACACATGGGACTGTATGCTCTACAAGACAAATCAAACTTTAGAACTATTAACAGATTACAATATGGTAACATTTATAGAACGTGGTATTAGAGGAGGTTTAAGTCAGTGCTCAAAAAGATATGTTGAGGCCAATAACAAATACATGTCAAATTATGATGCCAGTAAACCGACTACATTTTTAATCTATTTTGATATCAACAATCAATATGGATATAGCATGAGTCAGTGCTTACCATATGGTGACTTTCAATGGTTAAATGAAAATAAACAAAAAATGTTTAACGTAGATGAAGTTTCAGATAATTCGCATATGGGATACATATTAGAAGTTGATTTAGAAATTCCCACAATGCTACATGATTATTTCTCTGACCTTTCGCCATGTCCCGAGCATATGTGTCCACCTCAAGAAAAAAACAATCCAAATAAAAAACTTATGGCCACACTGTTTGATAAAGAAGAGTATGTAATTCACTATATAAACTTAAAACAGGCATTAAGTGTTAAACTAAAGCATATCCACAGAATCTTAAGTTTTAAACAATCAGCATGGTTAAAGCCTTATATTGACTTAAATACTCAATTAAGACAGAATGCTAAAAACGAATTTGAAAAAAATCTTTTTAAATTGATGAATAACGCAGTTATCGGCAAAACTATGGAAAATATTCGGAATCATAGTAATGTCAAATTGGTTCGAAACTGGGATGGGCGCTACGGGGCTGAAGCTCTGATTTCTCGACCTGAATTTAAAAGCATTACAATATTCAATGAAAACTTGGTTGCCGTAGAACTTGAGAAGACTGAAATTTACTTTAAGAAACCTATTAACCTGAGTATGTGTATTTTAGATATTGCCAAAACAACCATGTACGAATTTCATTATAAGTATATGCTACCTACTTTTGCAAAAGACTGTTCAATAACATATACAGATACTGATAGTTTAGTATATGAAATAAGAAACTGTGATATATATGAAGCTATACGTCGTGACAGTTACAAATTTTTTGATACCTCAGATTACCCTGAAGACAATACATGTGATGTACCAAGAGTTAATAAAAAAGTTTTAGGTATGATGAAAGATGAGAACAACGGAAATATCATGACACATTTTGTTGGGTTAAGAGCAAAAATGTATGCTTTGAAAGTTCTTAATTGTGAATCGACTAAAAACATTATAGGATTGAACCATATGTGTCAGCTGAAAAAGTTACTAAAAAGGCAAAGGGTGTTAGGAAAGGTATCGTCGAATCAAAAATATTATTTGATGATTATGTTGACTGCCTAAAAAATTTTAAAGAGAAAATGGTGTCACAAAATCTAATCAGATCAGAAAAACATAAGCTGCACTCGATAAAACAAAATAAAATTGGACTAAGTCCTTTTGATAATAAAAGATCCATATCAAAAGATTCATATGAAACTCTTCCTTGGGGACACTACTGCATTAAACACAATTAATACATTATTAGTATTAAGTTGTATATATGTATATTTAGCAACAACTGTACAATTATGTTAAAATTAAGTTACCTTATAACATGTTTTAGTTATACTAGGACTTTGTAAAAAAACTCTATTTATGCTATGAAAATTAGAATACTAATCCTTAAGACAATAGCAATAGAGTTGATTAATAGTATAATGAATAAAATTAGAATTAGTAGGACTAGACTTTTTGTATTTATTAGTAATATGATTAAGACTATAGGTAAAAGTTGCACATGATGTCCAAATGTAAAAATAAAATATTTATTTTACTTGTTAGTAGTACTTGTTAGTAGTAGCCTTAGGATGGTAATAGGAATGAATGTAATTTATATACAATACGTTGTATAGTTAGGGCCATGTTTTGTGGTAACAGCATTAAGACAATAAGAGTAAAAACATCTCTTCTAATATAAATATAATAACTGTATTTTACAAGTTTGTAATGTCATACTTTATAAGTTAATTCTGTAAAAAACTCTGTAAATTAATATTATAATTAATAAAATGTTAAACAAGTTATTATGTATCCTCAATTTTGAATATTATCCATTAATAAAACAAGCAATAGCGACGTAAATACAAAGTAGAAAAAAAATCTAATGATGCCATGTAGTTGCTAAGCGCCATTGTAAAAGTAGCTAGGTTAAGTAGGGCAACTCCTTAGATGATCGTTTAAAATCTTTTAAGAAAATACAACAGAAGGCACATCCTAAAATAAATATTCAAGATTCATTTGAGAATCTAAAAAATAAATTAAATGAAAATATACGATATGCCATTTAAAGTCAGGTAGTAAATGTGAGGGCCCGATGCAGACTAGTGCCGCAAGCAATATACTGTGACCGACCGGTTCAAAAAAAAAGACCACGTTTTCGTCTTATGGGGATTTACATGGGAAAAGTGGCCCAGAACCCCTATAGCCTATCTACTCGACTCCTTGACAATCCCGACTAATCTTTCATCAAACCAGGCTATATATATAAATCAACCGCCATTACCTTACCAGCCAGCTAAAAGCAGCTCAGCCCAGCTACCTTACCGTTCAATTACCGCTATCCCACCACCGAATCTCACTACCGCGGCTCCGATAGCTAACTTACACTCCGACCCGCTCTTAACACAAACAGCAGTAAATCAGCACCAATTGATTCCAAGCCCCTTTCCAATTCAGCCGTTTCATCCAGGCAGTTATACCAATTTGTCAAACTGGAAAATTACCTTTGATGGAAACAGTGATCCTGTGTCATTTATCGAGAAAGTAGAAGAAGCATGTAGCTCATTTGGACTCAGTTTAGATAGTGTTGTAAACCAGATGCCACAGCTGCTCCGAGGTGAAGCCGAACACTGGTGTAGAAACAATAGATACTCATGGCATTCCTCGAATGAATTCCTGGAAGATTTTCGAGCCCACTATTTCCCAGTAAACTATCTTGCTGATTTGGAAGCTGAGATAGCTAAAAGAGCTCAAAGACCAGCTGAGTCAGTTTCAAAATATGACACCGATCTTCATACACTTTTTCTCCGACATGGAGGCTATAGTATAAATCAAGAATTGGCCTGGTTGTATCGAAACTTATTGCCAGAGTACCGACAGAATATTAAAAGAGGAGATTTTCAAGACATAATATCATTTACTCGAGCAGTCAGAGAGTTTGAGTTGCTCCGCACCGAACTAAACCAAACAATTGTGAGATCAATAACAAGTTCTAGACCAGCGAGCAAAAATTACAGACATTCTAATAGCCAATCTGCGAACCGCCCTGAGACTCGCCAACAACCAAGTGGCAGCCGTCAAACACCCGCTAATAGAGGGGAATCAAGTGACGGTCTAGCATACAACCGTCAAAATGTTTGCTGGCGATGTGGATAAACTGGCCATACCAGAAACCAATGTACTTCTACGCCGAGACTGTTCTGTTCAAGATGTGGCAGACAAGGTATTTTGTCAAGGGACTGCAGTTGTAGATCGGAAAACTCGAACAATGCTGGTTGGAACTGAGGCTACCACAGCATCTTGCTATCACTGCCTCTGACTACTACGAAATGTATGAGATTTCCGACTGCCGACCTTATTTAAACGTTTTATGGAGGAATCAGACTTACCGAGCTCTCCTGGATACCGGAGCCGGACGTTCATATTGTGGAGACCGCCTTGCCGAGAGCTGTCGACAAACTACAGTTTCGAAATGCCAAAAATCTTTGTTCGCTGCTCGCCTAGCAAATGGCTCTTTTGCAGAAATAAGAGAAGAGTTTAACTTGGAAATCACCATTGCAGATCATCAAACAAAAATTACTGTGGCTCACCTACCTGGACTATCAGAGGACTTAGTACTCGGGATGGATTTTGTTCGTTCCGAAAGAATACAATTCGACTTGAAGGATAACTCAATATTTTTGAGAGGAAACTGTCTTCAAGAGAACCAAGCAGACTATGTTAATAGAAACCGAAAACATCTGTCCGCCGCTAACATTAACCGATAGCGAAGAAATCCGACTACAAGAACTTTTAGATCTCTCCCTTATTCGACTGTGTCTAAGGAACCACAGATTTAGTAGAACATGAAATTAAACTTCTAAGCCCCGAGCCAATAAAGCAACGCTATCGCCCACAAAATCCAAAAATGCAAGCCATAATAGACGAAGAAGTGGATAAAATGCTAAGAGATGGAGTTATCGAACCATCAAAGAGCCCATGGAGTTCTCCAGTGGTTATAGTGAAAAAGAAAGACGGAAAATTTCGTTTTTGCATTGATTTTCAAAAAATTAACTCTATATCCAAAAAAGATGCATATCCACTACCATTTATAAATTCCATTCTAGATAAACTTAGACGTGCTAAATATATACCTTCTCTTGATCTCAGGCATGGTTATTGGCAGATACCGCTGTCTAAAGCTAGTAAAGAGATAACCGCTTTTACGGTTCCAGGCCGTGGGCTGTATCAATTTAGAGTGATGCCATTTGGACTTCACGCTGCTCCTGCTACGTTCCAAAGATTAATGGATGATGTCATTGGCCCAGAAATGGATGATATAGGTTTTGCCTACCTAGATGACATAATTATCCTGGGAGAGAGTTTCGAAGAACATTTACACAATCTTAGGGAAGTTTTCCGCCGTCTACGTAGGGCAAATCTTAAGTTAAATCCCGATCCGATTCGATCCGATCTTTAAAATATTTGGGACACATGGTTACACCAGAAGGAATTACCACTGATCCTGATAAGGTTGAAGCTATTTCACAAATTCCACCGCCGACAACTCTCAAAGGACTTAGAAGATTTCTAGGAGTATGTAGTTGGTACAGACGATTTGTATCCAGGTTTTCACAAATTGCAGAGCCACTTAATCGTCTTTTAAGAAAAGTACAGCGTTTTGAGTGGACAGAGGAACAACAGCATGCTTTTGACCATCTCAAGAAATGTCTGACTGAGGCACCGGTGTTAAGTTGCCCTGATTTTGCCAGTCCGTTTGTTATGCCAACTGACGCCTCCGATATGGGTCTTGGTGCCGCCTTGATTTAACATTACGCTGATGGAGACCATGTTGTAGCATACGCCGGCCGATCTTTGACTCCTACAGAAAAGAAAATGTCCGCAACTGAAAAGGAATGCGCTGCTATAGTTTGGGGAATTCAAACAATGAGACCATATGTGGAACTGTATGAATTTACCGTTGAAACCGATTAGAGCTTAAAATGGTTAGACCACATTGACAGCCCCTCTGGACGCTTAGCAAGATGGAGAATGTTTCTGCAGCAATTTATTTTTAAAATACGATATCGGAAAGGTGTTTTAAACCGTATAGCAGATACTCTCTCCAGAGATCTGTTGCCTGATGGACAAGAACCAGAAGCTGACCCAATTTTTTTTGTTGAGTTCGAAACTGCATGCCCATGGTATTCCAAGAAAGTTCAAGAGATAGAAGCTAACCCAAAACAATTCCCAGATTATTGTTTAATAAAAGGTAGTTTGCACCGACATTTTTGGGATATGTCAGATCTCACTGAACCTGAGATGTCCGATCCGTGGAAACTCTGTGTTCCGAAAGCCGCACGATCTCGTGTTTTAGAGGAAAATCATGACTCACCGACAGCCGGTCACATGGGAATAGCTAAGACTGCAGCTAGAATAGCTCGCCGATATTACTGGCCAGGAATGCTAAAAGATATAGCACATTATGTGAGATGTTGTCACTCCTGTCAACGCTACAAAGTATCACAACAACAACCAGCTGGGAAAATGCGACCTTCGGCAAACCGAGAACCATGGAAAACCTTCTTGACTGACCTAATAGGTCCTCTGTCACGTTCTAAAAAAGGAAACAACTACATAGTCATGTTCTTAGACCGCTTCACCAAATGGGTAGAAGCCCGCCCAATTCGCAAAGCTACTTCAAAAGCCGTTGTCGATGCACTCCATGAACTGATAATCGCTCGTTTTGATTGTCCAACCGTTGTACTTTCTGACAACGGCACGCAGTATACAGGCAAGCCTTTCTGAGAGTTGCTAAAGGAATACGGAATTTCCCAACGCTCCACCCCGACTTATACACCGCAGAATAATCCGGTGGAGAGAACCAACAGGACATATAAAACTATGATTGCCCAAATGTGCGAACAGGATCATCGCGAATGGGATCAAAATCTTCCAGACTTGACATTTGCGATTAATACTTCAAGACAAGATTCCACTGGTTTTTCTCCGGCTTTTCTGAATTTCGGAAGGGAACCAGATACCCCAAACGCACTTTACCGAGAAGAGTCCGAGAGTTCGCCTGAAGATGAAACCAGTAAATCACTTGATCAAGAACATGTAGACCGAATGAACCGACTGAGAGAAACTTATGAATTAGTTAGAATAAATTTAGCTAGAGCTTTTTCTACACAAAGTCACTATTATAACCTCCGTAGGCGTGATTGGGTATGTCATATGGGAGATAAAGTTTACAAAAAGATTCATGTTCTTTCTTCCGCCGTTAAAGGATTTGCAGCAAAGTTAGCACCGAAGTTTTCCGGCCCATATACCATCTGTAAGGTTCATTATCCGGTAGTTTATGATCTAAAAGACAACTGCGGTAAACCAGATAAAAAGAATTCATATAAAGACCTTAAGCCAGCGCACCTTAACTAACCTAAATATAATTAATGATAGGCTTTCTGTTTATTATATTTAGCTATGCCCAGAAAGTCAAGTTCCGTCTCCAAAATACCCGCCGACATGGTCAGCCAATTCTCAATTTCCATGAAGCTGCCAAAAATAAGCAAGAGTTGGAGAAGAAGAAGACCGCTCTAGCTAAGCAAGCCGCACAAGCGATCAATAGTAAACTCGAGAAAGATCCAGGAGCTGGTCCTTCTTCAAGTGGCAGAGATAAACCGTCCAAACCTAAAAAGGGTGAACTCTTTTATCCCGATCCAGTTACCATGAAAATGGGGCCGGTTATATTGGAAAAGGGCACCAAATTGGCGATAAAAATTATTCCTATAAAAATTACTGTTGATTCAGAAGCACGTATAGATCCCAATAACAACGCGGTATCATCAGAAGTAGGTACAGCAGCAGCATCCAACCGGAACAAAGTTCCTATTAACATCATTTCAAATATACCGGTAGATGTGATACAAAGACCTCCTACCCCAGATATTAGAGAAGACCCTGAAGATCGACCCGTCTCCCCGGTTTTTATTGATGGGATAGATGACCTTTTAACGAAAATCACCGCCGCAATTGAAAGAGAAAACCGAGAAGGGTTACAAACTCCTCCGCTGATGCATGACACCCAAACCGCAAGTTGAATCTGCTGCAGAAGCATCCGCTTCTTTATCGACTGTTGACGACAATCAGTCACAAGAGTCAGCTGGTCCGTCATCGTTAGCAGAGTGTTTTGAACCATATTTAGAAGTTCCCGCTTTAAACTCTGAGACATTATTCCGGAATGAAGAGCAAAAAATCGCAGAGATTGCACTCTCGGTTCCCAAACAAGACTGGACGAACGAGTTCAAAACGAAACTCAAGTACTACCGTCCAATATGTAAAAAGGGGAGATTTAGAAGATTGTTTACCGCTGCAGATGGCCGAAAAATCTTCATAAATATCCAGAAAAATTAATAAAACAACTAACTAAATCAAGTTTTCGAAGTTTCTTTAAATATTAAAAAAAAAATTATCGACTGATACCGCAGATCGAAAGATATCATGCTTAATATCTATCTAATTCTCTTATGCCCATCAAGTATAGCACTGGTTGACTATTTTCAACACCTGCTAAATAGTACTTATTTTGTTTACAGCATCATGGATACTGAAGTTCTAGACTTGACATGTTCAGACTCAGACGAGTTTTCTGATGCACCGTCCGAGGAGACGGTAATCTACAAACCGAACACAACCGCTCCCTCTTCCGTTAATCGAATCATTGTGCCATCTATGGTGGTCCGCCCCGTGAAATTTATAAAAATTTGTCATGATTTGTGCTGGAGATGCGGCAACGTAGGACATCAAAGAGACCGTTGTACCGGCAAACCGATTACATTTTGTTCAAGTTGCGGCAAACTTAATGTTTTGTCCAAGGATTGCCAATCTGTCCATTTCAGTCGACGAACTGTTGTTTGCTTATCGCGTATTCGTTTATCAAAAATATCTTTAAAAACTAACATAGTAAGTGCAAAAAAGTGTTTGTCAGCCCTTACTTGTGTGTGCCTTCACTCAGGAAATATTGGTTAGATTGGGGATAGACAAATCGGGTGAAAAGTGGTAAAATCTGAGTTTATTGAATCATAAATTCGCATTTTTTATGCTTTTTGTGTACACAATTCCCGCGGCATAAAGTAAGGTTAGGGTCAGATTTGACTCATATATACTTGACGGACCAACTGGCCATTCTATATAAGGCGCTTTTTGGCGATCATACCGGTGCGCAGACGAACAAAGAAACAAAACCCCGCAAGAGGCGTTTTCGCTTACTACACTCTTTGAAAAATACGAAAACAGGATCCACGAATAGAAAGGCGATTTCCACATTGAACAAAAGGCAAAACTTCGAACCTCTTCCTGGAAGAAAAATAAAAGCAAACAATGGAGACGATTTCAACAGTATTTAAATGTCACAAAAAATTAAATATACACATCTACTGCTACGTGTACTGCTACGCAATAGTACATAAATCATGTCAGGATAGAATCAAAAAATGGGAACATATAGACGGACATAAAATATATTGCTCAAACTACTGCGAAGAGGAAGGAAAGAAAAAGGAAAAACTTGATGAAATGTTATCCGAAGAAAACCAACGATTAAAAATAACGCTGCAACAACAAGAAAAACGTATAAATGACCTTATAAAGATGACTGACTTGTTCAGGGAAGACGTGATTGAGGCAGAGGACAGCTACCAACAAGAGATTAGAGAAAAAAAGGACTTTATAGAGAACCTTAAGTTGCAACTTGAAGAAGCCACACTAAAAATTAAAAACAATAAAAAAAAGTTATGTAACGTTGAATGTCAAACCGAGATGAACTATTCCAAAGATAATTATACACAAACACAGGAGGAAAAAGTGGAAAAGACTGAAATTAGTGTTCAAACAATGAGCTCAACAAATAACATTAATGAAAATAGTGTAGAAACCATGAGCTCACCAACCAGTGTAACATTGGGAGTTCAAACAGATTACACTGATGACATTTTTTACGATATCCTTTTGAGTGAGGCTCTTACACGGGTACACGTGGAAAAGGAAACGCAAACAGAGTCTTGGAGTAGCTCATCCCCTAGCTTTGAAACAAACCCAGAAGCACTGCAAACTACAAGCGTTACAAAAAACGAAAACATCAACACAGAGAGTCTCGCAGTGGAATTACTCTTGGCTTCAAAAGATGCACAGGTAAAAAGAAATCCTCAGCTTCTAATAGTAGGAGACCAGGCAGCCACAGGCTGTACCAGTTTATTTAAACAGTTATGCGACGAAAAATTTGACACAAACACACAAAGCTATAACTTATCTTTCGACGAATTAATAAGGTTATGCAAAAAACAATCGGAATCAATGACAAAGACGGATTACACAATTGTCTTTGCCACAATAAAAAATATTCTTAATGGTTTAAGAATACGAAATGAAACATGCCTAGATCTTGTACGAATAGCAAATAGAACAAATCTCATAGTAATAGGAGCGCCACCAGCTGCAAAATCAATATTAAATCAAATGATTCGAGAGCAAAATGAAAAAATAAAGCAATATCTACAAACATCTGCAAAGTCTGCACTATTTTTGGATACTGCTCAGTTTTTACAGCATCCACAAAACCAGTGGAACTACTTCAGCAAGAAAACACTTATGAAACATATCATAAAACATGTGCATACAGAACAACAAGAACAAAAAGTTCACAACATGTTTCAGCAAAGACTTAATGCTCTTAGAGAAACAAATATCCAAAATACAACATCTTATATTACTATGACAAAAAATAACAATAAAAATAAGGTCAACATTCTTCATAACATATGTCTAGTACCTTCCAGGTCGGATACACCAAGCTTTACAAGTAAAAGCGAATTAAAAAGACACACATCGCTGAAACAAAATTTTTGGAAACCAAGCCTCAATCCAGAAAAGGTAGCATCCCGATCAGGGGGAAATTGTACCCTCAATGTTTTTCATCAAAATGTCCAAGGAATCACTTCTTCCATTGCTGAATTAGAGGGACTACTAGAAGCACAAAAAACCAAATTCAACATATTGTGCCTCTCTGAGCACTGGTTGAGACCAGGAGAAGAGCAGTTCGTAAAAATAAAAGGGTACAATTTAGTAACTTGCTATTCAAGAGAATACAAAAAGAGAGGAGGAGTTTGTATATTTGCACAGCAGGCAATCAGAGATTTTGAAAGACTGGGCATATTTGAAGAATGGAATTTGGAAGGACACAGTGAAACATGCGCCATAATAAGTAAAACAAGAAAAATAGTTTGGGTGCATTTTCGATCTTTTTGGATATATTTGAAATTTTAAATAATTTAATCTACCAAAAATTCAAGGGTTATAATGTCATTTGGGCGGGGAATTTTAATGTAAATTTTATGTTGGAAGGGGAAATGAAAAAAGAACACAGGGAAAAAAGGGACAAAGTTTTAAACATTCTAAGCAGCTTTAACTTTAAGCAAACAATTTTTGATGTAACAAGACCAAATAAAATCACACTCTCCTGCATTGACAACTTCTTTATAAATTCAAAACAGTTTCACGACAACCGAGTTATTGGAACAGGTATTAGTGATCACCATGGACAGCAAATAAAAATCTTAAGTTCAACCGTATCACAAAAATCTATCACTCAAATGGGTTTTACTGGAAGAAATTTTTTTAAAGGAAAAGTAAAACAATTTAGAGAGGTGATGGAGGAGGTTTCATGGGAGGATGTATTGGCGGAAAGTGATGCAGAAAAGGCTTACTCAATTTTCCATGCAAAGCTAGTGCAGCAATTGAATCTGATTTTTCCATTGAGAACAAAGAGAGTGAGGTCTTCAAATGAAAAACACTGGATGACAAATGGTATAAAGGTTTCATCCAAAAATAAAAGAAAAATTTATCAACTTTATTTAAATGGAAACAAGTCAAAAGCTTTTTATAATCGGTACAAAAAAATATTTAAAAAAACCATCCAACTCGCGAAAAAATTGTGTAACAAGAATATTATAAAAAAAGCTGAAAATAAAACAAAAGCAACCTGAGGTGTCATAACAAAAAAAACTGAAATCAAAGCATCATATTTGAAAATTTTTTGTACCAAGACAAAAAGCAATTTTTAAATCATGTTAATGATTTTTTCCTTCACTCGTGTCTAGATATCAATGAAAACAAAGGCTCGGCACACGAAAGTATAGTTTCTTCAAAAAATAGTATTGATTTTAAACCAACTACGCCCCAGGAAATATTAAATATCATAAAAGGTCTTAAAAATAAAAAATCCTGTGGACATGATGAGATACCAATAAGCATCATAAAAGAGACAGCAGACCTTTTGGCGGTTGCACTATTCCATACAATTAACCTTTGTCTTACTACAGGTGTCTTTCCATCGCTGTTAAAGATAGCAATTATTAAACCAGTTTTTAAAAAAGGTGACAAAAATGAACTTAAAAATTATAGACCTATTTCTCTTCTATCAAATATTAGCAAAGTCTTTGAAAAAGTCATCCACTCTCAATTAATACATTTTTTAGAAACTGAAAACATTCTTTCAAACAGCCAAAATGGATTTCGTAAGGGAAAATCTACTATACACTACACTAAATGCGAAAAAGGAAACTACTGCAGTATGCATTGATTTAAGTAAAGCGTTCGATAGTGTGGATCATGAGACACTGCTTAGGAAACTAAATCTGTGTGGGATCAGGGGAATTGCGGAGAGGCTGCTGGAATCTTATCTTAGCAATAGACCACAATATGTTGAGGAAAGCACTAGTGATGGGATAAAGTTTAAATCCTACTTTGGTGAGATCAAAAAAGGGGTACCACAGGGGTCGATTTTGGGTCCTCTCCTCTACATTGTATATACAAATGAAATAGAAAATATATTAAAAAATGAAGTGTTTGCATTTGCTGATGACGAAAATTTTGTAATTAGTGAAAATGATCAAAAACAACTAAAAAATGAAGTAACAACAACTTTGGAACAACTTGAAAACTGGTTTAGGTCAAATAATGAATATAGATAAAACTCAAGTGATAAACTTTAAACCAAAAAATAATGAAAATTTGTGTATACAGTATGGAGGGGAGGAAATTGAATCTGTTAAAGAGGGAAAATTTTTAGGAGTTATAATTGACGCTCATTTAAACTGGGAGAGTCAGATTCATGAACTAGCACAGGCGACCAGAAGGTACACTTATGCGTTAAGAATCATAAGGGACAATGTGGATTTGGATGCAGCACTCTCCTCCTGTCAAGCTTACATACAGTCAAGGATACGATATGGAGTAATTTTTTGGGGAAATTCATCAGGGACTAAACAGATACTAAAAATTCAAAAAAAATGCATAAGGGTAATGTTGAAATTAAAAAATAACGAAAGCTGTAGAAACTATTTCATTGAATTAGAAATTCCAACGGTATACAATTTATATATATTGGAATGTGTAAATTTTGTCTCAAAAAACCCAGATATTTTTGAAAAAAAATAAAATAAATCACGAATATAATACAAGATCTAAAAATAATTTAAAAATAGAAAAAGCTAATTTTTCATATATACAAAAAAATGTTTCACACAATATACCAGATTTATTAAGACGGCAACCATCCAAACAGGTACAAAAAAGTGTAAAAATTCTTAAAACTAGAGCTTACTATTCGCTTTCCGAATTTTTTGAGGATGACAAAAGATTTTAAATTAATCGGTGATAAATTGTGATATATTATGTAGATGTCTGTAAAAATCAATGTGTGTGAAAATCAATGTTAATTGTAAGAAATTCGACGTGCAATTTATTAATTGTTATCTTAGGTAGTTTTTTTTTCTTTACCACTGTTAATTTTATTTTATTTATTTTAAATGACGAGTTCTACACCTATTAGGTATAAGTATTTTATTGTAAATGCTATTAAGAACAAGAAATATATATCTATCTATCTATCTATCTAATGTAGAAGGGTTATCGCTTCGAATTCTTCTGCAACTTCTTATTATTCTCCAAAATTAACTCCACATACTTCCGTTTCGTCTCCGTCTACGTCTAGTAGATCCCTTCCACCGACGTATTTCCGATATCATCAAGCGACATCTATAGTACCGACTGTCGATTCTGAAGCATCCATTGGGATACAATGCGATCTACCAAATATTAAAGCAACTTCCGATAAAAATATTCAGTGTTGTGTACACGAATATTCCCCCTGCACGTCTTGCGGATGTCCAGAAGCTTTTTATAAGCAACACCGAGCATAACCGTTCCGTTTTTTTTTACCAGACGAGCCGCTAACCGGGAAGTACTGCAGGTTTGAAAAAGTGTTTATAAAACTAGAGGTTTTTTTAATTACTTTAAGATGTGAATTTTATTTTACATAAAAATGACAATAAGGTGAACCTTACTGCATTTTTCCGAAGTAAGGGGGGAATGTAACGAAGTTACTATTTTTTTATTATATTACGTTAGTTTAGGCAAATTTTCTCTTTATTTTGTAAGTAAATTTTAAGAAATGGGACAAATACCTACTTAGCGGATTGGCCCGAGTCTCCCCTATTTAATAATTGTCTTAAATGCCCATATTAGGCAAATCTATCAACGGTCTATAAATGGTTCGATTGGCGCTTTAGGTCATTTATCTTTATAAATACATATATTGTCAGGATAGAAAATAATGTCCTATTAAGTAAATGACACAAGTTACGTTTATAAGCAAGTGCACATTAACCCTAAACAATCTAAGGAAATGAACTTCTGTATATAGTTCAAATTGTATTAAAAGTAATAACTTGTGTACAGAAACTATTATAAACAAGAAGCGATTAATGTGTTTTCGATGATGTTTATACAGGAAACAAAACACATCTCGATATCCTATCAATGGCAAACGGTTTGTAATAAAAGCATCTCCAAAAGAGTTTAGCAGTTAGTTGTAAGCTGAGAACCTAACGCCCAGGCTTAGTTAATAGTGAACAAGTAGTACGATAGCCAATATATAAGAAGTTAAGCGTATCAAGAAGATTTGTAGACAAGATGTATTTAAGTACAATGTAAGTAGTAAATATAAGTATTATAATAAAACCATTACACCTAACTTAAACTGTGTTACGTCACGATAAAACCCCCTCGTGACATATGGTGGAGGGACCGCTGTCTTTTTTGAAAGACATATAGGCATATAGTGGAAAAAATGTATTTTTCAAATTATTATTATTTTTTTCTTAATTTTACTCTTTTCTCTTTACTATTATGACGCTCCAGCCGAAACAATCGATTCCGGCATACATTAACTAAATATTGAATATTACATTTATTTATTTTTTATAATTTTTTTAAATTATTTTTCTGTCAGTAGAATTACTTATCCTATATAAATATCATTTTCATAAAATTCTCAAACTAGATGGACAGAAAAAATAATATATTTTTTTTTAAATCAAAAAACGCAGTTTAAGTGTGGTGACATGTTACCTATTATTAGTGTATATTTTTTCGCATATTAGTTTAATTCATGTTGTCTCGACATTTTCAATTCGGTATTTTTATACGTTTTTTTTTCTTAAAACAAAGAAAGATGGTTTCTATAATTAATGGGTACCCCAGCCAGAGTCACTAGAAGCGTCACAAAAAGTCTTAGTGAAGACGACAAAAATAACCTCTTCGCCTCTAGTTCGCAATTTGTGAGCAGTCCCTTTTTAAAAAGCACTAAACTCTCAAGAAGTCCTGTCAGAAAGACAGTAAATTTCGACTTATCCTTCGTCGATCCGAGTACCGAAAATCACTCAACTCCTAAAAAAGTTTTACAAATTTCAAAACAAGATTTTAAATTATCCCGTGGGCAAAATTTATCTTTTGAAGATTCAAATAATTTAACGGCCATTTCCAATAAGACGGAAATTCCTTCGACCGAAGAAACGTTGCAAGACGAAAAAAGTCAAACCATAATTAACCAAGCGTTGAATACAAAATCTAGCTTCAATAAAAAACAGGAATCAGCCATCACAAAAATTTTTTAAATGACAAATACAACGCTAAGTGACGCTCTGACGGGTACGACCAGTAATCCGGCATCACCCAAATTTATAGACCCACCTTACTTTAACCCAGGGTTGGACTCCCCAGTGAATTTCATTACAAAATACGAAAAAGTATCTCAGGTAAACGGTTGGACCGAAACGCATAAGATAGCATATTTTAAAAATTATTTGGAAGGCGCCGCCTTCAGATGGTTTTTAGAATATAGTAGCAAAACCGAGAATGCAAATAAAACTTGGGCTCACTTAAAACAAGATTTTTTAAAAGAAATTGGGGGTGACCAACCTCTAAAAAATCTCAAAATTAAATTTAAAAATAGAAAACAGGGAAGTGCTGAGGATATTAAACAATATTATTATGATTTATTCAATATGGCGTATGAAATTGACGAAAAAATGCCATTTGACCAATTTAGAGAACATTTTGAAAGTGGGCTACATAGCTCCTATACAGAGTCATACGAATTAATAACCTCATCCGACCTGGATCACAAAAAACTAAGAGAAACAGTTTTGAAATTAAGTGCTATTCAAAACGTTTTAATAGACAAAATGACAAGACAAACAGAAGTTTTGACAATCGAACAAAATGCTATCCTAGGCGAAACGGTCCTAATTTTTTAAGGCAAAATGGCCCAAATTACACGCGACAAAATGAAACAAACTATTTTAGGCAAAACGCGTCGAACTATCATCAAAATGGTACAGGTAGGTCGAGGTTTCGCGAATTTAGAGGTAGATCAAACAATTATAGAGGTAATCTAAACAGGCTGATAGTTCAAAATCATAATCGAAATACGGGAAATTATAATCAAAACTCAAATCATGGGTATAATAGGAGGAATTTTGGCCAAAATGTAAATAATTTTGGACAAAACAACAGGAATGAACAAAGAAGGCCGCAAAATAGTCACGTAGAGTCACCCAGAAGGGATCACTCAGAAAGCAGGGATCTTCCAAATACGAGGTGTCACGACGGCAGGCCGAGATGCAACGATTGCAATAGGTGTGGGCATTATGCGTGTAGCAGGGAGCGTAGCAGCGAAAGGGGACCACAAAGAAGAGCATCGTTTAGTAGAGCGAGTAGGTCGCCATCCCCAAATGTGCAAGGACGACTCAATTAGAGTGCCCCAACGGCGTCGTCCTCCAAACAGGGGCAAGCAATAAAATTCTGGTAGTTAAGGGTGTCGTCAATAATCTCTGGAAAATGCATCATAGAGAAATCTCTATGTAGAGACATAGAGCCTTTAAAACAACAATTTGCTTTATCAACTGCCGGTGGAAATAAAGTAATGCCACTCGGCCTAACAGAATTTAAAATTAAAATTGGCGAAATGTGTGGATACATTGAAGCCATAGTCGTAGAAAAATTACCAAACCTTTAATTTTGGGAATTTTTAGAAAAAAATAACGCCCAAATTAATCTCACCGACAAGACTGTACGACTAACGAACGGTTACATAACAACAACACTTTCGTTTCATAAAGACGAAAATTATCAATTGGGCACTTATCAAAATTTTATTTCACCTTCCTTACCTTTAGTACAGGAGGAAAGCCAGGATTTAAGGGATATTTTTAAAGTAACTTGTTTAAATGATTATTTTATTATACCGAGTGAGCATACGACAATTAAATTAAAAATAGAAAAATTCGGTTCAGTTGAGTTAAAAATTTTTATTTTTGAAGAGAATGACGCATTTTTAATACTTAAAGGAATTATTTGCTCTCCCCTTGAATTTGATGACGACACTTGTACAATGCAATTAACCACCAAAAAACATAACCCAATAAAAATTTTTAAGGAATCGACCTTAGGCTACCTTAAAAAGGGGTTTAGGTACGATATAGATACCTTACCCGTCCTTAACAGTGAAGAGACACAAGAGATACAGGATGAAGAGAGAGTGACAATGGCGGACCACAAAATTAACCACATAAAAGTCGAAAAAATTAAATCGCATTTATACAATTTATTAGAGGAGTACAGCGATGTTTTCGCAAAAAGTCTAAAATATATGGGCCAGACGGACCTTGTAGAACACGTGATTGGCGTGGGTGACGCGAAAACCATACGTCAAAAGCCATATAGGGTATCTTATCAGGAAAAGGAAATTATAGACAAACAAGTAAATGAATGCTTTAGACAGGCGTTATAAGCGAAGGGGAGTCAGATGGGCAAGTCCGGTGGTACTGGTGAAAAAGAAGAGTGGAGAGACGCGGTTCTGTTGCGATTTTCGCCGCGTAAATCATGTTTCACGTATAGCTAACTACCTGATGCCAGTCATAGACGACCTTTTGACCTATTTAGGGAAGGCCAAATACTTCACAATACTCGATATGTTCAGTGGATTTTGGCAAACAAAGTTTAGCGACGATTCTAAACAGTATACAGCCTTTTGTTGCCCCGGCCAAGGTGGTACATACGTTTGGAACAAGCTATGCTTTGGATTATCGCGAGCTCCTGGAACATTTCAAAGATTGGCAGATATGGTTTTTCGTGATCTAAAATGGAAAACGCTCATGGTCTATTGTGACGACATCTGTATAAACGTGAAATTTCATACCCGTGAATTTAAAAATCAAACAAGTTTCATGGCTAATCGGGCAAAAAGGAGTTTTTTGTTTCCCTTATATTTTTCCGTGAGTAGCTTGAAAGCTTAACCTCACGGGGGTCCAAGATCTAATGGACACCTAATAAGTATTGACAGTTAACCGTTTCGTCCTTATGGGACTCCTCAGAACACTGCTGGTCAAGTGACAACTCTTGCGATTAACTTCGCAAGAGTTGTCACTTAACCGTGAGGTTAAGCTTTCAAGCTACCCACGGAAAAATATAAGGGAAACAAAAAACTCCTTTTTGCCCGATTAGCCATGAAACTTGTTTGACATCTGTATATTTTCAGAAACACTTTCTGACCATTTAGAAAAATTGCGCCCCGTTTTTCAAAGACTACGGGATGCAGGGCTAACACTAAGACCCTCAAAATGCGAATACATAAAAGAAGAACTAGATCTGCTCGGTTACACTGTATCGAGCCAAGGCCTAAAACCCGACAAAAAGAAATTAATTTCTATTGAAAATTTTCCAAAAATTAAAACACAAAAAAATGTCATGCAATTTTTAGGCCTTGCAAATTTTTATCGAAAATTCATAAAAAACGTTTCTGCTATAGCCAGACCGCTTCACGATTTAACCAAAAAAAAAAAACACCTTTCTTTTGGGAAGAAAAACATCAAAAAGCATTTGAGGAGCTAAAACGAAGGCTGATCACATCACCAGTTTTAGCGCATTATCAACCCGAAAAAGAATGCGTTTTACACGTCGATGCAAGCAGGCAAGGCCTAAGTGCCATACTTTTGCAAGAGGGGACCCTGTTGCCTATGCCAGTCGAAGTTTAACAAACGCAGAAAAAATATGTCAATCTCTGAATTAGAGCTAGCAGGAATAATATACAGTTTACGCTATTTTAGAACATTGGTATATGGTAAGCATGTGCGAATCATAACCGATCATCACGCACTATGCTGGTTAAAATCAGTTAAAGATCCCGTAGGAAGATTAGCCAGATGGGCAATAAAATTGTCAGAATTTGACTACACAATAGAACACAAAAGTGGAACAAAACACAGAGATGCCGAGGATGAAGAGGAACAATTAGAGTAGATACCCACGTTCATTATTGAACCCGAAGATATGGGAAAATTACAGGGAGAAGACGAAAGTTTGCGAGAGATCATAGACGGTTTACAAGATCCTGACAAAATTGGCAGTATTGGACTAAGAAAAAGAATAAAAAATTTTAGGCTTATAGACACAGTTTTACACAAAATAAATCCTAGGCCAGAAGGGCGAGAATTTTTACTAGTCATACCAAAAAATTTAATTGGAGAGATTTTATTTGCACATCATAACGAGCCGCTAGGAGGCGCTCACCTGGGAGTGGCCAAAACGACAGAAAAAATTAAAAATCGATATTTTTGGGACCATCAACAAAAACATATCGAAGATTTTATTAAAAGATGCCCAGACTGTCAAGCCAGAAAAGGACAACAAAATAGAATTCCCATAGGGCTATTACAACCTATGCCGATAGGCGTTCCTTTTGAGAGAGTGTCTATAGACCTTCTCGGGCCATTCCCATTATCAAAACTAAAAAATACAATGATTGTAGTCGCGACAGCTTATGCGACAAGATGGGCCGAAACAGCGCCATTGCCGGACGGAAAAGCAAATTCTGTCGCAAAATTTATGGTCGAAAAAATAATTACAAGACATGGATCGTCCAAATATCTGTTAAGCGACAGAGGGCAAATTTTTAGATCTGAACTAATAAGAGAGATGTTAAAAATGATGTGCGTCACAAGCCAGTTCACTACGTCATACCATCCACAGTGCAACGGACTAGTAGAAAGAATGAATAAAACTATCGCAGATATGTTATCAATGTACACAAATACATCACATACAGACTGGGATACATTTTTACCTTTAGTGACATCTACCTATAATTGTTCAAAACAAGCAACGACCCAGTACTCGCCATTTATGCGCTTGTCTATTGTAGGGAACCAATATTACCTATAGAAGCAAATATCATGATGAGTCCACCACCGAGTAACACGGAACAAATCCGAAACCGGGCACTCGCAGTGCGAAATGCCGCAGCGGAAAATATAAAAAATCAGCAGCAAAAAGACAAAATTCACTATGACGCAAAACACAGACACGCGGAATATAAAGATGGCGAGAAAGTGAAAGTTTTTACTCCAAAAGTAGGACGAAGCGAAAAATTATTGCTCAGATGGTTCGGCCCATATTACGTTACCCGCAGAAAGTCGGATGTGGATTACGAAATAAGAAAAGGACCATCAAACAAATGCAAAAAAGAAGTGGTTCATGTCAGCAGGATGCTACCTTACTATGACCCATGGACACCAGAAGTAGTCCCAGTGACAGAAAATTAAGCTGTCAATTTTTTTTTAAGGCCCTTATGGCAAGGCCCTTAGGGCAAAGCCCTTATGTCACAAATATTCCCCTGTATATAAAGACACTATTTAAAGTTAAGTGAAATAAAATAAAGGACGCTAGTTTAGTGAAGTGAAAAATAAATTTTTGTTCAATGCAAAATTTAAATTTTAAAAGTGATACCTACCTATAATTAAATAAATAATTTTATTTTTTATTTTCAGTGCAATTATAAATAAAACAATTAAAAACCGATTAGGAGGTGTACGGTATCATGTTATTAAAACACTACACCAGATAATATAACAAAGTGTCAAGCAACGACCGCTTTGAAAACTTTATCTACATAAATATAAACTGTTTATAGGAAATATAATATCAATAGTAAACGACCGACTAATTAGTGTTCACCAACCTAAGTTTAGAAAACAATTAGGTAGTAATAATAATAAATTAAATTAAATGTTGGGATAACACTCCCGCAAAGTTTAAAAATAAGTTAAAAATTATTGAAATATTTAACTTATAAGTATCAACTAATTAGATAAATTGTTGTAAAAACATTTAAGGAATATAAAAATTTTGATTAAATTTGTTGAGACAACTCGGAGTTTGTTTAATAATATCAAGCCGGACGTTTTAAAAACACTTAGAAGTTTAATATTTTTCGTAAAACATTTATATTAACGATCAAAACTTTATAAATAATTAAAGTATTTTTTTAAATAAATTAATATGTTGTGGAAATAAGCCACAACTTTATTTTGATAACTTTTAATATTTTGCTAACAAGGAACAGACAGCAATTTTTTTTTTTTATTTGTCAAACACACTGTGTTTTTTTTTATTACAATCTAGTCAGTAAGACTAATTAGCAATTTTGTTTTAACTTAATTTACTAGAAAAGTCAGATTTAAACTTAGGGTTCACTCAACAGTTCTCCCCGCTTTGTTTAGTCTGTAACTCACAATTATGTTGTGTTTATAGCATTATTTTGTTTTATGTGTAATTCACTTAGTTTACTAGCTCAAACGGCTTCACTCTTTTTAGTCGTCGAACTAGCATAGTATTGTCTAGAAGCTGAATTGCTTCCACATTCACATGCCGATGGAGTCTATCTTCATGGCTTTTTGCGTACTTTTTTATAGTCTCTGCTACAGTTTCGATTTTTAGATCTCGATGAAGGTCACTATTTCGAACGTACCAAGGTGCATTCACAATGTTTCTTAATACTTTATTTTGAAATCTCTGTACAACTAGAATGTTACTCTCTTTAGCACAACCCCATAGTTGAATACCATATGTCCATACTGGTTTCAGTATTTGTCTATAAAGCAGTAACTTATTATGAATTGTTAAATTGGACTTCCTTCCAATTAGCCAGTTCATTTTTCTATACCTTATCTCAAGTTCTTCTTTTTTTTTCTTAACATGTGCTTTCCAGCGCAATTTGGCATCAAGTGTCATACCTAGATATTTTGCCTGATTCGAATATGGTACTGGAATGTTGTTAATTGTTATTTGTATGTGATTTATCTTTTTGTTTGTAAGATCAACATGAATTGATTTGGTTTCATTTAATTTTATTCGCCACTTTGTGGTCCAACTGTGAATTTGGGTGACTGCATCCTGAAGTTTTTCTATGCATTTTTCAATAGATTTTTCTACCGTCAATAAACCAGTATCATCGGCAAATGTTGCTAAGTGACAATTTTCTGGCTTTGGGATATCACAAGTGAATAATAAGTATAGATAAGGGCCTAGTACGCTACACTGGGGCACGCCTGCTTGAATTTCTCTTAAATTTGAGTATGAGTCTTCCTGTTTTACACTAAAATGTCTATCAGATATGTATGATTCCAAAATATCCGAAGATTGTTTTGGCAGAAACCGTTTTAGTTTAAAATTAAGGCCTTCATGCCACACTTTGTCAAATGCTTGTGCTACATCTAGACAAATTGCAGAACAAACTTTTCCCTCTTCTAGTGCTTTTTCTATTATATTAGTAATTCTGTGTACTTGATCTATCGTGGAATGCTTGTCTCGAAAACCAAATTGATGAGATGGTATAATTTCTTGTCTTTCTATGATGGGTTTTATTCTTTTAAGCAATAATTTTTCATAGAGCTTGGATATAATTGGCAGCAAAGATATTGGCCTGTAAGATGACACGTCATGGAGTGGTTTTCCCGGTTTTGGAATCATGATAACTTCTGCAACTTTCCACAGTTTAGGTACATACCTAAGCATAAAAGACACATTAATTAGGTTGCATAGTTTTACGATAGCTTTTCTGGGGAGTTGTTTTATGTCTACCCCGTTAATAAGATCAAACCCTGGGGATTTTTTCGAATTAATATTTTTGATTTCTGTTAATATTTCTTTTGGGATGTAAGCTTAATATGGTCCTCGATTTGATGGGGTTCATTAAAATGAAAGTGTTCATCTGGTGCTTCGTGGGGCTGAAATGTTTTTTCTAAATGACTTGCAAAAATATCTGCTTTTTCTTCGTTACTCCTTGCCCACTGGTTGTTAGATTTTCGTATGGGTGGAATTTGGATAATTGGTCTTTTAAAATCTTTGGTTGCTTTCCAAAGGGAATAGTCGGTATTTTTATCATCTGTAAGTTCATTAAGAAAATGGTTAATAGATTCATTTTTTATTACTAGAATTTCTCGCCTAATGCGCTGCGTCATTTTGTTGAGATTTGTTTTGTCCCGAGGATCACGACTTTGCTGCCACTTTCTTCTTAGTTTCCTTTTTTCCAATATAAGGTCTCTAATTTCCTTTGGATAGTTTTTTCCCTTAAAAATTCTCTTTGGTTTTGGACTGTTTTCCCAAGCTGCTTGTTGAATATTTGTAACAAAATATTCAACTTCTTTATCGATTTGTTCCGGCGTTTGCAATGGTACTGATAGGTTTATTTTTTCTGACAGACTTTGTTTAAAACTAATCCAGTCAGTCAGTTTATTAACTAGTGAGATATTTGCTTCTTTCTTTATTATGTTTTTACTAAGAGTTAGAATAATAGGTGAATGATCTGAGTGTAAATAAAAACTTTCTTCTTTATCTACAAAACTTAAAGATATATTTTTTACTATAAAAAAATCAATTAGATCTGGAATTTTTCCTGGATCTGTTGGATAGTATGTGGGCTTACCAGTTGATATCGGCTCACATTGATATTCACTAATAGCTTGCAAAAGTTCTTTTCCTTTAGAATTCGTCAGTCTAGATCCCCAGTAGGTATTTTTTGCATTAAAGTCACCTCCAATTATAAAACGGTTTCCTAATTTTCTGAGAAAATTAAGATATTGATTTTTCTTTAGTAAGTGCCTTGGTGGTATATAGACAGCACTTATGACTAATGTATATGTTTTGGTTTTTACACTTACTAATGTAGCTTGAATCTCTATGGTTTTATATCCCATCTCCTCATAGTGTGATATATTTTCTTTAATTATTACAGCACTTCCCCCATGTGCAGTATTGCTAGGGTGAATTGTATGATACACTTTATAACCTTTAAATTTAATGTGAGACTGGTTAGTGAAATGCGTTTCTGATACAAGACAGACGTCAATTTTTTCTATGTCTAGAATAACTTGCAAGTCTTGCTAATGTTGCAAGAGACCATTGGCATTCCAAGCTAGGATTCTAAGATTACTGACCATTTTGAGGCATATTGGTAGCTCCGTTATTGCTACTTTCTAGTTTAGTTAATCGCTTATCAAGTTTGTTCAATTTCTCCAAAATGAATTGTAGTGTTTGTTCCATAGTATTTTGACTACTGATATTAATATCAGGTATAGTAGCTGTTGCTGCTACTTGGCTGTATGTCCTTGTCACAGAGTTTTGTGTGACTGTGTTTCTTGTCTGTTGGTTTTGTCTATTTGTACTCACGTTTGGTATGAGATTCGGTTTCTTAGGTTTATTTTTCAATTTTTGTATTTCCTTAGCAACAAGGCATCCTCTGTAGTTAGCAGGATGCTTGCCTCCACAGTGGATGCATTTTGGCTCAGATTCTTTTGGTTGGTGGTTCTTTAGCGCAATATTTTTGCGTGTGTCCATAAGATTGGCATCTTTTGCATTGAGGGACTAACTTTGAGGTTTTTAGTGCTTTTATTTTCACTTCAATCCCAAGGATACTGGAAATTTTAAAAATTTTGTTGATATCTTCATCGTGGCTAAATGTGAGCATAAACATGTTAAGAGGTTGTCTTGTTCTCCATTTAAGTTTGTTGCTGGCCTCCACTGCCTTAAATCCTTTTTTTTGTAGATCAGCTACAATTTTTTGTGGGTCACATGAGAAGTGTATCCTATTCGCTATTACTCTAATTGGCTTTATTTGTTTGTTTTCGTATGAGTGCCATTGATGCTTTATTTCATTAAGCATTTTAGTAACCAGCCGATAGCTGTCTACGTCTTGTACATTTATTTTAATATTTTCGTTATTTAAAACTTTTATTTTAACTCCTTGTATGATATTTAACTTTTCATAAATATCATTAAAATTATTTACGCCATTTACCATAATCGGTGGAGGTAATGGAGCTTTTTTAACCTTAGTAGGGGGTTCTTCATTTTGTCTTTTATTGGAGGGCTCTCCAGTGCCCGAGCTTTGTTGTGGTGGTGAGAGTGAAGTATCCATTCGACGTTTTTTCCAACCTTTTCCTTTTTGTCTGATCCACTCAGTTTCTCTTGCCAGATCGTCCTCATCAGTAATGTAGTCCATGTCAGACTCTTCTTTTTTAGTGACTTTTGTCTCTAAATCTGCAAATTTTCTTTGCATACTTTCCAGTTGACTTCGGAGATAATCCACTTGTACACTAAGTGAATTTTTTTCGTTTTCGGATTTTTTCCATTCGCTATATAAAACTTCTTCATTTTGTGTTCTAGCATGGCTATCCTGAAATAATTCGGCATTATCCATTTTTTCTTGATTTTGTTTGGGCTTTTCGCTAATTTTTAAAACAAGTTTCACAGGTGATGGTACATTTTTTTGCTTTTAAACATGATATATTATTTATAATACACATTGTATATAGATTTTTAACACAGGTTTTTCGCGCCCGAGGTTTATTGTAAACAAAACACACTTCGACTTTGACCTCGTTAGTACTATCATGCAGGTACGATGCAATATAACCGTACTGAACTGCGATCGAACGAATACTGAACAGACAGCAATAAAACAAATAAAACGCAAAATAAATATCGATTCGAAATGCTATTATTTATTATTTTATTAAAATAAATTTTAATTTTAAAAAGAGACATTTAATTTTAAACAAATCTAAAGGCATGTAAATAACATATATTTGCAAAGAATTTTTTTAGATGGAACTTCATATTGTGCATCATAGCAATTAAGGTCACAGAAGCCGAAAACAACCAATCCTACCTAGTAGAAGTCAGTGCCGGAGCATTTTGGAAGGCACTACCGCAAACTGTAGCATACGAAGCTACAATTCCGATTACATATAAAATGGACTGGTCAGAAGAGATCATGACAGAACCAGAGTTACCAAGATATATCTGCGAGTCATATGGCGACAATTGTAACTTGGTATCACACACACATGAGTTAGGGAAGGCATTTAAAAAAGAATTCGATTTGTTAAACGGTAACTGAGGCGGATCTTCGATGAGGGCACAAAAATCTCAACAAAATTTAAGGCCAAAAAGGGCACTAGGCTTCATCGGAGACGCTCTAAATTGGTGTTGTGGTGTCGCGACCGAAGAAAAACTCGATATAATTTCTGAGGATGACGAAACAGTAAAAAGGCAACTTAACACAATCAGTAAAGGGCTAGGCGAAACCCTTCACAGTATCGGGGAACAGTCAAAACATTTTTCCGATTACACTACAATAATTGGCGATACTTTTAAAGATACAGAACGTAAATAAAGAGGTTAAAGTAATCCTGAGGGATGAAGAAAGTTTTGCACGTCTCTGGCCAACCAGTATCAAAATTTAAGGCGAATAATATCTCTAACTCGCGCGCTAAGAAAACAAAAAATTATTAAATCATGCAAAGCAAGAAAAATCCCTATTGAAATAGTCAATCCAGAGGTTTTACGCAAAGATTTAGATAATTTGGAAAAACAAATCTATTCGTCAAATCAATGTTTGGCAATTTCAAAAGAAAATTTTACGAACTTCCAATATGCGACTGCAGCATCACCGAAAATAAAATTTTTATTCACACTAAAATACCAATTATACAACACAGACAAAAGTGGGTCCTTTATGAACCGAACCGAACCGAACCACCCTTCGCATGGTTCAATCAAACATGTACAATACCACACCAGGCATTGTACATCGCTGTCTCAAAAAATAATTACGGAAAAGAATAGATTAGACAAATTTCAGGTACAGGGCTACACTTTTGTAGACCTTATCACGACAAATTATGTTTTATTTCTAGGTTTTCTGCGGATAATATACAGGGACCAGAGTGCGCCAAAAAATTGTATCACGCCGCGTCTGTAGAAGAAATAAGTTCATACTGCCCGATGAATTGCCACTCGTTGATCATCTCAGAAATAAATGACATAACATACATACTTACACATCTGCAAGAAAAAACCTATCTCTCATGCGGTAGTGGAAAAACCGAGCTAAAAAACGTTTATAACAAAAAGGAGCTTTAAAAATTAAAATCCCATGCAATTGCCAGTTAAAGTCATCCGGAGAAATTATTATCCCACAAAAATTCCCATGTAACAATAAAATCGAGACGGCGAGCATAGTTCACATTATACCTGCAGTTTGGTAAAATCTAAAATCATTCATTTTAAGACCAAAAATGCAACACATGCAACCTACATATAAAGATATGCAAGAATGCCTAAACTCAAATTGGACACTAAATATACCACATTTAAATTTGACGTCATCAGAGACAACATTAAAACAAATTGAAAATTCAGTGGACACTATCATACCGCAAACATACGGTTTCAGCGATAAATACGGTATGGGAAGTCACGGAATTTTTTTGCTATGGAATTTTCTGCTCAGTGTCGACTGCATACCTATTTTTTCATCATCCGATTGTAAGTCTGGCAGCATCACCAGTTCAAGTTGCTAACGCACAAAATATTTTAAACCAAAAACATTCAACTAAAGGTAGACCCCGTATAGAAATCCTAAACTTCATCAGACACAAAAAGTATTATACTGGGGATTTCTTTCAAATTCGCAACAATGTTGCCAGTACTTTTATAACTTGTAATTTTGATGTAGGTACATAAGTAAAATGGTAACTAATAAAAATCAAAATAATATTTTGTTTTTGAATTCGGCTTACGTTTTGGATTGCTATACATGTACCTGTAATAGAATATGTTTACCATCCTATGTGAAAAAAGGATTGTTTTCATTGATTTTTTTTTGAGATCTTATCATTAATAATGTTTTTCTATACAATTTAATTCTAGGTTGTAAGTATAACCTCTAGATATGTATGTATGCATGTCTGTCTGTGTGCCTATATGCACATATATATATATATATATATATATATATAAATGTTTGAAAAAAAGTTTTTTTTTAAGTTAGAATATGTTATCCAATAATCAATCGGTAAATTTTTGTTTACATAGGTACCTAAACTTAACAAAAATCATAAAACATTTGCTTTTAAGTCCCTGTTTTTATAGATCTATGTGGCCGTTTAAATCCTTATATATTTTGAATTAAAAGGAAAGTATAAATTAGAAATAATCAGCTAAAGTTGGTTTTTTTCGAAGATTGTTGATTGTCGATTTTTATAGAACGTACAACGATTAGCACCAAATTGCAATTTTTGTGCAGTCAACCAACTTGAGCTTGTTTTTTGCAGGAACACAAAATAACTAGCGGCGATATCCTGTAATGCAAACCATTTTTTTTTTACTGCACATGCGCACCTCTCTCTTTCTGATCACATAAAATTATCTTCCTCTTACTAACTTCACATATGCTCGACCACAGCTGAGAGGGAGATATTTTATGTGAGAAGAAAAAGTACGGTAGCGAATGCGCAGTTTAAAATATTGATTTGGTTTTCGGTTTTCTGAAAAAAACGGGACCCCATTTAAGTGTGAAAAACGTTCAACTGAAAGTAAGTTTAATTAAATTTCTTTGGTGTGAGGTTAGAGTTCATAAATAGTTTAATAGTTTTGTATTCCTAGGTGGTATTTCAAAAGTTATTAAAACGAGATTACTAAACTGCACTTTTAACTATTAATTATTGTTCTCACTACAAATGTTTTCGGTATAAAAATAACTCTTGCTTTTAGTCCAAATAAATTTAATTTAAATGTTTTGATCACGAAAGTTAAAAAAACCTTTTCTTTATATAATATGTATATATATATATATATATATATATATATATATATATAGCTTAAAAAAAATAGTCTACAAAACTCCCCTGGGCAACTCTGGAAAACTCAAAAAGCTTTTTGATTTGATTTAACGCGAAAATGGAACGTCGCAGAGAAAACCTTTGTTGACAAAAAAAAATTGTGTGAAGTGTAAACTTTAACAAGGCGAAATTAATAATACTGGCCTTCATCTGCATCATCATATTGCTCGCTGAATGTTCCTCTCACAGTTAGTCGACTCGAGCCGACTTCACCCGAATGAGCGTTACATAGCCGAGTCTGACGGCTCAGTTCAATTCAGTACCCACAAAAACTACTAAACGCGCCTAAAGAAGTTTACACTTCAAAAATTCCTTTACAATTTTTCTTAAAGGTTATAGCTCTAGACTTACATGTATAGAAGATAGAGGGCACCAAAATTGACAAAAATCAGTTTTTTGCATTTTACGCAAAAACGGTAAGTCGTAGGGAAGAATTTTATTTTAGAGAAATATTACCCATACGAGTCTTTACAATCAATCTCCATAGTCTATAGGTCTACAACAACATGTTTAGAAGGTAGATGGCAGCTAAGTTGTCAAAAAATGTGTTTTTTTTTGTAGAAAGAAACTTTATAAACATAAAATGTTAAAGGACACAATTTTCTACATTCTTTCCTTTTGGGCCACAGGTTTACAACTACGTGTAGAACATATAGGGCGCCAAATTTGCAAAAATTATTATTTTATTTTATGCAAAAACGGTAGGTCCTAGAAAAACACACTATAGACAAGAAATCTCCAGGACGCCATTCTCTACAATTCACCTATGTGAGTCACAGCTCTATGACTTATGGTTTTTGCGTAAAATGCAAAAAAGTATATAATGGGCATTTTTGGCACCCTCTGTCTTCAACACATGTGGTTGTAGAGCTGTAAATTGTCATTGTCGCATTGTAGAGAATTGTGTCTTGATCATTTTATGTCAATAAAGTTTTTTTTATGACTTACCGTTTTTGCATAAATTGCAAAAAACATAATTTTTTGAAATTTTCTCCTAAACGTGTGGTTGTAGACCTATAGACTATGAAGACCGATTGTAGGGAATCCTATGGGTAATATTTCTCATACATTAAATTTTGTCCCTACGACTTATCGTTCCCGCGTAAAATGCAAAAAACTGATTTTTGTTCGCTATTTTTCAGAAAAAAAATTAATAGCGGCAACCATGTAGACCCAACGTCACCCTTGCATCATTTATCGTTGCCTTTGAGAGGTTATCCGAATAAACGTGTGTTTTAGTTGTTTTTTTGGGATATTTATCACAAAATAAAGATTTTTTTTGTATTAAATTTAAAAATGCCTAAGAAGTGCATTCTGTGTGATAAAAGTGACGAGAAGTGGCTGGATTTATCATTTCACCGGTAAGTTTGAATCTCTTCCAGAAACCGTCATATTGTTTACGATTTGGTAAGACAGTGGTGTGGTTTATAACTTTTTTTACAAAATATTAGTGATTTACTTTACAAAGAAGTTTTAAGAAACATTATTTATTGTTGCAAATTCCCTTATTTTCCCACCTCTAGTGTTTGGGTTTTTTTGGAGAAGTTTCTTAATTTATTCTGGCAATAATATATAACTCTAAAAAATATATTTCTTATGTAAACAACCATTTTCACTCTGTGATGTTATGTTCGGTTGTCATGCTACTGTACAGTTATTAAACATTTTAAAAATATTCAAATTTATGAGTTTACTAGGTTCCCCACTGATCCAAACAAGAGAGAGCTTTGGAGGGAGATTATTGGCCTTAATAAGGAAAAAATTCTGTCAAACTGGGCATGTCTTTGTTCTGACCACTTTGATCCTCAGTATGTTCGTTTAGCACCTAGTAGGCACTATCTTGTACCAAATGCCTTGCCCAAGGTCAGGTGTTAAAAACTAGTTCAAATTAAGAAAACTACTTACTACTAGTGGTTAGTAGTTAAATATTCAACTATCTCTTTTTATTATAAAGTATACATAATATATTATCACTGGTTGTTTTTGATGTTCGATCATCATGCAATGATGTAAAAAATTAGTTAGAATTAACAAATATAACTATAAGAAGAAAAAAGGTAGTACCTACTTTTACACAGAAAAAAAAGAGTTTTAACTTCCTTTTCACTTACTTACTGCATAGTCCCTGGTGATTAATTAAAAGAGAGCCTTGAGTCAAATGGATTAAAATATTGTTCTTTATTCTTATATTTGCCAAATTTATTAATGTTTGTATATACAGGGTGTCCCATAACTTAGGGGCCATAGGCCAACAAGTGATAGAGGAGGTCATGTCTGATCAAAAACTTGTTGTTTTTTTAACTTTTGTGATAATACCTTTTTAAAAAAACGCAGTGAAAATATGAAATTACGTAGTCTTGTATTAGAACAACAGCAGTAAATTGAAATTAATTTTAAAAAATTAATTTGAAAAAAGTTAGTCAGTCAATTTTTTTAGAAAATACTATTTTTCTGGTATGAACTTTTATGAATGCCATATTAAATGCAATGTTTTTTAAATATTTTTTGTTAATAAAAGCAAGTCTCTAGCGAGACATAATAATGAAATATTATTGATATATTTTAAAAGAGAAAGCAAAAATTAATTAAAAAAAAATTATTATTTTTTATACATTTTCGAGGTTATTTTGACAGCCCGTACCTCCTCCACTTGTAATATTATCAAAAAAGGAGTACCACATTTTTTAATCACAATTAGCTGAGTATTCAGCTGGCTGTGACAGATTTTTTTTGTATAACCCGTTTTCACCCACTCCTCTTTAAAAATCCTATATCTTAAAAACAGATGAATGTTGACCCCATGTTATATAAACTTTTTTCTTGGAAATAACCTCCTTTATCACCTGCTGCACTATGGCGCCTAAGTTATGGGACACCCTGTATAATAATCACTTAATTATAAATAATATTTTTTCATTTTTATTTTATTTGGTAAATAAAAATTAAATAGATTTTTTATGGAAATCAAAAGTATTTTGTTGATAAAACTGAATAAGTCATATTTTTTAACATTTGCAAATGTAAAAAAACACAGACTCATACCAAATATTTTCTAAAAAAACTAATTTCTAGAGTTTAATAAACTAAGAATGGATTTTGGTAAAATAAACCAATCCAGTGCTTTTTATTTCGAGGCAAGAGTTTTGGTGATAAAATATAACAAAAAATCTATATTATAAGTATAGGCTGTCCCATTTTTATCATTTAGGTGGTTTCGGAAACTTCTAGAGAAGATTGAAGAAAAAACGACTACACCTTAGTGTGCTTTAATTTGAAGAGAATAATGATAGTAAACATCGCATATCAATATTATAAACATAGAAACCGAAAACACCCAAAAGTGTCGAAAATGCACTCTGTACACTAGGGGATCAAATATCCTGATGCAAAAATTTTGATAAATATCTCAAGGTCTGAGTATATAATTCGAAGCTTTTGACTTTTTTTAACAGAACAAATTTACTACACCAAGGTGAAAGAGTAAAAAGCTAAAAAAAACATCTTTTGACATTGACAATTTGAAATAAAAAGAAACACTTTTACCTGTGTTTTAAATTTTAGGGATTAAAGTAACACTTTTCTATATCCAGAAAAAATAATATAAAGTAGATTTCCTAGCTTTAGGGAAAAATAATAAAAATCAAAACTACGGATATTACCAGCTGTAAATAAGTTATTGGTTTCTAATATTATAAATCGATGAAAAAATTAATTCTGTAAAACGAGTCATTTAAATAGAATGGCTGTCAAAGCTGTACCGGTAATATTTTACACTTATTTAAATTTTATAATTTTGGGTGCAAAAATTTTATAGGAAAATGTCTATAATATATTTATTTTACATTCAACAAAATCTGCACGCCCATGGTTTTTCATTGATTTCTCTTTTATACCTCTTACAGTGTTGCCTGCGAGGATTCGGCGAAATTTTCTGAGATTTCATGCATGATGAATGAATTTGCGTATTAAATAATGGGGATGCGTCTTCTAGGGTTCCTTGAATTTCTTTGTTTTAAACACAACAAAGATACACTATGAATATGATGTATTATTCGGTGTCACGTGCCTTTTCCTACTTTTGTTTTTAGCCTATGTAAGTATAAAACTTCTCAAAAAATATTCAAAAAAATCGGCGTCACTAAATTTAAAAGAAAATACACCCGAAATCGTAATCAACTACGGTCACACAAAGTTTCAAATCGAATTGAAAGAACAAAAAGATTTATTCTCCCTTCAAGTCGTCGAAAACATTGTCAATTGTGGCTCCGGCGAATAAAAAATTCGTAGTATATTTAAATGCCGGTATATTTTATTTATACACGTGCTTAATGTAATTTGTATAATAAATAATTTTTATAAATGTTTTATACCTGCACTGCGCGTCGTAGTCCGCAAATGGGAGAACTCACTTTCACCGTGATATTTCATGTCAAATTCTACGCGAAAAGATTATTGAAGAAATATTATAGTAAATCATGGAGCTAACCCATTTGCCGACAAGCTAATTGCCACATAGAAGAGGTCGCCAAGTATAATTGTATATTATTACAATGTTAATAATTTTTATGAATCACAGGGGTGAGATTGAGAGATGTAAGGGGAATAAATTATAATGAAGGGCGTATACCATAGAAAAAAATAAATGTATGACATACATAATATTATTAATTAAATAATTTCTATAATGTTCTTTAAAAGGTGCAAAACGCACACATTGTTTTGAATGTATAATAAAACAAATTGTGGAATGTATAATCAAAGGTGTATTAAATTAAACATATTTTTTCAAATGTTATCGAATGATATAAGTATAAGCAGGCCAAGTAAGCAGGGTTGCCAGGGTATAAATATTTCTAAAATGAACTGAGAACAATTAAATTATTTTTTCTCATTTTTTGTAATTTTTTCTCTTTTTAATGTAAACATATGTAAATATTTATTATGTCCTAACATCGTCTGTGCATTAATTTTTTAGATCCACCTATTCTACTCGTTCTCAACAGGAAGAAAGAAGACATGGAAGAACGACGAGAGCCTGACATAACCAAGACGTCACAACAGGCCTAGCAAAGCGGCCAAAAAGATCAACCAAAGTAATGCAAAAGACGAAAAAGTGGTGAGCAGGGCCGATTAGCACTGGTGTACAGCAGACAAATCGCCATAGAGCCAACCCACCAAGTAGTCAACCCATACAGAGCTAACGGCCAATACCACAAGGCAACAGCCGATAACACAAAGCAACAGCCGATATCACAAGGCAACAGTCGATACCACAAGGCAAGACAGCTACCCAGAGCGCAGCATGAAAAACCGGGGGGAGCCAACCCTAAACCCCCGCCAGTCGTGCCGCCAAATCAAACACGACAAACAGAAAAAAAGGACCTACCACCCAGGTCTTCCTGAGGGAATGGACCGCACAAGTCAAACCGAGATACGGGCAGTTGGCAGCAAAGCGAGATCTGAACATTTTTAAGGCAGCGTGCAAGACCCACAAATTCGTCACGGCAACACTGCGGTTGATACTTCTTTACAAACCTACATTGGACTAGGTTGCGTCACATGAAGAATGCAAAACAATCGGAACGAGTAGCATGGTGGTGGATAGACAATTATTTTAGTTAATTAGTTTTTATAATTTATTAGGTACAGACGACTGTTATTATTGTTATATTTTTTGTGAAAAATAGTTTAGGATTTTTTTAAAAGCAAGGGGGATGTGTCAGGATAGAAAATATTGTCCTATTAAGTAAATGACACAAGTTACGTTTATAAGCAAGTGCACATTAACCCTAAACAATCTAAGGAATTGAACTTCTGTATATAGTTCAAATTGTATTAAAAGTAATAAATTGTGTACAGAAACTATTATAAACAAGGAGCGATTAATGGGTTTTCGATGATGTTTATACAGGAAACAAAACACATCTCGATATCCTATTGTTACGGGTTCTCCACAACAATTAAAACTCGCAAATGTCCAAAACGATACGTCAATTTATTTCGACAAATTATGTACAAAAACACTCACTTAAACTTGCTAATAATTCACTACTTTAATCCGCCTATTAACTTCGCGTTAACATCTAGCGATCACTACCATTCGTTATCTTTGACTGCCCGATACACGACGTCCGGCCCTATATATAAGGGTCTGCCTACTATTCGAGAATTTTCCATCCTTGTTCGATTCAGGATTATACCACCCTTTTCTAGAACGCGGACCGTTCGCACACCAGTTTGTCACAGATAACGCAACTAAAACCTAGACTAAGAATACAAACATAAAATACGTCAACCTAATACTACACTAAACCTAAATAAATTCTAACTATAAAATTTAAATAACTTAAATTTGTAACACTATCCTCCTCTTCAGGTTTGATCGTCTCGATCAACATTTCCCAGGTAAGGTTTTAGTCTGTCTAGATGGACAAATTAATTCTCTTAACAACTTTATAAGGCTCTTCCCATGGTGGTGTCAACTTAGGTGATCTTCCTTTCTTGCGTTGAGGATTGTATAGCCAGACTTGATCATTCTCTTTGAACCCTGAAGAGTTTGCTTTCAGGTCATATCTCGCTTTCATGCGGTCACTGGCTATTTCTCTTCGCTCTCTAACCACTTCATGGATATCGTGCAGCTTTTGCCTTAAACGTTCGACATAGTCATTAACCTCTAAGTGTTCTTCTTCAGGTGAACCAAACATGATATCACATGGTAAACGCAGTTCTCTACCAAACAGGATACTAGATGGAGTAGCTCCTGTCGTATTGTGAATGACGGTTCTATAGGCCATCAAAAACAATGGAATATATTGGTCTCAATCTGTTTGGTGCTCATCAACAACTTTGCAAATATGTTCTTCTATTTTATTAAATCTTTTAACCATGCCATCTGACTGCGAATGTAAAGCAGTAGTCTGTGTTTTATGTATTCCTAAAAGGTCACAGAGATTCTGGAAGAGCTTTGATTCAAAGTTTCTTCCTTGATCTGAATGTAGTTCCAAAGGTATGCCAAATCGGCTGAAAACATCATTTACCAAAATTTCTGCAACTGTAGCGGCCTCTTGGTTAGGCAAAGCAAAAACTTCTGGCCATTTGCTAAAGTATTCCATGACAACAAGGATGTATTTGTTGCCCTTTTTAGTTTCTGGAAATGGTCCGGCCACATCAATAGCAATGTGTTCGAATGGCAGACCTATGATGTTTTCTTCTACTATCAGTGAATCCCATTGTGCCCACAGTGATTTGAATATCACCCCTTGGTTTGCGATATCTTGCCATGATGGTCGTGGCTTGTTCTCTTCTTTCAATCGCAAGATAGGTCCTACATCTTTGTCGTTAAGTTGTGTGGTTCTAATCGAAGCCGACATCCATTCTTCATCTGGTTCTAACTTTATCTGACACACGTAGGTAATTCCTTCTTTCTGGTCAATTCTCCTGCAATGTTTACAATCTTCAGGGCAAGGTCTTCTGGACAATGCATCTGCATTATTATGCACCCTTCCCGCTCGGTGCTTAATTTGATAATGGTATTGTTGTAGCTTTTCTATCCATCTCGCGACTTGCCCCTCAGGTTGTTTCATTTTCATGAGCCACTGTAACGCAGCATGATCTGTTCTAATCAGAAACTCTTGTCCGTTGAGATATTTGTGAAAGGCATCTACGGATTTAATGATGGCTAGGAGCTCCTTTCTGGTAACACAATAATTTCTCTCTGGTTTGGATAGCTTCTTGCTGACAAATTCGATGACCCGTTCTTCTCCATCTTGTACTTGGGAGAGTACTGCTCCTATGCCATCGTTGCTCGCATCAGTATCTAATATGAATTTTCCTTTTGCAATGGGATATGCAAGAATCGGACTAGAACATAATGCTGCTTTTAGTCTTCTAAATGCTTGGTCACATTCGGTATTCCATTTGTAAGAAGTTTTATCTTCTACAAATCTTCTTGATACACTTAACTTCTTATACTTTGACTATCGTACTACTTGTTCACTATTAACTAAGCCTGGGCGTTAGGTTCTCAGCTTACAACTAACTGCTAAACTCTTTTGGAGATGCTTTTATTACAAACCGTTTGCCATTGATAGTGTTACAAATGTCAAAAACAATACGTCAATTTATTTCGACAAATTATGTACAAAAACACGCACTTAAACTTACTAATAACTTGCTAATAATTCACTACTTTAATCCGCCTATTAACTTCGCGTTAACATCTAGCGATCACTACCATTCATTATCTTTGACTGCCCGATAAACGACGTCCGGCCCTATATATAAGGGTCTGCCTACTATTCGAGAATTTTCCATCCTTGTTCGATTTAGGATTATACCACCCTTTTCTAGAACGCGGACCGTTCGCACACCAGTTTGTCACAGATAACGCAACTAAAACCTAGACTAAGAATACAACCATAAAATACGTCGACCTAATACTGCACTAAACCTAAATAAATTCTAACTATAAAATTTAAATAACTTAAATTTGTAACACTATCAGTGGCAAACGGTTTGTAATAAAAGCATCTCCAAAAGAGTTTAGCAGTTAGTTGTAAGCTGAGAACCTAACGCCCAGGCTTAGTTAATAGTGAACAAGTAATACGATAGTCAAAGTATAAGAAGTTAAGCGTATCAAGAAGATTTGTAGACAAGATGTATTTAAGTACAATGTAAGTAGTAAATATAAGTATTATAATAAAACCATTACAACTAACTTAAACTGTGTTACGTCACGATAAAACCCCCTCGTGATGAATACGTAACTTTCATATATGGTCATAACGTGTATATTTGATTCAGCGCTAACACCATTTGTGGCGATCCATATAAGTATTACTTGATTTCCTAATTTGGTAATCAGCTAAGTAGTGGTAAAACATTTGAATATTTTATTACTATAAATGGATATATAATAATTTTAATACCATATATGGTGAATTATTTAAGGAAGTTCATGCACAAATGCGATACCATATATGACTATTTTTTATTCTTGATAAAACCTCTGTTTATTTTATTACTATAAATGGCTCGAGAATAAATTTTATACCATATAAGGTAAATTATTTTCTTATCTTGCATTTTTTGCACCAATTTTTAATTTAATATAAAAGGAGGTACAGGATTTTCGGAGGCCTCTTTTCACCTGTTAGCAGTCGTCGCCGATAGTCTTCAGAAGTTTTTCAAAGTTTTATTGCTCTAGTTGCTTTATTTAATTTTCTTTACTGCTTTTCAAAATGATAAATTAATTTTATAACAACAATAATTCACCCTGTTTTTATTAGCTTTGGCTCCGGCAACTTGGCTTCTAAAAATAGTCCTTTTGAATAAATCACTGTTTTAAAAGAATTCATAAAACAAAATGAATCAAACAGACAAACGTAAAAAAAGGGATTTCTTGTATTTACGATTCATTTTACCTGTTCTGAATTTGTTAGTTAAATTGTTTGATTTATTTTAATTTATTAACTGTTAATTAAAATTTGTTGTTTCCCGCTTTGGCTTCTGCAACTTAGCTTTATAACAACAATAATGCACACTGTTTTTACCAGCTTTGGCTCCGGCAACTTGGCTTCTAAAAATAGTCCTTTTGAATAAATCACTGTTTTAAAAGAATTCATAAAACAAAATGAATCAAACAGACAAACGTAAAAAAAGGGATTTCTTGTATTTACGATTCATTTTACCTGTTCTGAATTTGTTAGTTAAATTGTTTGATTTATTTTAATTTATTAACTGTTAATTAAAATTTGTTGTTTCCCGCTTTGGCTTCTGCAACTTAGCTTTATAACAACAATAATGCACACTGTTTTTACCAGCTTTGGCTCCGGCAACTTGGCTTCTAAAAATAGTGCTTTTGAATAAATCACTGTTTTAAAAAATTCTTAAAACAAAATGAATCCAACAGACAAACGTAAAAAAGGGGATTTCTTGTATTCACGATTCATTTTACCTGTTCTGAATTTGTTAGTTAAATTGTTTGATTTATTTTAATTTATTAACTGTAAATTAAAATTTGTTGTTTCCCGCTCTGGCTTCGGCAACTTAGCTTCATAACAACAATAATGCACACTGTTTTTATCAGCTTTGGCTCTGGCAATTTGGCTTCTAAAAATAGTGCTTTTGAATAAATCACTGTTTTAAAAGAATTTATAAAACAAAATGAATCAAACAGACAAACGTAAAAAAGGGGATTTCTTGTATTCACGATTCATTTTACCTGTTCTGAATTTGTTAGTTAAATTGTTTGATTTATTTTAATTTATTAACTGTAAATTAAAATTTGTTGTTTCCCGCTCTGGCTTCGGCAACTTAGCTTTATAACACTAATAATTTAAATTGCTTTGACCAGCTTTGGCTTTGGCAACTTAGCTTTTAAAAACGACGTTCAACCAAAGTCTGTATTTTACTATTTTGCTAATCCAAAGTAACTAAAATAATGCTGTTTTTATTTTAGTTTCCGACTTAAATTGGTTTAATCTTTTTGTATATATTTAAACTAGAGCAACAGTTTTCCACTTCCGCTAAACACTGGTGCTATGCTTTCTGGCTTAGGGTTTTTTTCCGCTTTGTGCATTGATTTTTGCTACATGTCAGTTCTCGCTTTTTCATAAACTACCTAACCGCTTTCCGTTTTAACCTAATATATATTTACGCGTCATTGCCTGTGCTAAATTAAAGTTAAAATTTCCTCGTTACATTCTCTTGAGAGTATATTTGTTTTTTTTTTTAATTTTATTTCTAAGCTGATGAATTTAATTTTGGTAAATCATTTTTGTTAATTAAGTTTTATTAAAAGATATGAAGTGAAAAATATTGTTCCTTTGAAAAATAATAAAAATTATATTTTTGAATTTAATTATAGTATTTTTATTTTTTTTTATGTTAATTATTTTATTTATTTCTTTTTGCCTGGATTTCTCCACTGTCTAAAAGCTACCCGAGAGGCACAGGAGACTCTAAGCTCCTTTATTTCTTAGAGTGGCGCCCGAGGTTCTTCGTTTCAAGTTTTCTGGAGGATACCGCTAAGGAAATTTTGATATGAACCCTGTGACGTCAAACTATAGGGGTAATTGTGCTATTTGAAGAGATCTTTGAAATGGAAACTTAAGCCCAAGTGGCAATGACCATTCGCAACTCTCGATAGTACGAAACTTTCTTATAAGCTGTGATCTTTCAACACACGGCCTTAGTTTACTATATGATCCGGAATAATCACTGCCTTCTTTTATTAATTAAAAATAAACGACGGCACAATTATAGCCTCGCTTTATTTCAATAATTCTCAATTGTTTACCATTTAGACAGAAGCAAAGAAAGAAAAAAAATCAACTTTCTGAGACAAATTTTAGTTGAATTTTGCCATCTGTGGAAACGCACCTTGTATTTTCTAGTTATTAATTAATTTGTTTAAACAAGTAAAGGAGAGGTTAAGAAATCCTGTTCGACATAATGGGGGGTTAGTTTACGTAAAATTTGAGAGTGAGCGTAAATTAATAAAAAATAAATCCGATTTGAAAAATCTAACAAGTGATGCTAACAGAGATTAAAAACGTATAAAAGGACTAAAAATTTTTGTTTGCATAGGCTTTTCTATTTTGGGCTACAACTGTAAGTTCTCTTTTTGCGAATTTTAGTTTTATTTTCTTAAATTTCGGTAGTGTTTTTGTATTTTTATACACATTTCTTTTGGGGTTTGTTCACACTAGCCAATAATAACATGAAATTTGCAAAAATGTTTTTAAAATTGTTTATTTTTATTTTTCTTATAGGGTACCAAATATATGCAAACAAAAATATTTAAGTATTTTTTTGTTTATAAAAATTTATAGTAATATTACAAAATGTGCCAAATAAGGGGAGCTCTGCTTAATGCAAATTCATTGCATTTTCAAGCTATTTTTTTAGCGATTGTTTATTTGTACTTTTCTATTTTTTAATTTTTCTTTAATTTAAAATACGTACCTACTTTTCACCTTTTAGGACATTTGCTTTTAACTAGGCTTTTTATTGGAAAACCTTAAGTGTTAAAAAATATTTGAGAGAACTGAGTTTTTATCCACTTACACAATGTATAAACTTTTTTAAATAACCATATTTTAATTATAAAATTTTATAATTATGAAAATAGCTCACATAAACATAAGGTTAATGTTTACAGGATTTAATGTTTTTTGTTGCAATTGTGCAAAAAAATTATTATGTAGTAGTAATTTTTACCTAGTGGGCCTCGTTAATAGCTTCGATTTTTACCTTCCTAGCCCGCGTAGCAATAATTAGAGAAGGTATTAGTTTTGACGAAAATTTTTTTTTTGAGATAACGTCAAAAATGTGTTACTGGGTGTATTTTGACCTAGCTTAGCAATATCGTCGTGTGTGTGCATGTGTGTATATTATTCTGTCCGTAACACGATAGCTCCTAAACCGTTGAACCGATTTTCATAAAAATTTTAGGTAAAATAGTGTTTGACACTTCTACGAGCTTATTAGATTTTGGTCATAATCTATTAAGGCTAATGACAGTTTTTTGACAATTAAAATTTTTTAAAAATGCTAAGTTTTTAATGGCGCGTCGTAACAATATGTGGTTTTCGGAATGTAGTAGACTACAGTTTGCTTAAAAATTTGTGTTATAACCAAGAGCTTTAGTTTCTGAGATATTTACAAAAAACTGTTTTCAAGGCTGATATATCATGGCTTCACTTAAAGTGTGCTAATAGGCTAGCTAGGAAGGTATCAGATCCGTCATGAATCCATTTATTTTTATATAACAGGCCTGTGGGTTATTATTTGAGCTACCAATTTGATAAGATAGTTGTGCAGGAGAAATAGTGTAAAAGATATATACGGCGTTATCTTGAAACACATTTGGATCGATTGCGCTCCCTAGGGGCAAAACTTATAAAAAAAATAGACAGCTAGAAAATAAAAAAAATTGGCAGCTAGAAAATAGGTACGTGAAGGCCGACGTGCGTGCCAAGTTTCATTACTCTAGCTTAAACCGTTCAGAATTAAAAAAATATTTTAACACTTTTTAACTGTGTTAATTTTGGGTGTTAACATGTCAGGCAGTGGGATTATTAGTAATCGATTAACAAAGGTGTTGTAAAATCTTCATCAAAAAACCCACGAAAGACGCTATGGCCCCAGACTATAAACAACAATTCCAAACCAGGGGTGAAAAATTATTAAAAAAAGTTTTCTGTGCTTTAACTGGCATTCCTATACTGTGGTATTGACCGTGATTGGAAGTTTTAGAAATTTATATTCATGGCTGGTTTTGGTAGCCTAATTGGTAGGGTGTTGGCGTACAAAGCCAAATGTTCAAGTTCCGGCTGAAGTACAGGAAACTTTTTTATAATTTTTCCTTCTTTAATTGCACCCCTTGGAATTGTTGTTTACGGTTTTGAGTAAAACTTTGCATTATTGCACTTTGGTCCTTAAAATTATTATTGGCAACACGATTAAAAATGTTTATACATAAAGGTGATCTCATGATTTTAGACGATAATACTTACGTCTAATGTGATTTTCCAATTTAACATTAGAAAATCGGTTGAATGGTTGGTTGTGTTAATACCCTAAAAAATGGCGTTCCTATACTGTGGCACCATTATTGGAAGTTTAAAAAATTTATAATAATTATCTTGGTGGTACAAGTGGTAGGGCGTTGGGGTACAAAGCCAATGGTTCCAGGTTCTTGTCCTGGCTGAAGCACCATAAAAAAAATTATATTTTTTTTCCTTAATTTCATCCCTGGTAAAATAATATTGTTTCGTGTAGCGACTTTTATGTGTGTGCGCCTGGCCAGCAATTTTGACGCTGTCGCTCCCTTTATCTCCTTTTAAGATAGTTGTTAATCACCGCCAGGAGCGATGTATTTTCTACAAGACTTTAAATTAAAGGTAGTTTTTTAGAATATTCTGTGGTTTGTGCTAATCATTTGATAATATTTTTAGTGATGATGAACACCTTACTTCGTTATGTGAGTTTGTGGTTTATAAAATTCAAAAACCGAGGCATCCCGAAGCAGTGCGAAGGATATTTTGCCTATCAGAATCGTGCCTCTTAGAAAGAGATCCTCAAACCTACAGTATTTGTACTTTAAAGCCTTTATGTGATATATTTGCTTTGATTAGAGATAATATAAATCCTCAGCTTTTCAGTATTCAGTATATGAATGGACAAGTGCGCACTTACTCTTCGACAGACAGGTAGGTTTAAACTTGTTCAAATAAGATTTAAGTTTAGCAATAAAAAAAAATATATATATATTTACAATAGTATCCTTGAACTATACAGGGTGTCCCAAATAAAAGCAACTGCATGGGGATTTCCGAAACGGTAAGTGATACGAGTTTGTTTAAATGAGAAAAAAGTTGCGCCATTCTAAGCCCAATCAGATGCTGTATCAAAATTAACGCAACTACGGCCTTTGTTTTACAGCCGACCAAGTGAAAAACATTTTTTTAAATAAATTCACATTTTCCGTCATTCAAAGATAGGCTTATTATACATGGTTGAAAAGCTCTTTTGATACTCTATTGACGTATAAATTCAATATGGCAATCATAAGAAATAACAAAGTTGGCTATGGGTTCAAAAAAACTAGAAAGCCTAGAAAAAACTTGTTTACGTCATTCGATTGACCCTAGTTGCTAATAAAAAACTACCAAATTTCATTAAATTTGTTTGCAAGATCTAGGCGGTTTTCAATTTTTTAAAAAACACAATTTTTAGTTTTTGCTCGATATTTTAGTAACCCCTGTAGATATCTTTAATATTGATACAGCACCTGATTGGGCCCAAGCGCAACTTTTTTCTTATTTTAATTTAACTCGTATCTCTTACCGTTTCCGAAATCCCCATGTAGTGGCTTTTATCTGGGACACCCAGTATACTGTGTCCACAGATTGAGTGCCGGTACAAATGACAAAAAAATTGATTTAGATTCAGATTTTTTGGAAATTACCCTGGCTTGGTCTCAAACTCAGATGTTAAGAAAATAAGCCAAATCAATTAATATACAGAGTGGTATAGTAGGCTGATTTGATGATGTAAGGTATAAACGACAAACAAATTTTGATTTAGATTCTGATTTTCCGGGAATTGCTCCTGCTTGGTTGTTAAAGAAATTAGCCATATCAATTAATATACACGGTGGTTTAGTAGGCTGATTTGATAAAAGGCGTTAAGAGTAAAGTAAACCTTTGTTTTAAAAGATTATGGAAAAGGTTATTAAAAAGAGTGGTTTAGACAAAAGTTACGGCATATTCTCAATTTTCAGAAACATCAGCCAACTTTGATTTTGTAAGTCAATTATTAATATTTTTGTTAGTCGATTTTCACCTGACTTTTCTGAAAATTGAGAATGCTCTCTCGCTAAACAATTTTTCTTAATAACCTTTTCTGATATCTCTTAAAACAATTATTTAGGAAATATATCGTAAATATAGCAAAATACTTTGGGAGGGGATCAAGGGGGATCAACTCCCCCCGAAATTTTTAGCACTCAAATACAAAAAAAGATTTACTAGTGATACGTAATAGAGATATGGGCAATTCGCATATTTATAATGGAAGACGAATAGCCAACACTATAATATAAAAACAGTATTTTCATCAGGAAATACCACAAGGAGTTTTGTAACTAAAACAAATCCAGAAAATCCCGTGTGAGTGTGGTAAATCATATGTATGTGAAACGAAACGCCCTCTTCAGGTTAGACTAATGAACATCTAAAAAGTACTCAATTAGGGGATATTGAAAAATCCGGTTTAGCGGATCATGCATGGTCAAATGATCACAGGATTCAATGGTCAGTAGCTAAAGTTTTGCATAAGTCGAATTGGCGAAAACGAAAGTTTATTGAAGCTGCGTTTATAATGCAGAATAAAGAAGTTTTCAGTCAACCAAGCACGGACATAGCAAACATATAGGAACCACTCCTTAAGGAAAACAAGCGTCTTAAGATTTAAAAAAGGGAGCGGGGCGTCACACCTGACTGCACACCAAGTCATATAAGTACACTGGATTGTTTAGTTTACACTTGGAAACGGTTAGAGATACTTACTAACCAAAACGTCTTGTTTAAAATAAAGAAAGACAATGGAAGTCGGAGATTTTGTTTTAACTAAAAATACTATCTGAATTTTGGTTTTCGAGATATTGAAAATAATCGCAAAATTCAATTTTAAAGCAATATTTTTCACCCAACATGAAATCTTTCTTTAATTTCAATATTAGTTGGAAATGCATTAGATCCGTTATACACCGTTTTTGCATGTTATTCCAGGACTAACATTAATATTGATAAATACTTTTTTGGTTGATAACGTTTTGGAAAGGTTTGATCTCAGCAAAAATTAAAAATCATGCTAGAAATGAACATTTTGTGAAATTCCCAAGTCAAAACGCAAATTTCCCAAAATTCTACTTGAAACTTCTTACCCCCCCCCCCCCGGATTTTTTTTCCTTGGAACGGCCATGACTCGCGTTTAATTTATTTTAGGGACTCCTTATTAGCATCACTTCTAGACAATGTGCGAGCTTCAGGAAATACAGATGTTCATGTATCTATGACTCCGACACAAAGGGGCGTGCGTCTAGGTCCCTTACACGTACCTCTAGAAGAAGAAATAGAGAGTTTACACTTGAAATTTTTGCAAAGCCCACCACCGTCCTACAGTTTTATGAATTGTGTGGAAAGATTTAATGCCAATGTACCCTATAGTGGTCTTCTGTACAGTGTTACACAGGAGGTAATAAATAATTTAATTTCAATAATTTTTCCAACTATTTTTTGAATATTCTATTAAAATGTTTTTGGAAGCGTGTAATTATTTTTAAAATCTGTCAAATAGTTTTCAAGATACTTTTATATAATTTTATGTTTTTTACTTCGTTAATTTTTTAAAAAACCGATTTATAAATATATTACAGTACAACATCTATAGTCCGGTCATGCGCCAAATCGTACAATCCAGTAATCCGGCGCTACCTTCTTTTCTGCAAAGCTTTTGTTCTGCAGATGTTTATATGGGTTATAATAATCGCAAAAACAAAATGTAACACAGATACAGTGGATGCTTAAGACGCCCATTAAAATGGAAAAATGGAGATTATCGAGTTGGCGATTTTCAGCCGTAACACCATGACGCGCCGTGGCACACGGTCTACTACCTACTCTCGCAAAATAAACACTGAACAACGTGATGTGACGCTATAAAATTGTGACACTATAAAAGCACGTTGGGTGCCAATTTGTGACACATAAAAACGTTGGTCGACTTTTGCGACACTAATAAAACGTTGTAATCACTCTATTAATTACTGAGTAATTAAACAAATATCTGGAAGCAGAACTGTATTTTCCAGCTAGGAAAAAAACATTGATATGCTCGGTAACTTTTATACAGTGGAGAAGGGGGGTTCAGAAATAAGAAAAATTCAAGCGCCACATGTATTTTAATATCAATGTCTTACAAAAAGGATCTTAACGTTGTAGCGAAACAATGAAACTCTACCTACTTCCGAGGCTTCCAGATTATTTGTGTAATTAAAAAAAAAAACAAAAAAAAAATGAGTAATGAAAGATTCTGAATGAATTAAAATGACACAAACGATAACAGTCAATAGGTAGACAAACATCTCCGACAGGGTAAAAAGTCTGTTATAGTGTACCCACATTTGAGTCAGTAGTGGAGAGACTCCATTACCTACTTTAATGGTTTTCAAAAAATAAAATACACTCCAAAATATTCCATCATAGGGGAGATCTGGAAATATCTGCTGTCATTATTCTATATTGGATAGAATGAGACATACAGCAACCCAGTCCGAGATCTACCCCATGAGGTAAAACAGTGTCATAAAAACACAAAAAAAATGTCACCTCATCTCTCTTTTGTCTCTGCAAAGTTGGTCATTGTGTTGTACAAATAACGCAAAGATTTAGTTCATCTTGTTTATTTCAAAGGCTGAATGAAAATGAAATTGATCACAAAAAAAAATTAAACCAAGTTGGAACAAACAGTAAGGTCTTTCAATTGCACAGTAAAATTCAAGTTAGTTATGCCGCAAAATTGTGGTTATGACGTCATACCCTACCTTGCGGTTACAAGAAATGTAAAAAAAATATTATTTATAAAAAAAATTAAATCTAAAGCTTGATGAATGAATGAACCTTGGTCCTGTTGTTATTTTATAATTAAATTGGTGTTTTATTTTGTGAACCTGGAGGTGTTGTTCCCAGACATCTTCCGCTACTTCGGGACCTGGTCCTGCCTGCACCCTCCCTCGTGCTTGCTTAGCACATCACGCTAGGGCAGCAAATGGGTCTTAATATTGCTGATATTGCTGGGTACTTGCCCCGAGCGTAAAACCCTGTGGAAAATGAAATCTTTCAGTTTTCTGGAATCCGTCGTTTTGCACGAAGTTCCCCTACCCAGAGTAACCTAAATCAAGAACCCCATGACGACTCAATAAAATAAAGCAGATTTCAACAGATGAATAAAACAACCCCACATACCTTTCCCAGGGTTACAGTGCTACAACCGGCTTCACACCAGCACGAACGTCCCGCTGATGGAGTGGACAGCGGAGTAGACAAAGAAGAAAAACAATATATAGTTTTTATCCAAAACGTGGTTTAAAAAATATAAAAAAAACTCCAATAATTCCACACATCTTTTTTAGAAAAATTACATTACACAACGAACAATGGTTACAATTTGGGAGGCAGTTCATATTATCTTAAAAAAATCCCCAAATAAAAAATCTAACTTATCAATTCTTTTCCAGTAGAAATGGCGTAGGCCGCCTTGAGTCCCTCAATCAGAGGATGTAAGCCGTCACTAAAAATACGCCAAAAACGACGGACTCACGCTTCACAGTCTCTCACAGGAAAAAACCTGCATTCACAGCAGTGCCAGTAATCAAAAAAAAAAAAAATCAATGGCGATACCAAAAGACTGGGCTGTTGGCCAGCCAATTCTTTAGGAAAGAGAGGACACCTTGTCCAAAAAAAAATGAACAAGCCGGAAATAGCTTCTTAATTGGGTGGGGCAACAGTACCAACCAAACTTTCTCGGTAAAATTCAAATAAAAATGCAAACCCATTTATAAAACACTCGCCAACAAAACTTCCCTAGCGGTTGGGTTTGTAAGCCTGCCAAAAACCCCGCCATTCCCAAACTATCCAATGACGAAGCACACTAGTACTTCAGTACAAGTCTGTAGGGGGCAGCATCAATCAAGGGAATATTCCAAACCCGTCCACCGCGCATTGAGGTGTTGTCGGATCTATTTCTACTGATTTCTATTTTTATAAACGAGGACTTCGAGATGCACATGCACAGACCAAAAAAAATTTCAAAACGGACCACTGCCAACATAGCAAGTAGGAGAAAAATAACCAGTTAGACTATAAGAAGTTTAGTATTGAAACCATCAACTGCAATATCAATTACTGGAAATCAGAGCATGCATCAAACCCAGGAATATTCGAACACTCAACCAATTCCCATATGAGTAAAGCCATACTAAGTGTAGAATTTAGTTGTATTTTAGTTATATTTTTAGTCAAAAGTTTCCTTTGCTCTTTATATATGTTTTCTCTAAGATTCATATTTTTTGACGCCATTTTTGTACAACATTTTTACATTAATACAGTTGTTTCTGAACTTTGAACGTGAACATACGCCATCCAACCACTGCTTAAGCTCGACATGACGATGCTCAGATGTTAAGTTTTCTCACCACTAGCCAGCCCTGCATAACCCTTTGATCCGACTGAGTTAGATAATAACTTTATTTAACTATGATTATATATTAATTTATATATCAAAATACGATTTTGTTTATTCTTTTAGTCCTGGTTTTTATCCCTCGTTTATCCCCAATTTACAAAATTGCATGACTTGCATGTATTTATTTTATCTTCTCCTCTGATTAAAGTAGTAAAGATATCAAAGTGGGCGGAGCCTCAGTGGTTCCTGGTTAAACCGTGGACCCAAATATGTTTTCGTGCAACAAAAACTAGCTAATCTGTGAAGAGGAGAGAGGAAAATATAAATAAACGAACGTCGAAAATAAATGAAATGTGTTCCGACTGTTCCTGAAAACAAGACGCTAGCCCTACCAAGTCCACTTCCAATCCCTGTCTTCGCATGCGTAGATCTACCAATATTATTTACCTCATGATTAGAATAGATGTACAAGGTGATTTTCACTTGAATGATTCTAACCACATGAAAATAGAAAGTTTCAAAAACCTAACCTAACGAAACCTAATCAGATCTAACCGAACCGAACCAAAGCAAACTAAACCAATATTTTTTTTCAAAACAAAAAACTTTCCTGACTTCCTACCTGGGATCCTAGAGGATGTGAATCCGAACCGGACCGTACCGAACCGCACAGCAATTACCCTTTGTCGAACGAGGTAAAGGTCCACAGAAATCCGTCGAAATAATTTCCCAAGGACGAGTTGGTTTTGGGTGAGATATCATCTGATCAGATACACCTTGCGTATCACCTTTATGAGCTGTACAGACAATGCATTTCTTTACAAAAGTTGCCACGTCCTGGCGCCTTTTTGGCCAGTAATATTTCTGCCAGTCTGTGGACTACCTCTTTCCAATATTCGTTAGATGGTAAAAGTTGAGGGTATTCTTGTTTGACATATTTATACAACTTATTATCAGTTACTACTACTACTTATTATCTCCAGTTCATAAATTTTAAAGGTGATTCTACGACCCTCTTTACCATCTTTTGGTACCATCGATCTTTAATTGCTGTTGAAGCGTCTCTGGGCTGCAAAATTGTATCAATCATGGGTACTGCACGAGACAACATGTCCGGGACAACTAAATCTTTCCCTTTTCGATCACTTCAAAGTCATATTGCTGCAGTTTTACAGACCAACGAGCAAGTCTTCTACTGGGCTCTTTCAAGCTATGAAGCCATTTTGACCTAAAATGATCTGTTATGACCTTAAATCTTAATAAATGCTTTTTCGCAGTCTGGAGTCCAATCGAACTTTTGATTCTTCTTAGTTAGAGCTGTAATTGGAGCTATTATCGCTGAAAAATTCTCTATGAAACGTCTATACCAGGATATTGTACCTAAAACTCTACGAACTTCTCTGACAGTTCTTGGCCTCTGGAGCTCTAACATGGCTTTAATTTTATTAGGGTCGACTCGGATGCCTCGACGGTCCACTACGAATCCTAAATAAGTCATTTCTGGCCTACACAGTTGGCATTTCTCCCAACTTACCGTTATCTTTGCATTCTGCAATCTTCGTAGGACTTCCTCCGCGATATTTCTGAAGACGATGGCTAATTTCGCCTCTTCAGAAACAGAACAGCCAAGTCTTTGGAAATACGTGTTCGTGACAGCAATGTAGGTTCCTATAGACTCTCCAGGGCCTTGTTTACGTTTTTGAATTTCCTTCAATAGCTTCTCGCCATATGAAGAAGGAAGATACTCTGCCATAAACCTTTGTTCCAGCTGTTCCCATGTATGGACTTCTCTACGAACATCTTTATAAAAAGTATAGGCTGATTTTTCAAAAAGGTCGATCCCTGAGTTTAGTAAAACTTTCTTGCTAACTCCTCTAGCCTGATTTAATTCGTCCACTCTCTCAAAAAATGCGGTGTCAGAGATCGTACCCCTCTCGCCTGTAAACTTTAAGTTCCATTTATGCGGAGGTACAGGTGCAACGTGATATGAAGTACCAGGATCACTTGACATTGGTACTGGCGAGGAACATGAAAATGTTCGTGACTGAGCAATCGGTGCAATGCTACTTTGGAGGGCAGCTAAACTCAATGGAACGGTAGACGGTTGTTAATAATGAAAAGCTGTTGTACCGTCATTCTGAATCAGCATTGGGGGTGGTGCCTGTTTTGGTGTTTGAGTTGGGTTCGTTAGCATTTGCATTTGCACTGGAGCAATGACCGACGGTTGGTTCGTAGGCTATTGAGCTGTTCTCTGTGTGCTCGAGTGCTGTGGTTGTGGGAGTTGAGACTGGTTGGGTGTGTTGCGAACATTTATCGATTGGTCTGAGCTTCGACTCGTCGATTGGCTTTCAGATGCTTCATCATCATCTGAGGCCACGCCAACTCTTAGTAAATCTGTTGCTTGTCTCTGCAACTTCCCAATCA